>JAUTXW010004366.1:0-600000 GCA_030620095.1 Kuschelorhynchus macadamiae
TTATGGATAGACTCGAAATGTGCCTTCAGCAAAACGGTGGTTTAGTTGAACATCTTTTATAAGTTTTAATTACATTGTTTTTGTTGATTTATATTAAATTTACTTTTTTTGTAAAAAAAGATCTGTTATTAATACTGTCAAAGCATTATCTTCATTGGTAACTGGTTTATTAATTACTTTACGTTTTTTTGAAAGCAACATTTCCTGTTTCTTGAAATCTCTATGGTAAACTTGCAAAAGCTTCTATCTTGTTTTTATTTCGGCATCGCATCATCAAAGAACAATATTTATTTATTTACTGATGACAATATTCTGACACTTTGCTGTTTTGACAGGACTGTCAATTTTTTGTTCAATTTATGATGATATCATGGCCTCCTAATATTAAATTGTCAATTTTAACAACGTGAATAAATATATATATATATATATATATATATATATATATATATATATATATATATATATATATATATATATATATATATATATATATATATATATATATATATATATATATATATATATATATATATATATATATATATATATATATATATATATATATATATATATATATATATATATATATATATATATATATATATATATATATATATACAGTGCTTTGTCTATATTCAGAATGCCTCGACGTCACATAGACATATCTTTAAATATAGGAAAGATAATAATAGAAAGGCCTTGTCTGAAAAAGTGTTTTCGTCGTTTCTTCCAGTTAGCGACCACCAATGGTTAACACATTTCTTACGATTGTTGCGTAAACGCCACTGAATATAAGTGTATGAACAATATTAAAATTTTCCTATCTGCTAGATGTAATCTGTAGCATAGACCAAGAAGCATATATATATATATATATATATATATATATATATATATATATATATATATATATATATTGGTTGGTAAATTAGCTCTCGTCGATTTTAACAATTTTTAATACTCACCACGCGGGTTGGGGCGCTGATCATCAATCTGAAGGCATTTTTTAGGTAATATGCAATTTCGCTTTAACAGTTTAACCCTTCTTCTTAAAGATATTTAATAATTATTACATTAAACAGGCAGAGGTCGCAATTAAAATGCTATGTCATGTAACTCTAAAATCCTTATTGTTTTCCCTACTCGATATACGTGACGTTACAATATTTGAAATATTCATTATTCTTAAATATACAAATCACCTGCAATTTTTCTATTCTAGGATAAATAGTTTGGTAAACATAATACTGATATAAAATGACAATTAAAATTCGAATTAAATTCATTTGTAAGGCATTTGATTTAGATTAAATTGTTTGCTCTTATCCATACCGCTAATCAAATGTTTGCTGAGAGTCCAGTCAAACTGTCAAAAAACAAGGGCAAAAATGGAAAATTTCTCTAAACATTATTTTTTTTTAAACCACTAGGGTGTATTTTAAGCGTTCAACTTTGCACCTGCGCGAGTTTTTAGCGTTTTTTGCAGCTATTTTGTGATACAGGACTTAAAAACGAAGAATTTGAGCTCTTTTTGTTTGATTTTTGACGTATTCAAACCCGAGAAATCTGCTATTTTTGGGCGTTTTTCTGTGTTAAAAAAAAATCACTTTATTAGCAAAAAAACTAGCCTTTTTATAATTAAATTTTTTTTTTCACCCACAAGCCATTGGAGCATCTTACGTAAAAACTCGGTAAAAACTGGCAGTGCTGCAAAATAGGAGTGGGAATCTATAACCGATAGTTAAAAAAAATTGGTTGCCTTTTATAAATATTTGTTTAGCAAATGTGTTTATTATTATTATTATTAACATTATTTCAGAGTAATATTTGCTTGAATCAACGCCTCTGTGAATACTCATACTCATTTATTAATAATATTGCAAAAAAAAAATGCTTTTACACATCAAGGTAAAGTCAAAATTAAAAAATACAGATTAAATGAAATTACAAAAACATTAAAATATATAAAACACAATAGAATTATATTATTATTACAAACAAACATTTAGTCAAACAATTAAAAACTGTTTACAAAATTAGGATTAGAAAAAGGTTTTTCAAGATTACAATTAAAAATTGAACGGACTGTTGAAGATCTCCTCAAAAGAGTAAAAAGCATTGAACACCATATACTATTTTATAACGGCTTGAAAAGCCCTGGTTTCAAGATTACGAACACTGAATGATAGCACATTATGAAATCTGAGTCCTAGATAACCTGGGCCATCCCTAGTCCTAGAGAATCGATGGAACTCTGGGAGAATGTTCCGATTTGTAGTTGAATAATTATTATATCACAATGAGTGCGATGAGACTGAAAACTATCAGCAACATGACAAAAACACTGATATTTTTAAATGTGCTCAGATTATTTGTTACGAAAAAGCCAAAAAAGATTTATGTGTGTCAAAAACACTGATATATGTAGAGGGAGATGTATGTCAATACTCGATAGCCTAGCCAAGCAATTATTTTAATACAATTCCGCTGAACACTAAATACTCCTCTTTGCATGGACCGAGTGTCCCCAAACCAGAAAAGCATATGACATATTAGTTAGCAGGGTGTTAGTAGAGACATATTTGGCTAAACCTCTCATCAAAAACATGATTTGAGAAAGCTTTTTGGAAACTTCTGCCACGTGTCCTGCCCATGTCATACCAGGATCGAGGAATACTCCAAGAAACTGAACGGAGATCTCCTCAGTCTCAGGGACATCGGTATTATTTCGGGGAAGAGTGAATGAGACAGTAAGATCTACACATGAAGAAGAAGGGTCTTAAGGAAAATATATTGTAGTATCATCGGCAAATAGAAGGAGGTTTGCATTATCTAAAGCAGACATGTCAAACATGCGGCCCAGAGGCGGCCCAAATCAGTTTTTGAAAACGCGCCGCTGCAACAACGATTGGTATAATAAAATGTACAATTGTACATAGTGCCATCTATGTTTAGGAGGATGAACTACACATACTCAACCTAAAGCCAAACATTATCTGGCTTGTTCCATGAAATTCTATCGCGCAAAAACACAGATGACGCTATCTGAACATTCTGGAAAGAACTCGAGAAATCACAATCCGTATATAAGCCGTGTTCGATTGAGTTCAGTCGTTCAGTGTTTAGTCAGTTATGAGTCAGTTGCGATAGAGTTTCGAGTTGAGTTGCGCACTTATTGTTACAACACTTAACAGTGCTTATTGTAATTTATTTCGGATACAGTTTTTAACATGTCTCTTTCAAAACCAAGTTGAAGTAAGAGGAAACTTGTAGATGAACATCGTATCTTTCAAGAAAAGTGGTAATTAGAGTTTTTGCTGTGAAGTGAAGAAAAAATTATTTGTTTTATTTGTAATAGTACAGTCTGTGTTCCAAAATTATATAATATAAAACGTCAGTATGATATTCATAAAACTGTGTTTGACAAGTATACAGGCATGGTCAGAAACGAAAAGTTAAATAAGTTAAAATCACGGTTGAAAGATCAGCAGCTTATGTTTACACGTTCAAAACAAGAAAATGAATCTGTCCTTCAAGCGAGCTACGTACTGTCACGAAACACTCAAAACTATTTGTTGAAGGTGAATTTATAAAAGAGTGCTTTGTAAAGGTCTCGGAAATTGTAAGTCCAGGAAGCGTGAAAGCATTTCAAAATATATCCTTGTCCCGGAATACTGTCGCTGAAAGAGTTACTGAGTTGGCTGCCAATATAAGTGATCAGATAAAAACAAAATCAGACTCTTTCATTGCATTTTCTATTGCCTGTGACGAAAGTACGGATGTGTGTGTGGTGTGGCGCAACTCGCTGTTTTTCTTCGAGCCGTTGATACAGATATCAATGTGTATGAAGAATTACTGAAATTAGTACCATTGCATGATACAACAACTGGGAAGGATATTTTCAACGCTGTTTATGGACTTCTACAAAAGTACAGGGTGGTCCACATAACGTAACCTATCCCCTTATCTCAAAAATTAAAAGAGATACCGAAAAAAACTGTTTATGAAAGTTGCTTGATATTTCAAGGACTGCTTAAATATTTACGATCTATGTATACAGGGTGCTTCAAAAATTAGATATGATATTAAACTTCATTATTTTTCATTAAACACCCTATATATTTTTATATATTTTGATTGCTCTCCGAAAAACAAGTTAAGTTTGTATATACATGTATGTTCAATTCGCGCCGTTTAGCCTGAAAATAAAAAAAAAGATGAAAATTTAAAAAATTGTGTCTCCAAAAAAAATAATTAATAATACTAGTCAATTTTTTGTTGGTATATTTGAAATAATAAATCAATTAAGTAGGATCCAATTCATGTTAATTTTGTACCCTGGCTGCTTTTTTATATACAGGGTGGTCCACATAATGGGTTAAATTAGTGATAATTCAATCCCAGAAAAAACAGTTTTTTTAAATGGAACACCCTATATATTATACATTTTATTGAATAACCTTTTAGTTACCTTTCATTTGGTAGGTATATGTCCTATACCTAAAACTAATATTAAAGGCGCTGTTGCGTTTTATTTTCGGCCATGTCATTTTTTATAATAATCTCGTAAGCATAACTTCCGTTTTATGCAAAAAATAAATCACTCTCTAATTTTTACTCTGAATATTATTTATTTTAAATTAAAAAAAAAAATTTGAAATATCATTACAATAAAATAATTAAAAAACACAAAAGTTCCAAACTAATTACATTTTTAAATAGTTTTCTATATAACCTCCATTATTTGCAATACACGTCGTATAAATTATTTGAAGTTTGTCGATTGCCTTTTGGACTGAACCATTTTCATTAAGATGGGTAATCTCGGCTCTTATTCTGTTTTTCAATTCGTCTATGCTATGGGTCCTTTCTTTATACACTTTATCTTTTAGAGTCCCCCATAAAAAATTATCTAGGGGGCTTAAGTCGGGACTTCTTGGTGGCCAAGGAATGTGTCCGTTTTTCCCTATTAACATCTCATAATTTTCCCCTATGTAATTTGTGACTATTGGTATTGTGTGGTAGGGAGCACTATCTTGTTGAAAAGCTACAATACCATGTCTCACATTCTCTGGCAGTGCTGTAATCAAATTTAATATGTCGTTTTGAAGCATATGTAGGTAGCGCTGTCCAGTCAACGTTCGTTCAAAAAAGATTGGTCCGATAATCCTATCATCAAGTATTCCACACCAAACGTTTATAGACCGGTGACCCTTCTTTTCTATGGCCTTTACACGATGTTCGTTGTTGTGGGAATAATAGTGAGTGTTCCTACGGTTAAAAATCCCAGCTGTACTAAATGTAGCTTCGTCGGTCCATAATATATGCTTAAAAATGTCTCTCTCAAAATACTGATCCATTATAACGGTGCAAAAATTTAGCCTGTTTTCAAAATCTATTTCAGACAATTTTTGAACAGGAAGGAATTTGTATGGTTTAATTTTATCAAGTTTTAGTGATCTCATGATGGTCGTCTTACTAATATCTAAATCTCGTTGGCCATCCCTTAAAGAATTTTCCGTGTTATCTTGATAGTATAATCTTACTTCAATCCTCTTATCGTCAGTTAAAATTATGTTTTTCTTGTTCTTCTTTTTATTTACAACAACACCAGTCTCTAAGTCTTTTAAAATTCTCTTGAATATTTGCCTTGTAGGTATTCGTCTTCCAGGATATGTCTGCTGGTATTCTCTTAAAGCTAAAGCAGCACTTTTCCCATTACTGATATAAAATTCATGTAATTTAAGTCGTTCTTCAATGCTATACGTAGACATAATTATTTTTTTAATATTTGACAAAAACTCAATGTCATCTGCGTTACAGGTTATAACTACTTGGTTTCCATGGAAATTATAAAAATTATATAAATGCAACAACCTTTGGTTGCTTGATATAAAAAATGACAAAGGCAATCGACAAACTTCAAATAATTTATACGACGTGTATTGCAAATAATGGAGGTTATATAAAAAACTATTTAAAAATGTAATTAGTTTGGAACTTTTGTGTTTTTTAATTATTTTATTGTAATGATATTTCAAATTTTTTTTTTAATTTAAAATAAATAATATTCAGAGTAAAAATTAGAGAGTGATTTATTTTTTGCATAAAACGGAAGTTATGCTTACGAGATTATTATAAAAAATGACATGGCCGAAAATAAAACGCAACAGCGCCTTTAATATTAGTTTTAGGTATAGGACATATACACACCAAATGAAAGGTAACTAAAAGGTTATTCAATAAAATGTATAATATATAGGGTGTTCCATTTAAAAAAACTGTTTTTTCTGGGATTGAATTATCACTAATTTAACCCATTATGTGGACCACCCTGTATATAAAAAAGCAACCAGGGTACAAAATTAACATGAATTGGATCCTACTTAATTGATTTATTATTTCAAATATACCAACAAAAAATTGACTAGTATTATTAATTATTTTTTTTTGGAGACACAATTTTTTAAATTTTCATCTTTTTTTTTATTTTCAGGCTAAACGGCGCCGAATTCGAACATACATGTATATACAAACTTAACTTGTTTTTCGGAGAGCAATCAAAATATATAAAAATATATAGGGTGTTTAATGAAAAATAATGAAGTTTAATATCATATCTAATTTTTGAAGCACCCTGTATACATAGATCGTAAATATTTAAGCAGTCCTTGAAATATCAAGCAACTTTCATAAACAGTTTTTTTCGGTATCTCTTTTAATTTTTGAGATAAGGGGATAGGTTACGTTATGTGGACCACCCTGTACAATTTAGATTTGTCAAAACTGTGTTCCGTTGCAACAGACGGAGCTCCTTCAAGAACTGGAGTAAAAAATGGCTTCGTTAAAATATTACAGACAAAGATCAGAGAAACGGGCAGTCACAAACGAGATTTACATCATATTCATTGTATAATCCACCAAGAAGTTTTATGCTCAAAAGTGATCAAGTTGGAAAGTGTTTTAAAGTCAGTGAAAAAAATTATAAACTTCATAAGGTCACGAGGTCTTAATCAGCGACAGTTTTCTGCATTTTTACGTGATTTAGAAAGTGAGTACACTGGTTTACCTTATTATGCAGAGGTGCGATGGCTTTCGTGTTCTATGGTACTCGACCGGTTTTGGAAACTCAAAGAGGAAATACGCGTTTTCATGGAAACAAAAGGAGAAGATGTCAGCTTATTATGCTATGTACCTTTTTTACAATTTATGGTAGATATCACAAAACACTTGTCGGACTTAAATACGAAATTGCAAGGACACGTCAAGTTATTACAGATATGCATGATCATGTGAAAGCTTTCAGGTGTAAGATGATGTTGTCGGAAAAACAGTTAGCAGAAGATAATTTGTCACATTTTCTGACTTGTAAAGCATATCAGGAAAGCACAAGTGTCCCAATATCGTATAAAATATATTCAGAGAAAATGAAAAGCCTTCTAGCAGAATTTGAGAGGCGTTTTCAGGTCTTTCAGGATTTTAAGACCCGAGAAAACAATTTTTCTCCATTTACTGATCTTTTCACTATCGATATTGATAAAGTTCCCCTTCACTTGCAAATGGAAGTAGTTGAGATTCAGGTTCAGGCCCATTTAAAACAAAAATTTGATAGTGTTGGTACATTGGAATTTTATAAGTACCTGCCTGTTCAATAACAAGAAATGAGAAAATTTGCCTGTAAAATCCTGTCAATGTTTGGAAGTACCTCTAAGTGTGAACAACTATTTTCTTTGATGAAAGGAAACAAATCTCCCGCAAGATCGCGATTGACGGTCGCACACTTGGACGCAGTTTTAAAAGTTCTGGTAAAAGAAATATCTGGCAAAAGAATTTAATGTTTGTAGTTTTTTGTAATGTCTTTTTTATTAGAAATTTAATAAAAAGACTTGTCCTGTAATAGTACTTTTCTCAAGATTTTCAGTAGTTTGTCTTCTTTAAGATAAGGTTCTGCGGCCCACCTAGTCGATGGTCTTCATGCTTTTGGCCCACCGCACCAGTGACTTTGAGTTTGACATGACTGATTTACAGCATATATGGGCAATCCCCGGCCCCCGGGCCGGATCCAATTCGGCCTCCGGGAGATTCAGAGATTTCATATAACGCTCAAAAAAATTTAAGATATAGCACACATAGTTTATTTGTAATTACTATCAACCAACCTTAAACTGTATTCTTCAAACCATAAAGACTAAAATCGATAAATAATTTTATTAAGCTTACGCATTGGAACGCTACAGATCGAGTCAGAATTAGTCGTTAGAAAGAGACAAACAGATAAACATTCGGGAAGCCGCCCTATGACCTTATCGCTGCAAGCGATGCGTTATGAATAACAGTCGGTTGTGGGCGCTCGTATTACATATTCGCGTATGATCGAGACTCTAGATTCGAGAGTATTCTAGTTGTTTATTGCGGGTAATATATAAACCGCTCGGCACGTGTGTCAACTCCTTACTTCTTAACGAAAAGACGCTGGAAATATTCAAGCAAATTCAGCACAGAAGAAAAAAATCATGAAAATTGATAAAAATAAGCATAATAACCTAGGGTCTATAGAAGTAAATATCAAATTCAACGTTGATCTTTAGGAGTTTAATACTTAGAAGGAATTTCCATTGTTTAAAATCTCCATTAAAAAAAAAGGTATATTCAAAAGTCCCAGTATTTTTTAAGGCAAGCCGAATACTGTTTCAGGGTTTCTTCTGCTAGGGAAGATATTATTACATTGATTGCAATTTCTGGTACATTTTTTCTTAAAAGAGACCGTCGAACAAGTTCCCTACCACCAGGGGAATCATCTTTGTAGAATGGATGACCCTCTCTTTCTCTCTCTCTCTTCACACCATTGCCACAATTCCTTTGTGACCTTATTTAGAGATGGATATTTGAATAAAATTGTTCTGTAATGCCTATGTTACGACAGTATGCAGCTCTGATCTTTTAATAATTTATATGCAACTTTGGTACCGAGTGTCCCAAAAACCACGGCACCTAGTTTCCCCACAAAAAGCTGTCCAACCGTCGTGGAGGTATCCGAGAATATTTGACAAGAAAATTTGGTTGGTTTTATATCCTGACCTAATACAATATGTTTGTACCATCAGTCTAGTCCCGGTAATAATGAATCAGGGATACTATTTTTTTTGTGTTAATTTAGACAATTATCTTTTAGAGTAATATGTTTTATTGTTTCAAAAGGTTTGATGTGTAGAAAAACATACGTTGTAGCTGTACAGGGTGTCCGGATTTGGTTGCAAAAGCAGGGTATCTCGCTTATTTTTAAAGATAGAACCTTGCGGTTTTCACGAACCTGAGCTAATTTTTTGTGAAACTCATGAAGCCGTAAACAAAATTTTCATAGCCTTCTTCGTTTATGAGATACAGGGCGAAATAGAAAATTTTGCATTTTGGGACCCCCTCGTATCTCGGTTATCCTTTAACTTGACGCAAAGGGAAAAATTGCTGCTCCTGCAGTTTTTTACGCTGGATCCAGTGTCGTAATCATATTTTTCATTTGAGTTGTTATTTTTTAGATATGACCCAAAGTTGTGTTTTTTTTAAATGGGACACCCTGTATATTTGTCCAGAAATTGATTTGTTCTTTTAAAAGCTTCTCAAAAATATATAAAAGTATGGGTCTATTTTAATAAACAACAACAAAAATCCTAATTTTTATAATTATCATTCCAAATTTTGCACTAAACCATGCAAAACAATGCTGCCTTTTATTGAAAGTCGTTCACAATATCTACATCCTAACAATAGATCAAAATAAATATGTAATTAAATCTATTTATCAAAATATGTATTGATAATTTCGCACCAAAAAAGTACCACCTACCTAGATTTATGTAACACAAGAACAAAACAGTAATAAATTATTATGTAACAAGCCTTTCAGCAAAAATCAACTGTCGTATAAGAACTACAGTAACCAAGGAAATCAAAAGAACTGTTCAAACTGATTTCCATTTTGTTCTATGCATGCTTTGCACAATTTTCGTATTAGTTTTAGGGAAATAAGCAAAATAACGGGATGATTTTTTAAATAGCGAAAATTTTATCTTATTGCATTTCCTAAATCTTGGACATTATCATAGTGGTCTTTGTAAATTCTATTTTCCAGATATCCCCATAGAATGAAATCTAAAATCGACAAATCTGGGGACCTAGGGGGCCATCTTATAGGCCCATTTGTTTCGATCCATTAATTGGTAAAATTATTGTCCAGAAATAATCTCGTCATTCCAGAATTGTGTGCAGGAGCACCCTCCTGTTGAAAATAAATTTCGTTAATTTGCGCTAGAGGAACATCGTCAAGTAATTCAGGTATAGCTGCCTCTAAAATTTCTATATAGCCATTGGCTGTTAGATTTCCCTCAAATATATAAAATTTTATATGTGTTCCTAATATGAAGCAGGACACATTTAGACCAAACCTGCCCTGCTGTCTTCTGGGAAATATTTGGTGTTGATTTTCCTGGGACCAGAATCTACTATTGTGCCTATTGAGTATACCAGAATTACTGAAATGTGCTTCGTCTGACCATATAACCTTCCTTTCAAAATCTCTAACCATATCGCATCTTTCTCGAAACCAATTGCAGAAGACTACCCGACGCTCTGCATCCCCTGGCTGTAAGTGCTGCACGAGCCTAAATTTGTATGGGTGGTATTTGTGCTTTTTTAGAATTTCTTGAACTCTAGTTTTTGGAATCCCTATGCTCTTTTCACTGGCCCTACAAGAGTTTGTAGGGTAAGCTTCTACATTAACCGAAACCGTAATTTCCTCAGCCTCCCGATTTTTTTTATTATATGTTTTCGTACGAGGTTTGATAAATGATCCGTGATTAAGTAAATTCTTTTTTATACGATAAAAACTGGATATATTAGGTTGCAGCAATAGTATTTCAACATACCTAAAAATTAACTATTTACCTGTTAAAATACATCTCAGAAGCCGCTTCAACATTTTCATTACTTAATATAAAACTAGCTAACATATCGTACTTGTCATAATGTTCGAAAGTTTGGATTTCTTCCATAATAATACAAATATATTTTTACACAATAAATAAATACAAAAAACTAGCGCTATATTTTGGGAATGTGATTTGCTTCCAAGAAAACAAAAGAAAACGGCATCGTTTTGCATGGCCTACTGCAAAATTTGGGATGATAATTATAAAAATTAGGATTTTTGTTGTTGTTTATTAAAATAGACCCATACTATTATATATTTTTGAGAAGCTTTTAAAAGGACAAATCAATTTCTGGACAAATATACAGGGTGTCCCATTTAAAAAAACATAACTTTGGGTCATATCTAAAAAATAACAACTCAAATGAAAAATATGACTACGCCACTGGATCCATCGTAAAAAACTGCATAAGCAGCAATTTTTCCCTTTGCGTTAAGTTAAAGGATAACCGAGATACGAGGGGGGCCCCAAAATGCAAAATTTTCTATTTCGCCCTGTATCTCATAAACGAAGAAGGCTATGAAAATTTTATTTACGCCTTCGTGAGTTTCACAAAAAATTAGCTCAGGTTCGTGAAAACCGCAAGGTTCTATCTTTAAAAATAAGCGAGATACCCTGCTTTTGCAACCAAATCCGAACACCCTGTACATGCAGCTACAAGTTTACCTATTAACATCGCAAATTCCCTTACTATATATATTTTATTTTTATTTTTAAAACTAAAGATTAATTTTTTTTATAGCTTACAGCTTTACCAGGAAGCAAAATTTGCATCTCTATGGTATTATAAAGTAAACTCCAAAAATGTTATGTTTTGTTTAGGATCTAACATATTTTTTTCTATGTTAATTATAAACTCTAATTTTCCGAGCAGTTTTAAGATGGTTTTGGTGTTTATTATGCATTCTGATTTGGTATTTTTGTTTATTGCCTATTAATAGAATGTCGTCCAAATAAAAAAACAGTTATTATGCCCATAAGTCGAAGTTTCCTTGCTACTGATTTAATAAGTTTGGTGAATATATACGGGGCTATGTCAAAACTGAACGGTAAACCCTTAAATCGATAAGCAATCATTGAATTTAAATCTTATCGCTACTAAAAAGTATGCATCTTTAACATCAATATTTGAAAGATATCAGCAAGTTTTAGAACAGTGCTATAATCATCTAATTTGAATGAGAAACATGAATAAATGTATTGTCTAAATTTAAATTGAAGCGATCTGTCCCATTTGATTTTTAACAAGAAAGTACGACGATATAATAGTACTACATTTCTCAATAGCACCTTTTATGTTTCTTAATTTTACTACTCTTGTCGACCTTTCTAAGTGAATTTTTAACATCTTAACGCACTTTCTAACACAATTGCTATTATTGTCTGCGAAGTCGATTCTATGCCGACGAGCACGAAAACAGAATGAGCCAAGAGATCGGCAGTTGAGAATATCAGACGGAAAGATGAATCATTGTGATTGTAAATTTAAAAAAAAAATCGTGCTGATGGGTAGATTTTCGGCGAAAACTACACTGTAGTAACACTGGCCGACAAGATTTTTCTAACACAGGCCAGCTCATTATTTTCACAATGGAAATACCCTTTTTTAATAGCCTAATCAGAACCTTTTATATTGGCAGGTAAACAATTTTTTTGTGGGGCGGCTAAAATGGGCCCATTTTACAAGGGAAAAATTACCTAGACTGGGTTCTTTACAACTTTAGACATAAAATAAACGTTAAACATCATGTTGAGTTTCGAATTGAGTGGTTCTCTGTGTATCGATAAGCAAGTGTATGTGAAGACGAGAATGTCGAGTCAAACGCGCCGAAGTTGCAAAATTTCTCTGGACAAATGCTGCTATATTTGTGGAGAATTTCTGGTGAACTCACAAGCCAGGCCATTTTCCGAAAATGTAAAAAAGCCTACTTTAAATATTTTGGTGTGTTAATTGGGTATCAAGATAAGCGGTGGGCTCCCCATGTGTGCTGTGTTAGGTGCAGTGGATGAAGGGAATGAGAAAAAGTATGCCTTTTGCAGTTCCAGTGGTATGGCGAAAACCCACCAATCATTCTGACGATTGTTATTTTTGCCTGACAAAGACTGAAGGTTGTTCCAAAAAAGGAAAGTACAATATAGAATATCCAAATTTGCAATCTGCCATACGACCTGTTCCTCATAATGCAAATTTGCCAGTGCCGATTGCACCTTAAAATTGGGAAGCTATGGATTTGGGAGATAATGGAGATAACGCCTTATCAAGCAGCTCAGAAGAACAGTGCACCGATCCCACTCTTACCACAGGTCCCAGTTCCGGCGAGCCACATTTGAATGTTCAAAGTGAATTAAATGATTTAGTAAGTGGTTTGGAGTTATCCAAGCAACAGTCAGAACTTCTGGGTTCCCGTCTTAAGGAAAGGAACCTATTGGCCAAACAAACAAATTTCAGAAAAACAAATGCTATGTTTTCTGATTTCTACAGTATGGAAAATTCGTTGTGAGCGTGTACTGATATAGTCAGTTTAATGCAGGAACTTGATATTGAACATTCTCCCCGTAAGTGGCGCTTATTCATAGACTCATCTAAATATAGCCTAAAAGCTGTGTTATTGCATAATGGAAATTTAAAACCCTCTATAGCAGTTGCCCATTCAGTTGCAATGAAAGAAAATTATGAAAATATGCGCACGATTTTGGATAAAATACACTACAATAGATATAAATGGCAGATATGTGGGGACTTAAAAGTTATAGCGATTTTAGTGGGACTTCAGAGGGGATTTACAAAATATTGCTGTTTTCTTTGTTTATGGGACAGTCGTTCAATAATTCAGCATTATGTAACAAAAATTGGGCCAGAAAGAAGCGAATTCAAATCATTCATCAAAGTGTTAAATTTATACCTCTTGTTGATCCCAAAAATGTCCTTTTGCCTCCTCTTCACATTAAACTTGGGCTGATGAACTTTGTGAAGGCTTTGATGTTGATGGATTTAAATACCTAAGACAAGCCTTTCCCCAGTTAAGTGGTGCCAAATTAAAAGAAGGCATTTTTATTGGGCCACAAATCAGAAAATTGCTGGGCGATGTCAATTTTACGGAAAAGCTTACCAGGCAGGAACTCAGAGTATGGAATTCCTTTGTTAATGTAGTAAGAGGATTTTTAGGTAACAATATGGATGAAAATTATGAACAATTAGTTAATGAACTCTTAGATGCCTATAAAGCGCTTGGTGCCAGAATGTCATTAAACATTCACTTCCTCCATTCCCATTTGTCATTTTTTCCTAGAAATTAGGGAGCTGTTAGTGACGAACAGGGTGAAAGGTTTCATCAAGATATCAGAACAATGGAAATTCGGTACCAAGGACGATGGGATCCAGCCATGATGGGTGACTACTGTTGGTTTTTGAAGAGAGAAGATAGGACAACCCCTAAACGGAAAAAATAAAGTTTAATTAGTGTTTTAAGTTAATATTTTTCTCGTTTGCTTTTCTCTTAGATGTATGGTATGTTTAATAGGCGAAAACTGTAAACATAGTCAATAAACAGTACAGTAAATTTAATTATAAAACTCGCTGCCTCTATTGTCCTTATACCAGAGAAACGCCGTCTATAATTTGGCGTTTGAATCATCAAAATCGGCCAAGCCGTTTAGACAATATGCGCTAACAAACATAAAAAGAAAAATACATACAGGTCGAATAGAACCTCCTCCTTTCTTGAAGTTGCTTAATTAAATATGAAATTCTTTTGTCTGAATTTTTAACGACATTACGGCAAACTGGCGTTAAAACTAGTATTAGCACAATACCAAATTTAAAAAAAACACTATTAATTATGAGGTTACGTATTTAGATATCATCTCCGTAACTTTTGGGTCTAGTAAGCATTTTATCAAAATTTTATTGCGACTTATACTTACTGTGATACTTTCACTAATCGGAATACCATTTTATTCAAAATATTCTATAAGGTAGGTTCAACAATTCGCACAAAAATTTGAAATTTTGATGTATTTTAAACAATCAGATGAATTGTTATTTGTTGCCATTGTTCGAAACTACATAACATCAAATTAACTAAAACACGATGACTTGACGATGACGCATTGAATTTGAAGGAAAAAAATGCATAGTTTAAATTCAATTTGCAATGATAAAACAACATTATCGGGCGTACTTTTTGGCTAGATATGATTATTATTCCGTAAACTCGACAGTACAATAAAACCATTTTATTGAAATAAGGTTGAATACCCAATTGCACTGTTGCACCGTCCATTTATCCGAAACGAATTGTTTTTCAAATTATAGCTCTAAGTGTTAATTAATATATGTTTATTTGTTTAAAACGCAATTTCTTACTGGTAAATATTAATTTGATTTATTATTATTATCTGAAAAAGTCATAAGCATATATATATATATATATATATATATATATATATATATATATATATATATATATATCAAAAGTAGAAAATATATAACGCGGTTAGAACTAGTATATAGCAAAAAATGGATTCTTTGGGATGACCGCTAAAGCAATGGAATTTGGCTAACCATAGACACGTGTTTCTGACTTAAGGTCTTCATCAGTACAGTCAACTAGTTGAAAGACGAGTACAACTAGTGCCAAAATGAATACACAAAACAATACCAGAGTCACCAACAGGAGCAAAACCGACATTTGTGATTACCAAGAGAACATCCGAAATCTTCGCCGGACTTGATACTCTATTTACCACGGAGCAGCATATAGCCACCTGTGGCTTAAGTCAGAAACACGTGTCTGTGGTTAGCCAAATTCCATTGCTTTAGCGGTCATCCCAAAGAATCCATTTTTTACTATATATATATATATATATATATATATATATATATATATATATATAGTAAAAAATGGATTCTTTGGGATGACCGCTAAAGCAATGGAATTTGATAATTGGATTACTCTATCTGCAAAGCCGATTACGACAAATTTTTTTTGAGTAAGAGGGTGATGGGATGAATAATTTGTATACCTACTAATGTTTGTTTTGTGCACCACTGTGTTGTGATGGTGTTGTTTTTTCTGTGCAGTGTTATGTTATATATATACATATATACATATATATATATATATATATATATATATATATATATATATATATATATATATGTATATATATAACATAACACTGCACAGAAAAAACAACACCATCACAACACAGTGGTGCACAAAACAAACATTAGTAGGTATACAAATTATTCATCCCATCACCCTCTTACTCAAAAAAAATTTGTCGTAATCGGCTTTGCAGATAGAGTAATCCAATTATCAGATTCCGAGTTTCGAAAAGAATCAATCGAAAACCAAAAGCTCTTTAAAAAAATAGTTAGCCTGCTCACGTAATAAACCCGGT
This sequence comes from Kuschelorhynchus macadamiae, assembly GCA_030620095.1. Lineage (NCBI taxonomy): Eukaryota > Metazoa > Arthropoda > Insecta > Coleoptera > Curculionidae > Kuschelorhynchus > Kuschelorhynchus macadamiae. The sequence goes on from JAUTXW010004366.1 coordinate 16,392, forward strand.
TGCAAAAAAGGATCAATAAATTTTACAACACCTTGGGTCACCAAAAAACAATTCGATCAAATAAAACAAACATACATACAATATATATACAGGGGCTATCCGAACAATTTAAATATGTATTCGCTAAATATAACATATAAGTTGCTCATAGGGGGCATAATTTGTTGGATCAACATTACACAAAACTTATCAGGTTTATTACATGGTTGTAAGAATTGTGATGGCGTTTATATTGGGCAAACACAACAATATTTACAGTCAAGAATGTATGCCCATAAGTACGACGAAAAAAAAAACAAACTGCATTATCAAAATACGCACAACAAAATAATCAAACTTTCGATTTTTACCAAACAAACATTTTAAAAACGGAATTACATAACAAGAAAAGTGAAAGGTGCAAGTCGATCGAAATAAAAAAAAATAGGCATGCCATAAATGACAAAAAAGCTATAGATCTGTTAAATAAAGTGTACTACGACATAATATAACTAAGGTAAGCGCCACCCGTCCCTTCTATTCCAACGATGGGTTATTTTGTATAAAAATAATAAATTTTAAATCAGTGTACGTGATATCGCCAAAGAACGAGTTGCAAATAGTATGTTGTTCTGGTCGTCTTCTTTGTTATATGTCGAGTAGTTCCTAAAATAAGTGAAATTTGTTTTTTATAAAAAGGATTATACGTGTTTTTTATAATAATGGATTACTTAAGTTTCATGGTGAGTTAAAAGAAATAAGTTTTTCTTGTAAAATATAGGTGTTCTGTTTTAGCTTTTAGGATAAACTTTTTGATAAAGGCAAGGGTGTTCCTGCCGAAACGTCAAAATATTTCTTTAAATTGACAATATATGACATTACTAATACCTAAGTCACAAGTATTTTTTTTTCGGACCTATAGCCAAGAATATTAAAATTATAAATATATATATATATATATATATATATATATATATATATATATATATATATTTATATAGGTATATACAGGGTGTTCAGTTAAGGGCGTACACTATCTATATCTCAAGAACCCTTGACTGCAGCCAATTGGAAAAAAAAAATTAATGACTAAAATGGCAACGAGGAATCGTCCAAAAATATTTTTAACTTTGCAAATTGGCCGTAAGGGGGCGCAACTGTCAAAATGAAAATACAAATTTAAAATTTGAGCAAAATTACTAAATTAAGATATAAGTTTTATAACGTCATTGGAAAGCTGAGTCAATTTTCTATGAATTCGCTTTAAGCCAAATTTTCATTGGGTTAATAATAAGGGTGGGGGAAACAAATGTGTGTTGTCATATTTAAATCGCTATATCTTGTACACTTCTTAACCAATTTTAATGCACAAGGTGTCATATGAAAGATAATTTTTACATCTCTTAATGGACTTCTGCAGTGATATAAATTAGTTTTAAAAAAAGAAGTCAGATGGCGCTATCCAATGTGGTTAGAGTTTTCTTGAAATTTTTCTAAAATTTCAAATGGATCGGTATGCTTTACCTTATAAATTATAAAAGTGAATTATAAAATCTACATTTTGGCGAAAACCGCATATCGAAATCTTTATTCGTTTCGGAGTTGTTGCTAAATAACTGGTGATAAAAGAAGCAAAAACAAAAAAATCGAGTTTTATGAAGTTAGTATCTGACAAATAAATGATATTATGGAATTAATTAAAGCATGTTAAAGGTTTACTTAATAACCAGATTAAAAAATCTTAATTGAACTAATTGTAAGCAATGTCATACCATGAGGTATTGCGTTCTTATTTCTTATTTGCCTCCTTGTACTGTCACAGTAAGCCGTGAAAAACAACAGACACATTGCGCCTCGTTGTCATGGCAATAAAAGCAGTAACTGTCATTTTGGTTTGTTTATTGTCTTGTGAAAGAAAGTTTACTTCTTGTTTCCGTTACTAAAGTAAAAATGCCGTTTACAAATGAAGAGGCATTTGATATGTTAGGTGTGTATTTTGAGTGCTTTCGAAATGCAGCCAGAGCTTCAAGGGAGTATGCTTTGCAGTACCCTAATCGGACGCATCATTCCAGGCACGTGTTTACTCGTTTGGCAAGACGACTCAGAGAAACTGGCAGAGTTCAACCAACTTCGACTCAAATAAGGCATCGCAGAGTCAGAAATGAGACGAATATCATAAACGTTTTAGCTTATATCAATGTTGATCCACATGCTAGTATTCGCGAAATTTCTAGGGACTTGGGACTTTCAGTTGGCTCCATTCATAAAATTTTGATGGATTTTAACATGCATCCATATCATATTGTTTTGCACCAGGCTTTACTAGACTTGGATTTCGACAATCGCTTAAATTATTGTCATTGGCTTCTCAACATGATAAGGGAAGATCGCCGTTTTTTGGATAAAGTACTATGGACAGATGAAGCCTCATTTACCAGCAATGGTAGAGTAAACTTGCACAACATGCATTACTGGTGTGATAATAATCCTCATTGGATGCGTGAAGTCGACCATCAACATCGTTGGACAGTGAATGTATGGTGCGGAATTGTTGAAGGAAAGATTATCGGGCCTTTTATCTTTGATAGGACTCTAAATGGTGAATTATACCTTCAATTTTTAATTAATGAGCTGCCACAGTTATTAGAAAACGTGACCCTCGCGACAAGAAGAAATTTGTGGTTTCAACACGATGGATGTCCTGCCCATTTTTCAAACCAAGTGCGTCACTACCTTGACCAGCAGTTCCCTTTCCGGTGGATTGGAAGAGGAAGTTTATTTCTTTGGCCAGCCAGGTCACCGGACTTAACTTGTCTCGATTTTTATTTATGGGGAAGAATAAAAGATCTCGTTTACAAAACTCGACCAACAACGGGAGAAAATATGATCGAGAGAATTAGAACGGCTATAAACAGCATATCCGTGGCGGAAATTAAAACTGCTGTCTCGTCAACACAACAAAGGCTGTACCGCTGTATTCAGAATGATGGAAAACATTTTGAACATATCCCATAAATGCCTAATTTTTCTGAAAATTTTGTTCTTGTTCTTGTTACTCGTTACCTGTTTCTTCGTATTTTTGCCACGAAGGTTTTTCATACGTTACTCGTTATGTTATTCTGCTTTGTTATGGCCCGTTGGCCTTTAAACACGCTCCAAATTTTAATAGTCTGCTAAAGTTTGGACCAGTCCAAAGCCTGGATAAAGTGTGATGGAAGGCAAATAAAAATATTACTACTTACAATTAGTTCAATTAAGATTTTTTAATCTGGTTATTAAGTAAACCTTTAACATGCTTTAATTAATTCCATAATATCATTTATTTGTCAGATACTAACTTCATAAAACTCGATTTTTTTGTTTTTGCTTCTTTTATCACCAGTTATTTAGCAACAACTCCGAAACGAATAAAGATTTCGATATGCGGTTTTCGCCAAAATGTAGATTTTATAATTCACTTTTATAATTTATAAGGTAAAGCATACCGATCCATTTGAAATTTTAGAAAAATTTCAAGAAAACTCTAACCACATTGGATAGCGCCATCTGACTTCTTTTTTTAAAACTAATTTATATCACTGCAGAAGTCCATTAAGAGATGTAAAAATTATCTTTCATATGACACCTTGTTCATTAAAATTGGTTAAGAAGTGTACAAGATATAGCGATTTAAATATGACAACACACATTTGTTTCCCCCACCCTTATTATTAACCCAATGAAAATTTGGCTTAAAGCGAATTCATAGAAAATTGACTCAGCTTTCCAATGACGTTATAAAACTTATATCTTAATTTAGTAATTTTGCTCAAATTTTAAATTTGTATTTTCATTTTGACAGTTGCGCCCCCTTACGGCCAATTTGCAAAGTTAAAAATATTTTTGGACGATTCCTCGTTGCCATTTTAGTCATGAATTTTTTTTTTCCAATTGGCTGCAGTCAAGGGTTCTTGAGATATAGATAGTGTACGCCCTTAACTGAACACCCTGTATATATATATATATATATATATATATTTATATATATATATTTATATATATATATATATATATATATATATATATATATAAATATATACCGGGTGACACAGAACATAGGGTACTCGCTCTAATTTTTTAACCTTTCCAGATATCGCTTTGAAACGTAGGTACGTTTAGTAAGTTAGTTAGTTATTAAGATGCATATTTTGACAGATAGTTGCATTATACAGCACTTCCGGTTTAACCGGAAGTGACCTAAATCTCAATACATTAAATGGAACCTTGTATATTTTTTTCACAGTCGCATTCTGTGTAAAATTCCCTTTCCAATGATGTATCACAAGTTATATTATTCTTCCAAAATGGCGGCACTAAACCGCTTTTTTTGGAAAACGTAGTTTATATTATATTCAACATATAACATATAAAAGAGAAGACAGTGTCAAACTTCTCAGGTGACCCGTTTAAACTTTTTAGGTTAGAAAAAGCATGAGAGCATATTATTGTGTTTTTTTTTCAAAATATTACGCATTTTCGAAAAAAAAAATAAAAATGTCTACTTTTATGTAAATTTTCTGCCAAAATTTAAATTGGAACTTGTATATTTTATTTATCTGTTAAATTACGTTTCCAACAGTGTGTTACAAGTTAATCCTTGTCTTTAAATTACAACAACATTTCGGTTTTTCCTCGGAGATACATAATTTTTTATCTGGGAAACTACTAAATCAAAATTTACTTGACTAATATAAGCATATAAGCATTTTAAAATAATTTTCGCTTATATTAATTTTATGTTTATTTGTTTCTAGATGCTTGCTTACGATCGTTCAACGTATGTAAACTCAGCTTAAATTAAAAAAAAAAAAAAATATATATATATATATATATATATTAATTTTCAACTTTCTTCTTAAACCATATTCCATATTTAATGAATTTATTTTCTTTCTTGGGTATAGGTTTGGTGAAATTAATGGTAATTTTTTTTTTTTTTTTTTTCCTCCACGAGCTCGACGTTTCGCTTCTTGTCTGGAAGCTTTTTCAAGAGCTTTTTATTTTATTTCATCTAAAAATTTTATGAACAGATAAAACTAGATAGTTTTATCTGTTCATAAAATTTTTAGATGAAATAAAATAAAAAGCTCTTGAAAAAGCTTCCAAACAAGAAGCGAAACGTCGAGCTAGTGGAGGAAAAAAAAAAAAATTTACCATTAATTTCACCAAACCTATACCCAAGAAAGAAAATAAATTCATTATATATATATATATATATATATATATATATATATATATATATATATATATATATATATATATATATATATATATATATATATATATATATATATATATATATATATATATATACATATATAAATGTATAGATACATATATATACCGGGTGGTCCTTTTAAAGTGTTACAAAGCGATATTGAGAAAACGGCTGATTGAAAATAAATGAAATTTCTAGGGATGCAATGGGTCGTTGGGGGACATTTTTTGACGGAGTAATCAATGTTTTAACCCTTTCCACTGTTTAGGAGTGGGGGATAACTTTTAAATGTTAAATGGAAAGGTACAGTTTTTTTTTCAGATTCGTAATTTCCAGAAAAAACTACGTTATAATCAATGAATAATTGAATGTCAATGTCAATGTCACTACGCTAAATTCAACAAAAATTAAAAAGAAAATCAAGAGAAGAAAAAACTGATATTAGGTACATGATTTTATTTTATCAGATGTTCAAAGTGACGGTCATTTTGTTCTAAACATTTATCAACTCTCTCTCGAAAAGTATTCCGCATCCTGAATAACATATCTGGGGTGATTTCACGAACTGCACGCGTAATCCTTCCTCTCATGTCTTCGGCTGTAGTTGGAGCAGTCACCACTTTTTAGGGGTGGGGGGTAACTTTTAAATGTTAAATGGGAAGGTGCAGTTTTCTTTCCAGATTCGTAATCTCCAGAAAAAACTACGTTATAATCAATGAATAATTTAATGTCAGAAATTAAAAAGAAATTCAACAGAAGAAAAAACTGATATTAGGTACATGATTTTATTATAATAAGTGTTCGAAATGACAACCATTTTGATCAGAAGCATTGTTGTTGTTTTTTCTACATCCTCCGAGAATTACCATGTCAACTAGGTATTTTGGTTAGATTATGTAGTTAATTATTTTTTTTCTGATTTTTTTGGGAGTTCTGCGGCACTGCAGCGATGGTTCACCAGCCGCCACTATTGCAGTTATCATGACAACGAACGACTTGACATTTATGATATTGCCAGTAATTTTCTTACGTTATCTTCGAGTTTAAAGTCTTTAGTTTAAGCGTCTTGTTAAAATAAGTGTTCATTGTGTTCGTTAATTTTTTTTAAAGGTCTGTTCGTTTATTATTTAGCTGTGTTATTTCTGTTCGTATTTAATAAACTTAGTTGAGATTTTAACTATCTATCCTTAAAATGAATGAATTCGACTGCCAAGTTGACATGTTCTTAATTCTCGGAGAATGTAGAAAAAACTATCGCAATGCTTCTGAACTTTGGGCGGTAAGATTTCCCCACTTACCACCAAAATCTCACATGGCGTTCAAACGATTAGAGACTAGTCACCAGCCAGAGACCGGCCACCTCTCATCCAGAAAATGCAAAAGGAGGAAAACCAAAACGAACGACGACATGACGGTAGGAGTTTTGAGAACAGTAGCTCTCAACCCTCATATTGGTTCCCGAGAATTATCCAATTCTGTTCTTTTCTCTCAATTATCCGATTTTGCACAATTTTAAATTTCATCTTTACCATATTACCTTACATCAAGAATTGTATGGACAGGACTTCGAGAGACGGGTGCAATTTTGTCGGTAGTTTCGACTATGGATCAATGAAAGCAACTCACTGGAAAACAGAATATTTTTTGACGAAGCAACATTCACTAACCATGGTCAAGTTAATCGTCACAATATGCATTATTGGGCTGAAGAAAATCCACACTGGATGCGAACAGTCGCTAATCAACACCCTTGGTCGATAAATACTTGGTGTGGGATATTTGGCGATGTTGTTATTGGACCTCATTTTTTCGATGGTAATCTTAATAGACAGCAATACTGCGATTTCCTTCGAAATGACTTGCAAAGATTGATGCCAAATATTTCAGAGCAACAACGTGACGCAATTTGGTTCCAACGAGACGGCGCACCACCACATTACTGTCGAGAAGCACGTGCTATATTGAATGACACTTACCCTAACAGATGGATTGGACGTGGGGGACCAATAAACTGGCCTGCAAGATCGCCAGACTTAAACCCCCTTGATTTTTTCTTGTGGGGTTTTGTTAAAGAAAAAGTCATGGTGACTGCTCCAACTACAGCCGAAGACATGAGAGAAAGGATTACGCGTGCAGTTCGTGAAATCACCCCATATATGTTATTCAGAGTGCGGAATTCTTTTCGATAGAGAGTTGATAAATGTTTAGAACAAAATGGCCGTCATTTTGAACATATGATAAAATAAAATCGTGTACCTAATATCAGTTTTTTCTCCTGTTGATTTTCTTTTTAATTTTGTTGAATTTAGCGTAATGACATTGACATTGACATTCAATTATTCATTGATTATAACGTAGTTTTTTCTCGAGATTACGAATCTGGAAAAAAAACTGCACCTTTCCATTTAAAATTTAAAAGTTACCCCTCACCCCTAAACAGTAGAAAGGGTTAAAACATTACTTACTCCGTCAAAAAATGTCTTTCAACGACCCATTGCATCCCTAGAAATTTCATTTATTTTCAATCAGCCGTTTTCTCAATTTCGCTTTGTAACACTTTAAAAAAACGGACCACCGGTATATATATATATATATATATATATATATATATATATATATATATATATATATATATATATATATATATATATATATATATATATATATATATATATATATATATATATATATATATATATATATATATATATATATATATATATATATATATATATATATATATATATATATATATCTATATATATCTATATATATCTATATATATATATATATATATATATATATATATATCTATATATATCTACATATATCTATATATATATATATATATATATATATATATATATATATCTATATATATCTATATATATATATATATATATATATATATATATATATATATATATATATAAATATATAGTTTTTCGGCATCTAGAATCCCTGAAACGTGAAGATCTGGAAAAATCTCGGGGGGTGATTTTTTTCACGGTTACAATACTTTTACGAGGGAAGTAAAAGAAAATATTCATGGAAGCACTTTAATAGAAGCCAGAAAATTAAATCAAACTCACTTGAAACTGACCTTTTCAAGTATGCAGGCTTAATAGTAACATTTTTGTACGTGTCAAAAAACTGAAATGTAGATTAATCAAAGCACTAATAATGAGATAAAGCGGATTAGTCATCTAATCTAGGTAGAGGACTTTTATTTTTAAATGAAGTCCTGATTGCTTCCTCTATTGTTGAGTGCATGTGCACTCGAACAAAGAATTAACTGGCGTTTTTTATAAATTTGCAAATTCTATTGTCACTGTTACGATAACACGAGATAGTCGCAAAGTTCAAGGATCTCCAGATTTGCATACAATTAATTAATTAATTGAATGGAGTAATAGATATTTCTGTACAGTTTACATCTGCTCTAATTTTGAAACAGCAATTAGTTTCTTTTAGTTATGTAACCATAATCAACGAACATAAATAAGATACTGAATTCAGTGTTGAGATCTGGTGTAGTAAATATCCCTGAGGATGTGTTGTGCAATCGAAGGCGAAACGTCAGATAGTAATTCTAATTTGACACGGTCTAATCCCAAGAACCATGATTTCTTAATTGACCAAAGCCGTGAAAGCTTCCGTTGTGTTTTTTTAGGGTGTGAAAAGGGGCGAATTGTAGTATCTTGTTATTATCTCAAGAAGCATCGATTTATCAAAGAAAATAGTTATATAGGCAACATTGTAGCTTATAAATAGCTTTAAAAAATTCTCTACAAAAAGCGTCTTAACTTCTCCGGCAGAATCGATTGTTTTTGTCTAAAAATAGGTTATTTTATTCACTCTTTCGCCCTAGAGTGACAAATGTACGTAGCAGGTTGAACATTACAGATAAAGATATAATAGATTTAATTATTTTAATTAAAACAATCCGGAACCTCCCTTATAGTAAATTCTGTCACACAAAAATTATACACTTTATATTACTATTGAAAATTGTGATATTCTTGAATTCTAACATGTAATTAAAAAAATCGGTAAATTTGCTTTACCCGGAATTTCCCTCGTTGTGAATCTTTCCTTTTATTAGGAATAGAGAAGTGTAACCCAATTTGGTTCATTACACAGTCATTTAGTAACCCATACACTATCTTTTCAAATATTTTTATTGGACGCCATTTTGACTATGACACACTTGATTTTTAAACATAATTTAAAATAAATTCAATAATTAGTGTTTACATTGACATACATCGCCATTTTGTTACGTCATATTAAATTCGTACCAGTTTTTCCCTATACCATGCTTAATGCTTTCACAAAATTTGAAATTAATCTAATGAGTAGTTTTTTTGAGGCCGATTTTTTAAATATTTTGTTTAGCTATCTTACAATCATACCAAAATGTTACCAGTTCGTTTGCCACTGACCGACAAAAAAAATTTTTTTTGTTGTAACACAAATCAGAATATCATAATCTAATAGAATGGACCTATCCAAATACGAAAATGATAAATAGAAAGTTGTAGCACGTAGGGTTTTCTTGTTAGAGTTGTAGAACCATATCGAATGTTACGATACTTAATGTCTATAGAATAAATGATTTCAGAAAATTCTTAACCCTGTTTATTGACTATGTTTACAGTTTTCGCCTATTAAACATACCATACATCTAAGAGAAAAATATTAACTTAAAATGCTAATTAAACTTTATTTTTTCCGTTTATGAGGTGTCCTATCTTTTCTCTTCAAAAACCAACAGTAGTCACCCATCAGGGCTGGATCCCAACGTCCTTGGTACCGAATTTCCATTGTTCTCATATCTTGGTGAAACGTTTCACCCTGCTCGTCACTAACAGCTGCCAAATTTTTAGGAAAAATGACAGATTGGAATGGAGGAAGTGAATTTTTAATGACAGCAATTTTCTGATTTGTGGCCCAATAAAAATGCATTCTTTTAATTTGGCATCACTTAACTGGGGAAAGACTTGTCTTAGGTATTTGAATCCATCACCATCTTTATTCAAAGCCTTCACAAAGTTTTTCATCAGCCCAAGTTTAATGTGAAGAGGAGGCAAAAGGACATTTTTGGGATCAACAAGAGGTATAAATTTAACATTTTGAGATCCCGGTTGAAATTCGCTTCTTTCTGCCCAATTTTTTGTTACGTAATGCTGATTTATTGCACGACTGTCCCATAAACAAAGCAAACAGCAATATTTTGTAAATCCCCCCTGAAGTCCCACTAAAATCGCTATAACTTTTAAGTCCCCACATATCTGCCATTTATACCTATTGTAGTTTATTTTATCCAAAATCCTGCGCATATTTTCATAATTTTTTTCATTGCAACTGAATGGGCAACTGGTATAGAGGGTTTTAAATTTCCATTATGCAATAACACAGCTTTTAAGCTATATTTAGATGAGACTATGAATAAGCGCCACTCACGGGGAGAATGTTCAATATCAAGTTCCTGCATTAAACTGTCCATATCAGTACACGCGCACAACGAATTTTCCATACTGTAGAATTCAGAAAACATAGCATTTCTTTTTCTAAAATTCGTAATTTTTGTTTGTTTGGTCAATAGGTTCCATTCCTTAAGACGGGAACCCAGAAGTTCTGACTGTTGCTTGGATAATCCCAAATCACGTACTAAATCATTTAATTCACTTTGAACAATCAAATGTGGCTCGAAGGAAGTAGGACCTGTGGTAAAAGTGGGATCGGTGCACTGTTCTTCTGAGCTGCCTGATGATGCATTATCTCCCAAATCAATAGCTTGCCAGTTTAAAGGCTCAATCGGCACTGGCAAATTTGCATTATGAGGGATAGATCCTATGGCAAATTGCAAATTTGGATGTTCTATATTGTGCTTTCCGTTTTTGGAAAAACCTTCAGTCTTTGTCAGACAAAAATAACAATCGTCAGAATGATTGGTGGGTTCTCGCCATGCCATTGGAACTGCAAAAGGCATACTTTCTCTCTTTCCCTTCATCCACTGCACCAATGATACACTACAAATAACACAGCACACATGGGGAGCCCACCGCTTATCTTGATCTCCAATTAGTAGGCTTTTTTACATTTTCGGAAGATGGCCTGGCCTGTGATTTCACCAGAAATTCTTCACAAATATAACAAAATTTGTCAGGGGAAATTTTGCAACTTCGGCACGTTTGACTCGACATTCTCGTCTTCACATACACTTGCTTATCAATACACAGACAACCACTCAATTCGAAACTCAACAGAAGAGTGATGTTTAACGTTTATTTTATGTTTAATTTCCGAATATTTTTTTTATTATTGGGAGGGTATTTCCATTGTGAAAATAATCAGCTGGCCTGTGTTAGAGAAATCTTGTCGGCCAGTGAATTTCTTAACCTTTCACTAGACCGCCATCTTGTTCCGGCATATTGAATTTTTACCAAAATATTTTGATCAAAATTTGAAGTCACTCTGATAAACAGTTTTGTGAGCTACGCCGCGATCTGAGAAACAGACGGACCGACGCCGATGGAATTGATAGAAATATTTTTTGCCATCTAACGACGCTAAAACCTGAAAATATGTAGAAATTGAGAGGGCGAATTTTGTTTTGACCCGTATACCACAGTTAGTTATGGCACACAATTTGAAATCAGTTTATTTGTCGTAGTTTTTTTAGGCTGAATTTTTAAACATTTTATTAAGCCCTCATTTTGTTCCGCCATCTAGGATTCGTATCAAACATTTTCCAGTTGATTTTTATATACACAATTTTAAATAAATTGGATAATATGGCGTAAAGTCCCTATGAACTTACCAATACATGCGAACGGCAGCCAGTCATCTTTTCGGAGAGCTGTAGGTTGCAGGTTCTCGGGTACACCTTTCGAAATTAAAATGGGCGCCACCTAATTGACTGTGACTCAATTAGGAAGAAATCTATATTGATATTTAAATGCAGACAAAATAAAGATTTGGAGGGCTTTTCAATAAAACACTATATAAAGTGCAGACTGTCAAATTTTAATGATCACCTTGATCTTTTGTTTTTTTTTTAGAAAAGTTGTTTTATAAAATAATGTTTGACATGTGAAGCTTACATTCAAAAATTCAATTAACATGAAGATATAAAAAAAATAAATCAAGAAAATGTAAAATATATAAAATATATCAAATTTATGAAATGTGATAGAACGTTATTACCATTATATCATCAACCTATGAACATCTGGCGAAATGTCATGTCGCAAATATGAACATATGAAAATTAAATTAAATAGCGCACAGGGAATCAAAAATTCATGAATTTTCTCTTACACTGCCGCAAGGAAAAAAGTTATAAAAATATAAAGTGTTTCGCCAAGGCTGTTTTACAAAAAATAGGTTACTTACTTCCTTTCTGCTACCTTATATAAAATTCATAAACATAAAAACTAAGAATTAATTCCTTATACTCTTACAGGAAGGAACTCCAAAACCATTGTAGAACTCTTGGTTTATGTACCCCAAAAATTACACCATAAACTTGAATTCTTAACCTGAAACCCTACAAACAATTGTTTGTCTTAAAATAAAATCGACATGGAATGTGCAAAAACAAGTTATTTACAACACAACTATTCAAAGACATTGCCTTACCTCTAGTCATCTAGAGGGCTCCTTCGACGTCAACGGTCACCAATAAAGGGAATTTCCAGACATCTAGAAAGGCTTTTCGAGGATCGACAGCCAAAAACAAAATTCAGGACGCCATTCTGTTTATAAAAGATAATTGCGAATTAGCTCACAGTAGGAAACTAATTTGAAAATCGACTTACCACGTGGTTGATCAAATGTGGAACCAAACAAAATGGGACCAAAATTTATGGCCAGATGATGTCCATAAATAGGCCTTAGACTTTCAACAGCACTGCACTTTAAAATAATTATTTATGGCATACTCTCAGTACTTAAAAAATTGGTCCATTAAGGCACTTTTATAAAGCCGGACACATGTTGCACCTCTAAGGAGAGCCAATAGAAAGGGACGAGAAAATCAGTTCCAGAAAATTCAAAGAAGTTTGACATTCCCCTCCATCATTCTTCCTCACTTCAGACTTATGCCAACCTAATGCCATAAAATAAAATAATATTTACAGTGGAGTTCACTGCTGGCGCCACTAGTAGAAGGGAGTAAGAACCCGATAACATTCGGTGTCCCCGAATACAGCTGGCGAATTGCTCCTGAGCAGAACCAAAATTATGACTTAAATTAAAAATCAGACACTGTCAAAGCTGGCTGGATGCCGAAAAATAAGAAACTAATGAAACTATAGTGACAGAAGAGAAAGGCAGGCAAATTCCGAATATTTATAAACAAAGCAAAAACAAATTTCTTTTGTCTTAATTTAGAGAAGTTGAAAATACTTTACAAAATGTAATCCAATGAATTATGAATAAAACATATTGAGGTATGTAAAATGTAATTTACATAAAAGTCTTGATATTTTAAAGGTTATATTTAACTGCAAAGTTATAATGTTCAATTTTGTTTCAGATTACTAATGGGCTTAAAATAATGAAAAACCATAAGCAAAATGTCTGTTTAACATTCCATACCAAGCAAACATAAAGAAAGGCAGCTTGGAGAGATGAAAACAAAAAGTTATGTCAACTGAAACTTTCTAATAGTTCGAGTGTTCTCAAAGTCTTAAATTGATATTTACATGAAAGAAGAGAGTAAATATGTTTATCATAATTCATGTGAGTGAAATGGACTGAAAGAAGAAACCAAAAAAACAGAATATTTTATTGTAAATGAAAAAATTGTTATTTTCATTAATAAAGAAGGCCGGTATCTTATGAACTAAAACTGATTATAGATTCAAACTATGTCACTTTCAATAGTAACACCCTATTAATAAAGATTTTATTAACTTTCTTTTATAAAGTGTATGATATGTAAATTTGGAAAAATCCAACTCGTAGAGTTATACGACAGGATGGTGTTAGAACACTGTGTAAAAATCAGTAACTATATAACTAGCCAAATTTAGTAATTGCCTCACTGTTACTATAAACTAAATAATTATACATAAATTTGAAAATGTTATAATAAGTGGTTTTTTAACATTTCACTACGCCGCCATTTTGTTTTACTATATTGGATTTTTACCAAAATATTACTAGGTCATCCGCATATAAGCCTTAATTTTTGACTAAAATTTTTAAGTCAATCTGATGAGAAGTTTTCAAATTATGCTGCGAATTGACAGACAAACAGACAAACCGCAGTCGAACTGACGGAATTGATATTTTTTGGCATTAGGGACGCTAAAACCTGACAATATGAAAGACCTGAGAGATTGAATTTTTTCATAATTACAAATATTTTACTTGGTCGCCATTTTGTTCCGCCATTTTAAATTAGTACCTCAGTTTTACTGGTTCATCTCTATAACACGATTAGTTGTGGCATATAAATCGAAATCAGACCATTAAAGATATTTTTTCAGACTCACTTTTTATATATTTTATTAAGCCGCCATCTTAGATTCGTATCAAAATTTTAACAGTTATTTCTACATAATACATGATTGGTGTGTAAAATTTGAGATAATCTGGATAAGTGGTTTTTTAATAATAATTTTTTTAACATTTCACTAGGCCGCCATTTTGTTTTGCCATATTTTTACCAACATATTACCAGGTCATCCCAATATGAGCCTTAATTTTTGATTAAAATATGAAGTCAATCTGATGAGTACTTTTTAAGCTATGTTGCGAACTGACAGACAGACAGACGGACCGACGGAATTGATAAAACATATTTTTTGGCATCTAGGGACGCTAAAACCTGAACATATGTAAAACCTGAGAGATTATTTTTTTACGATTACAAATATTTTATTTGGCCGCTATTTTTAATCAGTACCACAGTTTTAAAGTGCGGGACACGAAAGAAAACCGGGCGGAGTCAATCGGTTTAGGAAGGTCGGCCAAGATATCTCTTTAAAACAGTGGTGTCCGGTCGTTCTTTAAATAATATTGCACTCCTTTTTGACTACACTCACTTCAGATAATTAAAAAATGTAACTATGCTTAATGAACCTTTATCTATATTTGTCTGTTTTCTTTCGTGTACCGCACTTCTATATCTCTTTTGTGTTGCAAAAACGGCGAACTTTCGAATTTTAAAATGATTTAATTTTGATTTTTCTTGATCGATTTACCTATAAATATATTTTTTCTTGAGTTCTGTCATTAACGGTTCCCGGGCTACTGCCTACCTCCACTATTATTGGACCACCCAGTATAGTGATACACGATTTACAAGTTTAGATTTTACAAGGGCAGCCAGCTTCAGATCCAATGAACGAGATTTATCAAAATTTTAATTTATGCAGTTCGACTTTGGGCTACTCGGGTATGCCAAAAGTGGCCGTCTATCTTTGTTTGTCATATTACTTTATACAGGGGCCGTCATTGTGAAGTACTATATAGGGCGTTTCCTATTTGCGTGTTGATGTTAAAGGGGGCGTTTTTATGTCCTAAAAGTCTTAACTTTTGAGATACAGGATGGTAAAGTTTAAAAACATTTTTTTTCATCCCAATTCTGATGCTATTGTAGATAACTGCGTGAGATTTGATATACGTCTTCTGTGCATTAAGGAGCATACGGATTTACTCAGGTTAATTACATATGCACGCCACTGGTAGAAATTTGAAAAATTGCTTCTTAATAAAAAAATGTCCTTTTATGCATAAAAGACGTGTATCAAATTTCATGCAGTTATTTATCTATAATAGCATCAGAATTGGAATTTAAAAAAAATGTTTTTTTAAAACCCTGTATCTCCAAAGTTAAGACTTTTAGGTTCATATTAAACTTTTTTCTTAAAAAGGTTCAAGAATCACCCCCCGTTAACATTAGCACGCAATCAGGAAACGGCCTGTATAGTACTTTACAATGACGCCCCCTGTGCAAAGTAATATGACAGATGGAGACCAAAGTTCACGTTTGGCATAACCGAATAGCCCAAAGTCGAACTGCATAAGTTAAAATTTTGATAAATCTTGTTCACTGGAATCAGTGCTGGCTCCACTACTATAACTACATTGATGTGTTAATTTTGGAAGAATGTGAGTTCTGTAGTTTTTCAAATATTAATTGCAATATTAGATATTTTTTGACACCCGGTATTGAACAAAAAATTAATTATTTTGAAGCAGTTTATTTACAGCTACTTTATGAACAATTTTACAAAATATATGAAAAAAACTAAGTCATTTTTGAGGTTGACGGCTTAGATTCTAATGGTCCGATTCCTTCTAAATCGTTGTCCCTCTGAAAATGATGAGGTTTCGTCGTCACTACTTAAAGATCCCACTGTGATAACTAAATCATCAATAAACGTTTCAATTTTGCCATCTACTTCCCAGTATTTATCTTTAATAGAACGAACATGTTTAACATACGATTTCCAATTTTCAGCCGATATTGAGTCAATCGCTTCTAACGTTATTTTATTTAAATCTGTAATTGAAAGTTCACCGGTGTTGCGTTCTCGAATATATTTTTTTACTCCTGCCTATGCAAGTTCAATAGGGTTCAGGTCGCACATGTATGGAGGCAGCCTTTTCTCTAGGCTTGTTGGCTGATATTACTTCATATAATTGATATTTTCTCCATGTTGGATCACATACAAGATTATTCGACTTAAGCCACGATATCATATGAGCTTTTTTAGAGTATGTAGTTGGCACTTTATCTTCTACGTGAGAATGATAAGACGCATTAGCAACCACTTTTCAAAATTATCTCTCTTCATCTGTCCATGATAGTCTCCAGTTGTTAGTCCCGAGCGAAAAACTAAAGCAGCACCTGGAACAATTCCGGCTTCTGAACCAGCATGAACTATAATAAAGCGACTACTAGAGCGGATTCCCTGAACAACACCTGTAACACTTTCACTTTGCCAGCATTTGTTCACTGTCATATCATTATCTACCCAGGTTTCGTCTAGATACACAATATTGCGTCCTTCTTGCCTATATTGCCTTACAGTTGATAGATATTTCACCCGCTAGTGAAAAATATTTGGTCTCTCAATGAGCAATTTTCGTTTATTTTGGCACTTGCGCCAAACGAAACCATTTGATCGTAAAAGCCGATTTAAGGTTTTATACCCGTACGGAAAATCTATTTTGTTCTTTACAGTACGAAGTTTTGCAGGTCGGAACCTTCTTCAAGTTTATATAAAAATCCTCTATTGTTCGTCGAATTACTTGAAAATCACCATCGTCAATTTTATCTTTGTATGATAATCGGGTTTTTTTTTTACCAGGAGATTTTAAAGGTGAAGTAGAACATGAGCGATCATTATGTTCTCTTGAATTTTTCTTACACTACTTTCCCAAACACCAGTGTAAAATGCAGCGCGTTCTGTTCGATTTTGAATTGGAATAATCAAACTATTATTTTCAGCTTCTCTAGTACAGGCCTCTATAACGCTCGCAATAACTTCACGTGCACCGCTTCGAATTGTTTTTCCTCTTTTTCTCGCCATCGTTACTTCGAAATAATAATTCAAATTCAACGCAAAGCATTTGTATAGAAATGAAAACAAATGCTCGAAATGTATAGGCGCCACTGGAAATAGTCCTTAACCTTCTAGCGGCAAGTGCATGGAGACTCTAGGCACATCCCAATTACAAGTGGACTAGTGCGAAATTTACTAAATCCCCGATTAATTTTCCGTACCGCTTAGCTGGCGCACTTTATAGGTGAAGCGGCAAACTATTACAACAAATAAAATAACATAAAATTTATTTGCGTATACAAATTTTACTTTTCCGCTTGCTTATGACTATGAACTTTTATTTTAAGGACCGCCCGGTTTCCTTTGGTGTCCAGCAATTTACTAGTTCATATCTATACTACAATTAGTTATAGCCCACAATTTGAAATCAGTCCATTAAAAGTAGTTTTTAGGGCTGAATTTTTATATATTTTATTAAGCCACCATTTTGTTCCGCCATCTTGGATTCGTATCAAAATTTTGCTAGTTGATTTCTATATAATACTTGATTTTTGTGTAAAATTTTAGATACATTGGATAAATAGTTTTTTAGTAATAATTTTTTTAACATTTCACTTGCCCTTTTTGAATTTTACCAAGATGTTACCAGGTCATCCTCATTTGAGCCTTAATTTTTGGCCTTAATTTAAGGTCAATCGGGTGAGTAGTTTTTTAGCAATGCCGCGAACAGACAGACAGATGGAAGCACTTAACGAAAGCCTGAAAATTGTGTCAAACTCACTTGAAACTGACCTATTTGTCAAGTATCCCGGCTTAATAGTAACATTTTTGTACGCGTCAGTAAAACGGAAATGCAGATTAATCAAAGCACTAATAATGAGATAAAGCGGATTAGTCATCTAATCTAGGTACAGGACTTTTATTTTTAAATGAAGTCCTGATTGCTTCCTCTTTTGTTGAGTGCAGGTGCACTCGAACAAAGAATGAAACTGGCGTTTCTATAAATTTGCAAATTCTATTGTCACTGTTACGATAATAAGACGCATAGTCGCAAAGTTCAAGGATCTCTAGATTTGTATGCAATTAATTAACTTCAAATGGGCTAATATATATTCCTGTGTGAAATTAATTTTATATATTTTTAAAACAGCAAGTGTTTTTTTCTGTTACATGACAATAATGCTTGCTTTGTTAATTTATATAAATATTTTATTACTAACATAGACATGACTAGGGATGAGTTTTTTGATCGATAAATGTTAGAAAATGGACGGTGAAATAAAAGATATAGTCAAAAGCAGTGTTATCGTGCGGGTCATAGGATTTATCAACCACAAACTTTTTCAGTTTGTTTTTCTTTTATTACGTGTAATCATATCCTCCATATAAAATCCGGAAGATGAATTAGGTAGACCTATGATATTTTCATATGAAAAAAGAGGATACACGTATAAATACCAGCAGTTGCAAAAATCTTTGAGCGATGTCACTTCAAAGTCAGATTGACAAGTCAGTGACAAAATGAGTAATAGAAAATAATTTTCGGGTTTTTTGCATCCACAAGCGAAAACAATGGTATTAAATCTAATAAAATATTACGAAAATGAAAATTCACCGGCCAATATCCAGCAGACAGTAGCAAAAGCTCTGGGAATCGGTATAAGGACTGTGCATGAAAAAAAAGCATAATTTACTACCGAAGAAGATTAAGAAATGTACACGAAAAAAGCCAAAGACAGAAGACTTAAGTGACAATGTAAAAATGGATTCAAGTTTTAAAAGAAGCTTTAAAAAATCGAGGCATATTGGAAATTGGACTAAAATCGTTGTCAAAATTAATAAAAATGTTGGGTTTTCGATATATATATATATGAAAATGTTAATTTAAAATTTAGAAAAGTAGTATTTTTAGACGAGACTTGGATATTTTCTAATGGAAGTGGTTCGAAATCTTGGCAGGACGAGTCTGTAAAAAGCGTCAAGAGAAAAAGGGGATGTGGGACGGGAAAACGTTTCATCATTTTGCATGCAGGTTCTTCAACAGGATTTGTCACAGGTGCAAGTTCACTGTTTTCTTCAACATCCAAAAGTATGGACTACCATGATAATATGAACTGTGAACTGTTTGAAAAGTGGTTAAAGAACAACTGATTCCAAATTTAGAGCTCCATCTTTAATCATTCTAGACAATGCATCTTATCAATCAAAAATCTTAAATAAACAACCTCATCAACCTTCATCCTGGAAGAAAAGTGATATTTATGACTGGCTAATAAAACAAAAACAAAATTTTTTACCCAATATGCTGAAACTAGAACTTCTTTTAATAGCAAAATCTATTAAAAAACCAACAATATATGCTGTAGATGAAATATTACAGGAAAATGGACATGAGGTTTTACGACTGCCGCCATACCATTGCCAGTTTAACGCAATATTGTTTGGCAAGATTCATTAAATTATATTACGCCGGAGTACTGGAAGAAATCTGTGGAACATACGGAGAAATTAATATGGGATTGGTGGAATCGAGAACGAGTTCTAGATGTCGAAATAGCACCAACGATCATTGCGCCGTTTGAGGACTACTAAGAAGATGAGGGCTTTTTAAGTGATGATGATATTTTTTAGTCTATAATATTAAAAAGTTTCTGAAGGATTATATTAGTCTTTGACGTGTATAAATCATAAATTGCATTATGAATATCCTTTTTTGCATTGTAACTTAAGTCTTTTGCCTTTGGATTTTTTCGTGTACATTTCTTAATCTTCTTCGGAAGTAAATTATGTTTTTTTCATGCACAAGTTTCTGTACATTCCTTATACCGATTCTCAGAGCTTTTGCCACTGGCTCCTGGATATTAGGCAGTGAATTTTAATTTAAAAATTTGTTTATTAGATTTGACACCATTTTTTTGCTTACTTTTTTAGTACATTTGTAATTTTGTAGGTAATAAATAAATAATTATAGAATACTTGTTCCAATTTTAAAGCGTGTTTAAAATAAGTAAATCTTTTTATTAATTATAAGACAAAATTTGATATATAAAAATCGGTAAAATCGCTTTACCAGAAACTCGGGGCTAACGAAAAATACAGGCTATACATTTATATATATATATATATATATATATATATATATATATATATATATATATATATATATATATATATATATTTGCACTTCATCTGATGTAAGACCATCGTTCACGTGTTTTACGTAATATGATTTTGCCGCAGACCATATTAATTCTATTGCGTTAAACTGGCAATGGCATGGCGGCAGTCGTCAAACCTCATGTCCATTTTCCCGTAATATTTCATCTACGGCATATATTGTT
Source organism: Kuschelorhynchus macadamiae (assembly GCA_030620095.1). Taxonomy (NCBI): domain Eukaryota; kingdom Metazoa; phylum Arthropoda; class Insecta; order Coleoptera; family Curculionidae; genus Kuschelorhynchus; species Kuschelorhynchus macadamiae. The sequence goes on from JAUTXW010004366.1 coordinate 37,499, forward strand.
GGTTTTTTAATATATTTTGCCATTAAAAGAAGTTTTAGTTTCTGCATATTGGGTAAAGGATTTTGTTTTTGTTTTATTAGCCAGTCATAAATATTACTTTTCTTCCAGGATGAAGTAGGTTGTTTATTTAAGATTCTTGAATGATAAGATGCATTGTCCAGAATGATTTAAAGATGGAGCATCTAAATTTGGAATCAGTTGTTCTTTTAACCACTTTTCAAACAGTTCACAGTTCATATTATCATGGTAGTCCATACTTTTAGATGTTGAAGAAAACAGTAAAACTGCACCTGGCAGAAATCGTGTTGAAGAACCTGCATGTAAAATGATGAACCGTTTTCCCGTCCCACATCGCTTTTTTCTCTTGACACTCTTTACACACTCGTCCTGCCAAGATTTCGAACCACTTCCATTAGAAAATATCCAAGTCTCGTCTAAAAATACCACTTTTCTAAATTTTGAATTAACATTTTCCGTGTATTTCTTTTAAAACTGGATACGCTGACTTGCTATATGTGGCAACTCGCATACGAATCTTCGATTACAGTCTATTTTATTTCGAAAACCCAACATTTTTATTAATTTTGACAACGACTTTAGTCCAATTTCCAATATACCTCGATTTTTTAAAGCTTCTTTTAAAACTTGAAGGGTTATATTAGTTTTTGATGTGTATAAATCGTAAATTGCATTACGAACATCCATTTTTACATTGTCACTTAAGTCTTCTGTCTTTGTCTTGTTTCGTGTACATTAAGAAGATTAAGAATCTTCTTCGGTAGTAAATTATGCTTTTTTTCACGCACAATTTTCTGCACAGTCCTTATACCGATTCTCAGAGCTTTTGCTACTGTCTCCTGGATATTGGCCGGTGAATTTTCATTTTCGTAATATTTTATTAGATTTAATACCATTTTTTTCGCTTGTGGATGCAAAAAACCCGAAAATTGTTTTCTATTATTCATTTTGTCACTGACTTGTCAATCTGACTTTGAAGTGACATCGCTCAAAGATTTTTGCAACTGCTGGTATTTATATGTTTATCCTCTTTTTTCATATGAAAATATCGTATATATTTTACGTACACGTAATAAAAGAAAAACAAACTTAAAAAGTTTGTCGTTGATAAATCGTATGACCCGCACGATAACACTGCTTTTGACTATAGGATGATTTTTTGAGATTCCAAAAATTTTATTTAACCACCAGTTTGTTCCCCCACCATGAATTAGTACCACAGTTTTACTAGTTTATCACTATTCTGCAATTAGTTATGGCACATAATTTAAAATCAGTTCATTAAGTAGTTTTTCAGGCTGAAATTTTAAATTTTTTATCAAGCCGCCATTTTGTTCCGACATCTTGGATTCGTACCAAAATTTTACCAGTTGATTCCTATATAATACTTGATTTTTGTGCACAACTTGAGATAAATTGGATAAGCACTTTCTTAGTAATAATTGTTTTTACATTTCGCTAGGCCGCCATTTTGTTTTGCCATATTGAATTTTTACCAAAATGTTACCAGGTCATCCCCATATGACCCCTAATTTTTGACCAAAATTTTAAGTCAATCGGGTAAGTAGTTTTTTAGCTATGCCACAAACAGACACCGACAAACCGACCGACGAAATCGAGACAAGTTTTTCGTCATCTGAGGACCCTGAAACGTAGAGATCTGAAAAAATGTCGTAGGGTGATATTTTCACGATTACAATACTTCCATTTTAGGGAAGTAAAAACGGATTTTTTTAATTTCTTTGCAATTTTTTTGCACTTATAGAGAGTATCATAGTGTAAACTTTGGCTGGTTCAGAAGAGTTCTCAAGGAGCTACAACTTAAAGAAAAATTAGCTTTATCTTATTAACGCCCATGTGGAAAAAATCTAGACTAAAAAGAATAATAATGTATTTTCTTAAACAATTCTTATTTGAGCTGAGATGTTTATTGGAAAATAGATGGGCGAGGTAACTATTAATAAAATCCATACCCATTTTTATCAGAATCCTCCAATTTCATACATCAGTCTCTCGCGCTTAATCGTAACAAGATCTGGCGCGATGTTGTCAGTAACGCGATTTAGGTCTATTTGCTTAGGAATGTAATATAAAAGTTGTATTTTAAAGAATTTAACGAGCAGCTCGGAAGCAGTACATCACGGACTGGCAACCCTGAGCTTGGCGGAAATCTCTCGATGGATTCCAATTATACTTATTGCAACATATAGTTGATCTCCATTTATTAATAGTCAACGACATTTATTTTACATATTACTTCACTTCTTTTCAGTGGTTCCCAATCAAATCTATGCAATGGATCATCCGGTGTCACTATTGCCAAAACCAACACGTTACGGAAAGTGCCGAACAGCAACTCAAAGAAGCCCATCAATGTTACCCTGACACACCTGTCCAAAAGGCCGCCAGTTGATATTCAGTTCATAGGTAGGTAAGAAAGTTTTTAACAAACATAGTAGTAGCCATTGGTGTGCAGTAAAACTAAGCTCATAAAAATACTATTCAAGTTATGTAATTAATTGAATAACTATTACATTAATGGCCTTAATCCCAGTCTGGCTCAGATTGATTGGTACAGAAACAACAAGTACTATGTCAGGATGTCCCTGTGGACTATTTTCGATCCTATTTTTCTATTATCATATCCTTGAAGGTTATTTTTTATTAACAAATTAACATTTATCTGTAAAAATTCTCATTAAAAATATTAATTAAAAAATAACGTTAAAATAGCTATTTAAAAGTTAGGAATACTAGACTTTTTCTTGGACAGCTGCAAAAATATTTCTCTGAAATAAATTACGACATTAAAAGTTACAAGAAACCCTTATCTAAAAATTTTAAGGAGTTCAGAAGCTATGGGGAAAATAATTTTATTGTCAATTTTTTTAATTGCCTCAATGACAACTGTCAAAAAACATTTCAAATAGATGATGCCCCTAATAGTTACTGTGAAAACCGTATATAAAAATTTTAAGTATTTCAGAAGTTACAGGACAAAAAGAATTTTTTTGAAAGCTGTCACAGTTTTTTTTGTGCAAACCTCACCTCGTAATTCCAAGACCCTTCCTAAACAGTCCATTTTGTGTATCCTTTTAAGTACTTTTCGGCGCCGTAACCAGTTTTCCGATCAAATTCGATTCAATTTTATTGAAAAAAAAAATCAGTTTTTCTCAAAAATGTCTATCTCTTTAACGCGTAAATGCACAAACATAAATCGAAGCAATAAAAAATATCAGAGAAATATTTTCTTTAAATAAACCGTGACAACTATCACAACTGACATGTCAAATATGTCTGTAAATCATCCTAGGCCAAGGCCTCCTATCATTTCGCGTCGCATATCGGTTTTTGACCGATATGTGCACTATTTTCTTTAAATCGAATTTTCACCCACTTGCTAAGTAGTTAGAGCGGAATGTTATTAAAGCTTTTTTGTAGCCAAATAAATGCTCCATCTGCGGGTCTAGAAATAATCTCGATTACTATTTGCAGTAAGCGGCAAAATGAGGTTAAAATTGGAATTTAAATTATCAATTTTAAAAAATTGCAGTGATTTAACCGATGAAGTTATAAACTCGAAATTTAGTCACGGTCTACCTAAAAATATCTTGTTTCATAAAAAAATAACCTACGGGCTTAGATTTATAAGTTACCCTGTAATACAGCATAATGTTAAAAAATGTACCTAATAACAAACATAGAAAAAGACTCCAAGTCTCGGTCTCATTAAATTATAATTTTACAATCTACAAGAAACATGACACGTGTTTCGCCCTTTCGAGCATCATCAGACCTACAAACAACAGAGAGAACCTTAGTAAATAATCACAGTCACAAATCCTAAAACAATAACTTACATATAGAATAAAACACACTAAAGCACAACAAAACAAACAACTACTTATACATATTTGATGGACATTAAAATGAGGTTAAGTCTCACGTGAATAAACAAAATAAAATATTAAAAAAGTATTAAAAAAGATTCATGCCTCTAGGCGGGATCGAAACCAGACCGCCCGAGCGAGACGCCGAAGCAACCACCCACAGGCCACTGGACTAGTCAAAGAAAACAACCAAAAACTCTCACTCTATGAATTAATGAATGAAATGAAGGTTGCCTACAATTATTATTACATTAAATTGTTAAATATTAGGGTTGGTTCAAAATTAAAAACATCGTTAACGAATGGGACTTTTTATAGCTTTGGTTATTTCCATTTTTTCTAGAAGGTCAAGCTTTTTCCCCTTCGGACATTCATGTAAAACATCAACGTCAGAAATGGAAAATTCATGACCTGACTCCAACAAATCATTGGCAAAAGCTGAAACAGTCTCAGTTACATCCGTATTTCTGAATTTGTTGAGAAGGCTTAAATGTTCTCTCACCCTTGTGGAAATTTTTCGACCTATTTGTCCCACATAGGTCGTGGAACATTCGCTACAATTTAGTGCATAAACCCCAGATCTGGACAATATATCGGTTGTGTTCTTTGTCCTTACTAAATGTCTCTTTAGAGTATTTACTGTTTTTAATGAAATATTGGCATTTTTAATATTTTTAAAAAATTTAGCCAATTGGAGAGAAATACTTCCGAAAAAAGTAATGCACTTGAAAAAATTTGTCTCATCGCTAAGTTTTGAATGTATGACAGTATAGGACATTTTGTACTTGTTTATAAATTTGTAATATAATTTGGTGATGGACTCCAAAGGAAAACCGTTATTCATAGCAATCTGCATCATAATATCACGCTCCTTATTAAACGCTTACCTTGACAATGGTAAATTACACAACCGATAGAAAAAGGAGTTGAACGCGGCGAATTTATGTGTGTAAGGAGAATTTGAAGCATACGGAATAACATTATCCGTGGACGATGTTTTCCGGTGAACCTCAAACTCTATCCTACTGTGTTTCCGCGATAGTAAAAGGTCAAGAAACGGTAGTTTTCCCTCATCTTCCATTTCCAATGTAAACTCAATTTTAGGATGCAACGAGTTAACGAATTGTACTGTAATTGTAACTGATTTCTGTTGCCATTCCACACAATGCAAATATCATCCACGTATCTTTTATATGCTGTTAGGAAGAAGGCAAAATAACTATTCATTATCCTGTTTTCCAAACCTCACTCAGAAATGGCGACAAACAGGAACCCATAGGCAGCCCAGACCTTTGTCTATATAACTGTCCATTAAATTTCAAAAAATGTTGGTCTAAAACTAAGGTAAGAAGAATAAATTGTCCAGATCTGGGGTTTACGCACTAAAGTGTAGCGAATGTTCCACGACCTATGTGGGACAAACAGGTCGAAAAATTTCCACAAGGGTGAGAGAACATTTAAGCCTTGTCAACAAATTCAGAAATACGGATGTAACTGAGACTGTTTCAGCTTTTGCCAATCATTTGTTGGAGAAGGTCATGAATTTTCCATTTCTGACGTTGATGTTTTACATGAATGTCCAAAGGGGAAAAAGCTATAAAAACCAAAGCTATAAAAAGTCCCATTCTCACTTGCGTCAACGATGTTTTTAATTTTGAACCAACCCTAATATTTAACAATTTAATGTAATAATAATTGTAAGCAACCTTCATTTCATTCATAGAGTGAGAGTTTTTGGTTGTTTTCTTCGACTAGTCCAGTGGTCTGTGGGTAGTTACTTCGGCGTCTCGCTCGGGCGGTCTGGGTTCGATCACGCCTAGAGACATGAATCTTTTTTAATATTTTATTTTGTTTATTCACGTGAGACTTAACCTCATTTTAATGTCCATCAAATATGTATAAGTAGTTGTTTGTTTTGTTGTGCATTAGTGTTTTTTATTCTATTTGTAAGTTATTGTTTTAGGATTTGTGTGTGTGATTATTTACTAAGATTCTCTCTGTTGTTTGTAGGTCTGATGATGCACGAAATGGCGAAACACGTGTCATGTTTGTTGTAGATTGTAAAATTATAATGTAATGAGACCGAGACTTGGAGTCTTTTTCTATGTTTGTTATTAAAACTAGGTCTCTTTGAGCAATATGGACAATTTCTTCGATTTTTTTTTCTTTTTTTTTTTTAAATGTACCTAATCTTGGGAACTTTGGTGCAAACTTCACCTGGTTAGTGCACCCCCTGTATATAATCAGCACCCTTCCTAGTGCGTAATTAGTGGTTAGTGTTAATCCTGGTGCCGTAATTAGTTTTAGAACCAGATTTTTTTTAAAAAAGAAAAAGTGGCTAAAAAAAATTATTTTTTATAACTTTTTCAAAAAATTTCGATTTTTCTTAAAAGTTCTATTTTTTTGCCATTTCTCCAGCAGAGATGCATTTAGGTTTTTCTTCTGTAAGATCGTCTCTTGGAAAATTTCGATAGGACTCACCCAGTTTGAGATATAAGCGCTCCAAAACACCCTTTTTTCGAACGAAAAAATTCGTTAAATAGTAAAACAAAATCGAAACCCAACCAAACACAATGGGGTCCTGTAGGACCGGAAGAACTATCGTTCCAGAAAGTTTAGGCAGAAAAAAATTAAAATTTCGACCTCAACCGTGTTACATCGAAGTTGACTTTTTTGGTCAAATTTGCGTATTAAAGGTGGTACAGAAAAACAAATCTCTAGATCCACGTCTCCTCTAAAAATACATATCAAATTCAATGTCCTATCTCTAATAGTTTCCGAGATATGGCCGCCGAAAGGTCGAAAAACACGGTTTTCTGAAATGACACACTCCATCCACCCTAGGTTTTTGTTCCTGAGTATGAGAGTCATAGTAACAAACCAGTGGCGGCTCGCGGGTGAAAAAGTAAGTGAGGTTCCAATGAAGCATGTAAATATTGTAATATTTTTTTTTTCAGAATTGTTTTTATATGTGGAAGGGGTAGAATATTTTTTTACGACTTACCTAAATTTCGTATATTAAATCAATTCTCCTATCCTTCATAGCAGCAAATTTATTGATAACATCCTCATAAAATGGATGAGTTGCCCTAATCTCCTCCAGAAATTCCTTTTGAATTGAAATATTGCCTAGAGAAGTAAGTCTTTCTTGAGGTATTGCATTTCTTAAGTTTTTACACGTTTGAGGCAAGAAAAACTTCTTTCCACTGAAGCACTTGTGAACGGTATTGCCAAAATAAGGGAAAACAGTTTATATGCTTAGGTAAAAATATCTTTATTTTCATTTTTTTCAGCGGTATATTCCAATTACTCTCTGGCAAAAATAAGACCAAGCTCATTTTTAAGTCGATGATTTTTTGAAAATATTTCCCATATAACTGTAACAAATTTTGAAAGGGGCCAGTCGAAAAATTTAAACCATATTCGAAAAATTTAGCAGAATCTGCCAAATATAAAAATGTCAGTTTTTTACAGTCTTCAAATCTTAGTGTCATTTCCATTAAAATATGGTCCAATATTTCATAAGAAACGGTTCTAACTTAGCCCTAATTTTTTCAGGTGAAAGCTTAGCAAGCTCATGTTTGTAATAATTTATTTCTGTAATAGAATTTGCTTTATCAAACATGGTATTAAAAAAATGTTCATTTCTTTTTTTACACAGCACCTCACGACAGCGTTTTATATTGAATCTGCAAAAATGAATGTCAAGCAATTTTTTTTGAAGAACGTCAAATAGTATGTCCGTGATTGAGAAAATGTCATTAAACACTAATGCCAGAAACGTGAATTTAAAATGGTTCATCTCACCTAAAAATCCTTTCAATCAATCAATCAATTAATCAATCAATATCTTTTTTCAAAAAATTGCACAATACAAAAATATACCATACAATAGAATGAAGTGGCGTCAAAATTACACACAAAACAAAATGAAATAAATCTTAACCAGCTAAAATACATAGAATAAAATAAATAAAATAAATCTTACAACAGCAATAACACTTTCTGAGACAGACTAAAAATTTGACTCTAAGAATTCATTTACACTGTATGGTTCTTGCTCCAGTAAAATATTTAACACAGCTTTTTTTATATACGTTCAATTGAGTTTCTACTTTTAAATGGTTTGGCAACTTATTGAAAAACTTAATACATGCGTATGCGGGACCCTTTTCAGTAGCACTTAGTTTGTGAATTGGAATGTTAAGGCCAACATACCTGGTGTTGAATTCAGGCCGAATTTCAAGTTCAGAGAACTTGTCCCTATTCTTAAACAGGAATATATGTATAATCCTGGAAGAGTGAGAATTTGTAATGCCTTGAACTTTCCTCTGCATGACTCCATCCATTTAAGAGACAAGATGACTCGTATGGCTCTTTTTTGCACCGCAAGCCGAATTGATTTTTCATCAGATTTGTCACAGATTGTAATGAATTCAGAGACAGCTTTTAATTTATTCCAGTCTTGAAAATCGCATTTACTAACTTCGAATTTAAAGACCAACGAGTTTCTGTAATTGTTAGTATACGCCTCGTAGATGCAGACGTAAGAGCATACGTTCGTTTGGCTGTCTGATGAAAAAATGAGGGAATACCACTAAGGCTTGCAAAAAAATTCCACATTTAGAAATATTTTTTAGACTTTGCTGCATCACAAGGTTAAGACGATGCGCAAGACAATGGACAAACACAGCCTGCGGGACTTTGTCTTTTATTTTTTTTTTAATTTAGATGCCCAGGCACCACACTTCCGCCATCGTCACATTGCCCTATTAATTTATGTTTATAGTCAAATTGGTCCAAAATTTGATCCAATAGAGAATATAAATTCTCCGACGTTCTATCGGAGCTGACATTATAAAATCCTAAAAATCTCTCGATTAATGAACCTTATGAATTAACGTATCTTAAAATTATGAAGCACTGACAGGTTTGCGTAATATATATGGTGTGATCCACTTCCAAAGAAAAAAACTGTGTGTTCATTATTTCATTTTTTACATGAGCATTTAAATAATCAGAAATGCATTCAATTATTTCGTTTTGAATAGTTTTCGAGTCACCAATAAAAACATTTTTAATTTTTTCGTGATGATCTTTTAGTTCTTAGGAACTTCTCGATATTAATAAACCTAAAAGCTTTTTAAAATTCCCCCTATTTATTGACTCGCTGCTCTCATCATGGCCGAGAAAGACTAACTCTTCTTTTGCAAGGTACAAAACTGCGTCAATTACCAAGCACATAAATAGTCTATTTAATCGGACGTTCTCGTTAAAATGTGTTTTATACAGTTTAGCATTTTCTTTTAAAGCGTCAGCTATGGTGCTTTGATTTTTTACAAATGTTTTTAGCATTAATTCGCATTTTAAATGCTCCGCCGAGTCTTCATGTTTATGTAAAGACCTTGATATATTTAACATACCTGCAAATCATTCCTTATTCCACATTGAATATTTATTGGAAATAGTAAACAAGGCCAGTAAAACAATTTTTGTAATATTTGTCCAGAATATAACCATTTCTATGCCGAAAACCATGATGACTTAAAAGTTACATTCCATGTTCTGTCACTTTTTCTATTTCTTTTTTTGCGGAAATTGTCAAGTCAAACCTTGGTTGCCCTACATTTAATACGTTCCTCTGATCTTGTTCCTTTCATCAATTAAATGGAGTTTCCATTCCAAAATTCAAACCACATCCGTGATCGGATTCATTTTAAAGCGTAAATATTATAGTCAACTAATAATGTACAGGGTATCCGAATTTGCTTGCAAAAGCAGAGTATCTCGCTTATTTTTAAAGATAGAACCTTGCGGTTTTCACGAACCTGAGCTAATTTTTTGTGAAACTCATGAAGCCGTAAACAAAATTTTCATAGCCTTCTTCGTGTATGAGATACAGGGCGAAATAGAAAATTTTGCATTTTGGGACCCCCCCTCGTATCTCGTTTATCCTTTAACTTAACGCAAAGGAAAAATTGCTGCTTATGCAGTTTTTTACGCTGGATCCAGTGGCGTAGTCATATTTTTCATTTGAGTTGTTATTTTTTAGATATAACCCAAAATTGTGTTTTTTTTAAAGGGAAACCCTTTATATTTGTCCAGAAATTGATTTGGCTTTTTAAAAGCTTCTTAAAAATATATAATAGTATGGGTCTATTTTAATAAACAACAACAAAAATCCTAGGCCATGCAAAACAATGCTGCCTTTTATTTAAAGTCGTTAACAATATCTACATCCTAACAATAAATCAAAATAAATATGTAATTAAATCTATTTATCAAAGTATGTATTGATAATTTCGCACCAAAAAAGTACCACCTACCTAGATTTATGTAACACAAGAACAAAACAGTAATAAATTATTATATAACAAGCCTTTCAGCAAAAATCAACTGTCGTATAAGAACTACAGTAACCAAGGAAATCAAAAGAACTGTTCAAACTGATTTCCATTTTGTTCTATGCATGCTTCGCACAATTTTTGTATTCGTTTTAGGGAATTAAGTAAAATAACTGGATGATTTTGTAAATAGCGAAAATTTTCTCTTATTGCATTTCCTAAATCTTCGACATTATCATAGTGGTCTTTGTAAATTCTATTTTCCAGATATTCCCAAAGAAAGAAATCTAAAATCGACAAATCTGGGGACCTAGGAGGCCATCTTATAGGTCCATTTGTTCCGATCCATTGATTCGTAAAATTATTGTCCAGAAATAATCTCGTCATTCCAGAATTGGGTGCAGGAGCACCGTCCTGTTGAAAATAAATTTCGTTAATTTGCGCTAGAGGAACATCGTCAAGTAATTCAGGTATAGCTGCCTCTAAAATTTCTATATAGCGATTGGCTGTTAGATTTCCCTCAAATATATAAAATTTTATAGGTGTTCCTAATATGAAGCAGGACACATTTAGACCAAACCTACCCTGCTGTCTTCTGTGAAATATTTGGTGTTGATTTTTCTGGGACCAGAATTGACTATTGTGCCTATTGAGTATACCAGAATTAATGATATGTGCTTCGTCTGACCATATAACCTTCCTTTCAAAATCTCTAACCATATCGCATCTTTCTCGAAACCAATTGCAGAAGACTACCCGACGCTCTGCATCCCCTGGCTGTAAGTGCTGCACGAGCCTAAATTTGTATGGGTGGTATTTGTGCTTTTTTAGAATATGTTGAACTCTAGTTTTTGGAATCCCTATGCTCTTTTCACTGGCTCTACAAGAGTTTGCAGGGTAAGCTTCTGCATTAGCCAAAACCGTAATTTCCTCAGCCTCCCGATTTTCTTATATGTTTTCGTACGAGGTTTGATAAATGATCCGTGATTAAGTAAATTCTTTTTTATCCGATAAAAAGTGGATATATTAGGTTGCCTCCTTTCTGGATATCTGAATAAAAATTAGCTATTTACCTGTTAAAATACATCTCAGAAGCCGCTTCAACATTTTCATTACTTAATATAAAACAAGCTAACATATCGTACTTTTCATAATGTTCGAAAGTTTGGTTTTCTTCCATAATAATACAAATATATTTTTACACAATAAATAAATACAAAAAACTAGCGCTATATTTTATGTATGCGTACAATATTGGGAAATGTCATTTGCTTCCAAGAAAACAAAAGAAAACGGCATCGTTTTGCATGGCCTACTGCAAAATTTGGGATGATAATTATAAAAATTAGGATTTTTGTTGTTGTTTATTAAAATAGACCCATACTATCATATATTTCTGAGAAGCTTTTAAAAGGACAAATCAACTTCTGGACAAATATACAGGGTGTTCCATTTAAAAAAACACAACTTTGGGTCATATCTAAAAAATAACAACTCAAATGAGAAATATGACTACGCCACTGGATCCAGCGTAAAAAACTGCATAAGCAGCAATTTTTCCCTTTGCGTTAAGTTAAAGGATAACCGAAATACGAGGGGGGTCCCAAAATGCAAAATTTTCTATTTCGCCCTGTATCTCATAAACGAAGAATGGTATGAAAATTTTGTTTACGGCTTCATGAGTTTCACAAAAAATTAGCTCAGGGTCGTCAAAACCGCAAGATTCTATCTTTAAAAATAAGCGAGATACCCTGCTTTTGCAAGCAAATCCGGACACCCTGTACAGGGTGGCCTCTTTTATTATCTGGGAAACTAACTAAAAAGCTTTTCATGAAACTTTTTATAGTAAAAGAATCTTTAATTTTATAATATTTTTATGTTTGCTGTGATTCACCGTTTCGAACTTATTAGCGATTATCTTCAGTTATGATGATGATGCTATTATTTAGCCGCTATGGCTACGACGTATTTTCTTTAACACGATAGTGCTTTTACAATTTAAAATTTCGTAAAAACTACGCAGTATTGCAAAGTTTGGCAAATTGTTACATTTCGCATTTTTTTTCAAATCAGACACCCTATATATTATTGTATTTTTGAATAGCCACTTAAAAAATAATTTTAATTATATAACATAGTATGGGTTTCTGACTTACCGTTTTGCCGTAACTGGCAGATAAATTCAAAAATTAGCTATAATATTTAAACTATTAAGGTATGAAACTGAAAATTAGCTCCTTATTTACGTGTTCACCACCGTTTTGCTTTAGGCTATTGTTCAGAAATCATATTAAAAAGAGAATATTAAACTTTGCACAGTGTTGCCAAAGTCACTTATTTCTCCGTCTAAATGTCTATGTAATTGACAACAAAAAATTAACATAAATACAAACACGTTTTATTACTATTATATACAAGTAGTAAAATTAATTAAACTAAATTTTAGAAACGTCTGCCGTTTTGAATGATGCAACTAGTATAGGCTGTTTCCAAATGGTGTATGGGATTTGGGACGTAATTTGTTTCATTAAGATAATTTATTGCCGCGCGACATCGTTGCTGCACTTCCAAAAGTGTTGACGGTTTATCTTTGTAAACCATATTTTTCGATGTGCCCCACAAACAATAGTACATTGGGGTCAGATCTGGACTCCTCGCTGGCCAGAAGAAATTTTCGTTCAAAAAACGAATGATTTCACCACTTCGATGGTAAGGAGTGCCATCTTGTTGACGAATTAAGTTTGTATACTCCCTTTGCGTAATATTATTTTGAATAAGTAGCCAAATTTTGTTTCTTAATAAGTTTAAATATCCTATGGAAGTTAAATTTTGTTGGAAAAATATGAGTCCCAAAATCTTGTAATTCTTGTAAACTTTTTCCTTTAAATGCATCAAAATTGCAGAGCTCAAGGAATTTAACATCATTTAAACCGTTAAATCTATAGTTTATTTGTTGCTGAATTTGATCGATTATTTCATAAAAGAAGCGCCTGTATGATGTTTGAACATCTCCCACCTTGTCTGTTCGAAGACGCTTGGCTTGTGGCTCTACATTTAACGTCATCGTTTTCTCCCAAAATAGGTCAAAAGGCAAAAAGCAATATCATTTGTTTTAGTTTGTAATATATTAAAAACAAACAAGAGATTTAAATGCATCTTCTGGAAAAGTTCTTCCTTTAAATGCATCAAACTTGCAGAGCTCAAGGAATTTAACATCATTTAAACCGCTAAATCTATAGTCTATTTGTTGCCGAATTTGATCGATTATTTCATAAAAGAGACGTCTGTATAATGTTTGAACATCTCCCACCTTGTTTGTCCGAAGACGCTTGGCTTGTGGCTCTACATTTAACGTCATCGTTTTCTCCCAAAATAGGTCAAAGCCATCTCTTTTTTGGCTTAACATGGCTTAAAATCATCCACTTTTTTTAGGCACAAAGCAATATCATTTGTTTTGATTTGTAATATATTAAAAACATTGTCCGAGAATGGAAATATTTCTGAAAATATGTTCAACAAATAATTAAAACTAAAATCTCGTTTCAAACAGTCCAAAAACCCCCTCGAACTATTTATTGCTTCTGAGTCCCACGTTTCATTATTTTCTATTATATTCTCAAATAGTTCAATCAGTGATTCACGATTTTCAGATACTGTTAACACAAGTCTTCCATTATAGTTCCACCTAGTAGGAGCTACTTTGAGCAATCGTTTGTGGACAATGGAGTCCAAAGCTTGTGTACGTTTTGTTGACTTGGAAAAAAAGCAGCCATGCCACTTAAAGTAACGAAAAATACTTTACACTCTTTAATGTGATTGATGAACTGGGATAAAACTAAATTTAATTTATGAGCAAAACAATGGACAAACACAGCACTTGGGAAAGTTTCTCGAACTTTAGCTTGCAGACCCCCTAATTGTCCTGCCATCACTGCAGCTTCATCATAGCTTTGAGCAACTAATTTTTTTCTCTCCATTAATTTCTTTAGTAACGTTAAAAACTACGGTATATAATGCATCTGCTGTACTATTAGTGATATCAGTTGTTTCGCCCAGAATAATAGCAATGAACCGCGCCTCGCCAATCTCCTGCTTAATTCTTTTTAGAATAATGGTTGCAACAACGGAAATTAAATCATTCTGGATTCGATTCGACATTCCGCGAAAAAGGCTAGACTGCTCTAAATGATTTTTTAAGCAATCATCATATTTAATCATTAAACTAAGTAAAACTTGAAAATTTCCTCTATTTGAAGAAACCCTTATTTCGTCATGAGCTCTAAATCCCAATTCGTGCTGTCCGAGAAAACAAACAACATCGATAAGTCTTCTTAATATTTGCCTATTTTTATCGACTAGTTTATTGTGTTGGCGGTGACTAATTTCCAACTGTTTATTAAGGGCGTGTTCAATTCTGGTTTTGTCGAAGACTTTTTCTTTTATGACGGCCTGCAAATGCGCTTTGGACATAATGTGTCTTTTTACAGCTTTATGGAAATTGTTTAAATCGGAAAAACCAGTTTTATTCCAGAGACCTTTTTCATTTTCAAAAAGTAAACATGGCCAACAAAATAATTTACTTATATTTTCACACCCTGTTAGCTATTTAATTGGTTCGTATTGTTTTTCCGGATAAAAATGTCTAATACAGTTTTTCATTTTTGTGGTTAAATTTTTCATAGGCGGTTTTGCCCTTCCTTTGGAAATTATTTGAAGCTTATCAGCGAAGCTTAGTGTTGAAAATCCCTTTATTATTAAGATACACACCACACATTCACACACACTCTTCTTACTAAATTCTCCAGCATTTTCAACGTTATTACCGACTGCCGAAGTTGACGGTATTTGCATATCCACGTCCGTATTATTGTCTTCCATATCGCACCATGCATGACGCGACCTACGTATCACACAACACACGGATGGCCGTTTAAACAAAGAACCTACTCCAACGATAGCTTCCGCCCCACTTAAAGCACGCGACTGAAATGCAAAAATTGCAAACAGCTGGTGGAAAGTTCAATAACTTCTGGCTCGATTCACAGGAAATCAAGCATACAGGACTTGGCTGCAGAGAAGCTAGCGACCCGCATAGGTTCTATTCCATTTTCTATTGTCGCTCGGTCGGAGCCAAGGCTGCATTTATTATGGGCTTGATAATTAAGATAATATTTTAGCATTTTTAATATAAATAAAATTAATGGTTTCCTATTTCAAAAATTACATTTTAGAAGATGTTTTGTAATTTTTTTTGGGGAAGCACTGCTTCCCTTGCTTCCATGGACTGCACGCCTCTGGGTTGGAGTGTGGTTCGTCTTACATCTAGATCTGAAGCAGCAAGGTGGGTGGAGGTCTCTGGAGTATTTTCAAAACGCAGAAGAATATCTAGTTGCGTATTTTGATCCAAAACTGGTCGGCGCCTGCCATTTTTTACTGAAAACCTTCCATTTGCTCGAAACTGTTGGTATATCTTGGCAAATTATTTTTCTGGTAAACACCTAAGGGGAAAAATACATTTGGTCATCACCAAAGTCAGTTTCTTTAATATTATTGATGATTTGGTGACTCTTAGGCGTCTCAGTCTGTATTACGACTTGTTTCTTTATAGAGACCAAACAGATTCAATTAGTCTACTCTCGGTAAAGTTTGGAGGCTTGTCGTATTGGTATAAAATTAATGTTATTGGCGGTTTACCAGTCTGTCGTATGTTTTGTATAATGACTTGAAGCTATCAGAACTGCTTTCCACTGTCCAACTGAACCAATATAACCAAACTTTATTTAGGTAATTATTAGGGGAAGGTTGCCTATATTGAACCGCCTTCTAAATTGGACCACCGCCATATTTGAGTGAATAAGCGCGATGGTAGCGGCAAATTTGAAATCCTCTTTGACTCTTGTTACAAAGTCATCATTACAAGAGAATTCGCCGCCATTGATGCACCTTTGGCCTCCATACGAAGTGTTTGGCGATTTTTGCAATTTCGTTGTAGTTTTTGTAAATAATTCGTAAGGTTTTGTGTGGCAAACGTTGGAAATTCACTCAGTGCTGTTATTTTTATTAAAACAAGTAAGTTTTACCCTATTCATATCGCTATCAAAAAGATCAAACCCAAATACATTGGAATACTAAACATGTGATTTTAGAAAATAACTGGTGGTTTCCTAAATTGAACAACCTAGTGTTGCCTAAGTTGGACTGATCCAATTTAGAAAATATGAAGTGCTCTAATAATCAAAATACATTGTTAACATCATGCTTTATACATTATACATTGTACAGTTAGTGTTAAATGCGTGGTCCAATATAGCATACCAATGTTTTACATTGTTCCAAAATGTCTTCCAATTATAGAAAAGGCTTAAAATATGGTAAATGGAGTGAAGCGGATATAGCGAAAGCCTTAGAGGCTTACAAAGACAGAAGTTAAGAGTATGACTAATCCGAGATTGAGAGTTTCTCGATACCAAATTGCTCAACTGCTTGGAGAAGCTTATGCGAGGGCAGCTGTGTTAGCAAATGCTATGTATGGTTTCAGGAAAATGGGAATTTGCCCGGTAGAAAGTAATGTTTTCAGCGATGTTGATTTCGCATCTTCAGATGTATTAATTCCAAAAACAAGTGTAAACATGGCTGAACATGATCACACTGAAGGTACTTCCAATTCCGGTGATGAAGATGTGCCCTTGCAAAAGACCAGTTGCAACAAAAGAAATGTATTTTCTAGGTCAAAGAGCTTCGATATCGACATCAACATCAGCTATGGAACAAATAGCAACTACATCAGCTGAATTCATTCATTCATCCTCAAAAAAAGAGGGAGATTCTATAGAAGAAATATTAGGAAGTCCAGTTGTTGATCACAAAAAGATGAATCTAAAAAACCCTACAAAGATGACCTTGAAACTAAACAGACATATTTCAAAAAGGAGAACTGTAAAACTTGATTGCAGCATTTCTAACAAAAACGCATCAATTTCAAGGAATGGTACTGGAAACTTTGCTTGAGAGCATTGTACAGTGACATGATTCAGTGCTTAAATTGCAGAGATTGGGTGCACGAATCATGTGCTGCAAACGTAAAGTCAACAGAGAAATTTAATATTTGTCCCTAGTTCTAAGAAGGAGCGTTCCTAGTTTAGTCTTACTATATCAGTTCTGTTATAGTTGTTGCTTACTTACGTTTCTAAAAATAACTGTTATTTTAAAAGATTTTGCGGTTAGTTGTTCTTTGTTTGTGTTCTTTATTGTGTTCTTTTTTTGTGTTATTTTTATTTGTCTATGGTAGGATTTGCCTTTTTTTTAATGTTCATTTAATATATTTTTGACATTTGGTTTTTAAATAACAAATTACAAAAAATAGTCTTAAACTAAAAAATTCGGAGAATTATATAAAAATTCTCTCACCAAAAAATATTTCCTGCATAATCTGCAATGCTAGTAAGGATTCTTCTTACTGGCATTGCAGATTAGCGATTTTCAAAATACATGGATAAAAAACTTAGTTCCTACTAAATAGGTAATATTCATAAAATAAAATTAATATTAAAAAGTATTTTCAAAAATAGCTATTTACCTAACACCAAGAGTCTGCCGTGTGCGGAAAAAACATTTTCCGCAAGTGTTAGGTGCAATAGTTTTCTACAGACGTGCTGAAATAAGTACATAACTCGTAGTGATTTAATAGTTTTTATTAAACAGTAACCGAAGAGCGTCTCGAGAAGTCTCAAAAAAGCAGCCACATCCGATGTCATCTTACCAAATTTATTAATGCCAACAGTTTGAGTAGTACATTTGGAAATTGATAAAAAACTTTTGATGCGGTGTACTTTTGGGACGCAGAGACATGTACTTCTTGATTAAATTATGATTTTTTTCTTCCGTTGTAACAAAGCTTCTACTTTGGTGAGTCCATCTGGCATTTTCACCAGAAACAAATCTTCTTGTTCGACTACGCTTTCACACAACAGATGAGTTAATTCTTCACGCCTGCAGGCTCCAGCGATTCCAATTAGTATTTTGACTTTGATTAGTAAAGAAGTATTGTTAGGCGTGATGCTTAAAAAATGTTCAACATATTCGTGGTTGAAAGTTTTAGACTTTTTTGGTCTAAAACCTACCATTTTCCTTGTTAAGTAAGCAATCAATTTAAAATGCTAATATCAACGTTTTTCTTAATTTTTAGCATAGATTTTAACATTGAGTACTTGGACCGCATTGTCGAAGGTTGGAATTCCTTTAAAGTAAACTAGAAGCACCTCTTCTTTATTAACGTTGTTGATTTTCTTGTTGGCGCACCTGAATTTCCTTGAATTTTTCTGGACGCAAATTCAAATCTACTTCTTTTGCTGCGTTTGTAATATATTCTGGAACCCCGTCTTGCGTGGCCAGATTGTCAAATTCAATTAAATTCATTGTAATAATGCAAAATTATGGCAATTAATGACATAAATATGTCGAAATGTCAGTTTGTTAATTTCTGGTAGCTAACCCAAACGAAATGCATTACGCCTGCCACACACTCTGAGATATGTATCAAAGACGGTTAATTAATAAATTAATAAATAATAAATTAATTTTGAAATATGACGTGCGGAAAAATGTATCCACACAATTTTTCCACATGGATATCGGTGCGGAAAATTGATTTTTCCGCACGGCTATAGAAAAAATATATTACGAATTCCTAAATAACACTTTTATTTCCAATATAATTTACAGTTTTCAGTCCATAAATGAAACCCTGATTAGAACATAGGTACCTAGAGAATGAATGTCCAAAATTTAAATTAGTTTTCACTGGATAGCAGGATTTTTTATAATTTAATCGAGTAGCCGTTGTTCTTAAATTCTTCTGCGGGTCCAACATTAGGAATTAAAAAAACTGAAACGGATGTTTTATAAATCTCATTTTCTAATTCTAGCTTTCTGTTCCGGAATATCCGCGTAACATTGAATCCTTAATTTCTTAGTAGCACAAATCCATATCAAACATAATCACAGAAAAAAAAACGGCTTCGTCTATAAAATTAATATGAAATAGAAAAAAAAGTGCTTTGTTTACATTTTTTTCTATCAAATTCAAAATTTAAGCCAGAAAAAAATCATGATGGAGAAACACGAAATTGAGTGGTGTTTGAGTGGACAGGGCAAAAGGAAATTAGAGTAGCTCAGGTGCTTGAGGCTTTAATTGTCAGCAACTTGCTTTTGAGTAACTTTAAAACCCTTAAAATGTGGCACTGGAAAACGGCCCAGGCCAAAAGATGATTTCGTAATTTTTATAAAACATCCGTCAGCCCTGTTTGCTTTCCCAGTTTGCTTATATCTGGAATTAATTCACGTTGTTTTTGATAATCGGTTCATTCCTTATGTAAGAATTTTTTTTGCAGATCTGAAATACTCAGTGTCAGAAGGTAGAAGAAGGGGCTACAAAACCATCTTAAAAGGGGTCAATGGCAAATTCAAATCTGGAGAACTGACGGGAATTATGGGCCCATCTGGAGCCGGCAAAAGTACCCTTATGAACATTTTGGCTGGATATAAGTAAGTACATATTATCTTGTAATGTTTCCATTATAAATGGGACACCCCTTTAAATGTTTTAAAAATTTAAAAAATGTTTACACAAAAGGTGTAAGGTAATATAAGTAGTTTTTGTGCAAGTAATTGTGTTTTCTTCTTATGAAACACCCTGTATTTTGTGAACTTAGTTGATAGACTTGAATATTCCTTCCTTTATATATATATATATATATATATATATATATATATATATATATATATATATATATATATTGTGTATATATATATATATATTGTATAAATATATATATATATATATATATATATATATATATATATATATATATATATATATATATATATATATATATATATTGTATATATATACAGGGTGGCCCATCGAAAACGTACCGCAAGGCATAACGGCCAGGGTAATTTTTTTTTCAAAAAATCCAAAAACACGTCAATTTTGTTTGTGAGGGGGACAACTTTTGCCCTTAAAATGATCGCAAAATTTTCAACCCTTTAAGCGGGGGTGTCATCCCCCAAACTTTTTCAAAAGGGAAGAGGGGTCAAGTGGTACCGCAATGAAAAGGGCTTTCTATTCTCTATACATTCCCGCTTTGGTTTTGAAAATCGGTCAAGTCATTTAGAAAATATGAAGGATTGAAATTTGAAAAATACATTTTTCAAAAAACGCATAAATTGAATTAAATAAAAAAAAACTTATCGTATTAATGAAGCAAATGCTGAAAATTTTGCCCGTCGACCTCCATATAGTAATACAAATTAGCTTCAAATCGTTCTCGAACATTCTGAAGAACTTGAGGGGTCACTTCGCGACAAACGTCAATAATTTGTGTTCGCAGATCTTCTAATGAGGCAAGTGGAGTGCTATACACTTTACTTTTTATGTGTCCCCATAGAAAAAAGTCTAAAGGAGTCAAGTCGGGTGACCGGGGAGGCCACTCAATGGCACCCCTTCGTCCTATCCACCGCCCGGGAAAGTTAGTGTTTAAATAATTACGCATATTTTGAGAGTAATGTGGAGGTGCACCGTCTTGTTGAAATATCAGTTCCGCTTCAACGTATCCAGGATTATTTTCGATGATGTCAGTTAGGGCTGGGTCGATGGTATTTTCCAGTAAATCTAAGTACATATCACCTGTTAGAGTTCCAGGAAGAAAAAAAGGACCCACAATAGAATTTCCAAAAATACCAGCCCACACGTTCAATTTCTGAGGATGTTGTGTGTGCACCTCGTGCAGCCCAGTACCGACAGTTATGCCGATTAACTACACCGTTCAAAAAGAAAGTGCACTCATCCGAAAAACACACATTGAATAGAAAATTATTATTATTGGCCACTCGTTCACTAATAGTTTCACAAAATTGCAAGCGGCGATCAAAATCGTCTTCGTTGAGTTCTTGTACCAACTGAATTTTATACGGGTGGAAATGGTGTTTTTCAATATTCTTTGGACACTTGTACGATTCACGCCGGTCTCATTGGCTAATTTTCTTGTACTCAGCGTACTATCCATGGCAACTTGGCCCGATACAAAGACCTCCATAGCTTCATTTACTACAGGATTTTCCATCTGCCTCTTTTTATTCATAAGGGATCCAGTTTCGCGAAATTTTGCTACTAACTCGCGAACAATTTTGCCGGAAAGGTGTTTTTCAGGATGTCGTTCATTAAATATCTGCGCAACCCGATTGCCACATTCATTATTTTTAAAATAAAGTTCGATTATTTCCACTTTTTCTGCAAGTGAGTACACCATAATTATTGATAAAAAATTTAATGATATTGAGAAATTTAAACGCACAAGTTAAAGAACAGCTATCTAGCAACTACCGCACCTGATCGTTGTGGCATGTCAAATCACTAAAATCAGCAGTAAACATCTAAAATAACAGGACAAAAATAGCGAATTGGTCGAAGGAATTTATCCTTATCATTTACTCTGATAATTTGTAAATAAACATTTTAAATTCAATCCTTCATATTTTCTAAATGACTTGACCGATTTTCAAAACCAAAGCGGGAATGTATAGAGAATAGAAAGCCCTTTTCATTGCGGTACCACTTGACCCCTCTTCCCATTTGAAAAAGTTTGGGGGATGACACCCCCGCTTAGAGGGTTGAAAATTTTGCGATCATTTTAAGGGCAAAAGTTGTCCCCCTCACAAACAGAATTGAGGGGTTTTTGGATTTTTTGAAAAAAAAATTACCCTGGCCGTTATGCCTTGCGGTACGTTTTCGATGGGCCACCCTGTATATATATATATATATATATATATATATATATATATATATATATATATATACAGGGTGTCCCACGATGAACTGCGGCGGAAAAATTTGAAATTTATTTTGGCAGCTAACTAAAGTCGATGGGGGCAATTCGCAAAATATTTTCAAGATGGCGGCACTTCCGGTCATACCGGAAATAGACGTCAACTTTCTTTTTTTACATAGAACACCCTGTATATTATTGAATTTTTGGATTCCTCGAAAAATTCTATGTATATTTCATGTATAATATCCTATACCTAAGTTGAACTGTTTTTGATATATTTTGAATTTTATGTAAAAAATGACGTTTGCAGGTCTACTAACTATAAAAATCTGTTTATCGAAGTCTCTATTATTTATTTGCGGGTGGCTTCCTTGTTCAAAAAGGATCCACTTTAGTGGCCTGTTCTGATATTTTTATAATAAATAAATATAGGGTGATCAAAAACTGACATTATAAATATACTTTAAAAAATCGTTAAAAGTTACTTTTTTCAAATGGAAACCCCCAATTTTTATAATTTTATCTTATTTAACACTTAAAATAAGGGTGACTCTGTGTAGAGTTGTCTATTCCAAAAAATTGTAGTTTTTGAGTTATTGACGATTTAACATTTTTTATTCTAATAATGCCAGACGGCCTTTAAGTTTTCTTGTTAGTTGGCCATGATAGGGAGGCCTGGCGAGAACAAAACCAATTGGTTACTATAGAAACGTAATATTTATTGTCGTTTGACAATTACCTACTAAAATATTATTTATTTATTTAGTAATTATAATAATTATTAAACTAATAATCATGCCGGGGCGATTAAATTACACACACGAGGATTATTTGAATTTGTTTATTATCTATGGGGAATCTAACAGAGTTTTAACAAGAACATGTCAGATATTTGCTGATAGATATCCAGATAAACAGAAACCGTCACCGAACAGCGTTAAACAAATGTTGGAAAACTATAACAATTTTGGAAACGCCAAGGCAAAAATTAATAAGAGGAAGCCCATTGTTGATAACGAAAATGGCGAGATAGCAATTATGGGATATTTTGCAGCATATCCAATGACATCCCTAAGAAACGTGGCAAGACAATCAGGAATCTCGAGGAACTCAGTGCATAGGATTCTGTTAAAACATAACTTCCAACCTTATTTAATATCATTGGTTCAACATCTAAAAGACACTGATTTGCCAAAAAGAGTACAGGTGTGCGAGTTTATTTTAACAATGGTACAAGATAACCCTAGATTTTTGGACAATATAATTTGGACCGATGAAGCAAAATTAACTAATAATGGCCTTTCCAATAG
This sequence comes from Kuschelorhynchus macadamiae, assembly GCA_030620095.1. Taxonomy (NCBI): domain Eukaryota; kingdom Metazoa; phylum Arthropoda; class Insecta; order Coleoptera; family Curculionidae; genus Kuschelorhynchus; species Kuschelorhynchus macadamiae. The sequence goes on from JAUTXW010004366.1 coordinate 60,889, forward strand.
ACACAATTCCCATTTTTGGAGTGATTCAAATCCTTATGCAGTAAGATCGTGGAACTTTCGAGAATCCTGGCAATTTAATGTATTTTGTGCAGTAAGGAACGATGGAATAATAAAACTGAATAATCCATTTAGGAAGTATTACAATAATTTCTTTTGTCAATTTAGCGTCGGTCCAAAACTAGATAAATCATTTAGTAAATCTTATTACATAAATAAATTAAATTAAATTATTTATACAATTCACACTACACTACTTCATACAAATACTGGTCCACATACCGTAACACATCATATCTAAAAATATATCGTCCCAAGTTTTATAGGAAAGTTATCTTTAGTTATATATTTACAAGCTATTTATACAGGGTACTTTATAATAAACCTTCTTTTTTTTATTTAGCACCCTTCAAATTAAATTAATTGAATGTTGATGTATTTTGTTTCTTCTTAAATCAATAAATCGATGAATGTTATCAAAGCATCTCTTTCCGTAAAATTATGTCTATAAACTTTTGTTTTTTTACTGTGGCCTCCTTGTTCTCCCGATCTGACAGTCTTAGACTATTTTATATGGGGAACGATAAAAGGAATCGTTTATTTTAATCCAGTTACAACGAAAGAGGACTGTATGGCAAGTATAAGGGACGCGTTCGAAAGTTTATCTCCAGCTTCAATTAGAGCGGCCACCCACGAGAGATTTATTCGGAGATGCGAAAAATGTTTGGAAGTACAAGGTGGACATTTTCAACATTTATTGAAAAAATAAGTTGTGCTCTTGTGTAGACTAGACTATAATGGGAATAGGCTTTCTTTAATTAATTTTTGTCTTCACTGTTTCAAGATTTTTATAGTTTTCCAACATTTGTTTAACGCTGTTCAGTGACGGTTTCTGTTTATCTGGATATCTATCAGCAAATATCTGGCATGTTCTTTTAAAACTCTGTTAGATTCCCCATAGATAATAAACAAATTAAAATAATCCTCGTGTGTGTAATTTAATCGCCCCGGAATTTTTATTAGTTTAATAATTATTATATTTAATATAATAAATAAATAATATTTTAGTAGGTAATTGTCAAACGACAACAAATATTACGTTTCTATAGTAACCAATTTTGTTTTTGTTCTCGCCAGGCCTCCCCGTCATGGCCAACTAACAAGAAAACTTAAAAGCCGTCTGGTATTATTAGAACAAAAAATGTTAAATCGTCAATAACTCAAAAACTACAAATTTTTTGGAATAGACAACTTTATACACAAAGTCACCCTTATTTTAAGTGTCAAATAAGATAAAATTATAAAAATTGGAGGTTTCCATTTGAAAAAAGTAACTTTTAACGATTTTTTAAAGTATATTTATAATGTCAGTTTTTGATTACCCTATATTTATTTATTATAAAAATATCAGCACAGGCCACTAAAGTGGATCCTTTAGACAAAGAAGCCACCCGCAAATAAATAATAGAGACTTAAGCAGATATTTATAGTTATGTCTAGACCTGCAAACGTCATTTTCTACATAAAATTCAAAATATCTCAAAAACAGTTGAACTTAGGTATAGGATATTATTCATGAAATAAACCTAGAATTTTTCGAGGAATCCAAAAATTCGATTATATACAGGGTGTTCCATTTAAAATAAGTTGACGTCTACTTCTGGTATAACCGGAAGTGCCGCCATCTTGAAAATATTTGCGAATTGCCCCCATCGCCTTTAGTTAGCTGCCAAAATTTAAAATTTTTATAAAGCCTACTTTCTGAGAAATGTATATATAATTTGTTATAATTATTTTAATTAATTTATTAAGCTCAATACGACACGTCGCAAAGATTGTATTTACGATCGTTTTGATTAATGTAATATTATACTGTCAACTTAAAGAACTTAGCAAACATGGTAATAAAAAACTTGTGCTCTTTTCGATCTACTAGATAAAAATAAAAAACTCATATTATGTTATCGAAAGGAAAGCTTTACTTGGAACGATAACAAAAATTTTTAAATAGAAATACAGGAAGAAGAAAATCACCTTTAATTATTCAAATCCTTAGAGTTGCTGGAAATGGTCACCATTCTTTTCTATACAAAGATAAGTACGACGCGAAATTATAGGTGCCTTGGCCTAGGATGATAATAAGATTTACAGAGATATTTGACATGTTTGTGCATTTGCGTGTTAAAGAGATAGATATAGAGATTTTGTTTTTTAATTAAAAAAAGTAGGCGCTTGGTCGTAAAACTGGGTACGACGCCGGAAAGAATTCAAAAAAATACACAAAATGGACAGTTTTTGGAAGGGTCTTGGAATATACAGGGTTATTCACGCAACCCGTTCATTAAAAGTTTTTGATGATGCCATTTAGATAAAAATTTCAAATTTTGGGATTAAGGTAAGGTCAAGGAGTACTTCTTTTTTGAAATATTTTTAACTTCCTGTCACTTCCGATTTAAACTGGAAGTTGGTATCAACTTGCTTATTTTAAACGGAACACCCTGTATTTTATGATCTTTTTGGATTCTACGGAGAATTTTAATGCTATTTTATGTAGCATGTCCTATATCTAGGTTCAAGCGTTCTTAAGATACTTGACCTTGAACCAAAAATGAGCCTTCGGGGTACCAAATTTTAAAATCTCGTATTTTTGTAAGTTTTGAAGATATAATCTTCATATTTTGCAGACGATCGGTAAATCATCTTAAGTTTCTATTTTTTTTTATTGAATTTGCCTATTTTTATACAGGGTGCGGCAAACATTCTCATTTTCAAAGTCGCTAAAGTCCGTTTTTTTAAATGGGACACCCTGTAACTTTATGCACTATCAAAAGTAGAATTTCATTTTCTATCGAACTGTATTAAGGTTCCCTATACCTATTCGTAACCATTTTCGAAATAATCAGGTTTTTATTAAACTATCATATGTATTTGCTAAATGCTTACACCTTCCCGTAGTAAGCCATGGAAAAACAATTGTTGTGCTTTTCTATTCAACATGACAGCTGATTTGAAACTTTTGAATTAAAATAAAATAACACTCAAAAGCTGATATTCTCAATTTATTTTATATTCGCGGAGAATGTTACAAAATATTGGAGAGAACGTGCAATGTTTTTAATGAAAAACATCCTCATTTATCGCCAATGAACAAGAGAAAATTGAAGAGGATTGAAACGAATTTTTTTCGTTTCGGAAAAGTTAAAGTTATAAAAAATGTAATAAATTGTTTACATTATTTTTAACCATATCTACTAAGTTCGAGACTGTTCTAAACTTGTTTTAGTGAACTTAAAAATTATAGCAATCTAACAATCAACAATAAATAAATAAAATAGTAAAATTGAATTATAACAAATGTTCTATATGCTGTCCGTTTATTTGAAGACACATTTCAGTTCTTCTTTGTACAGTTGCTGTGGCCCGTTGAATTTGTCCGTTTTCTAATTCGGCAAAAGCTGTTCGTATCCTGTCCAGTAAATCTTATTAATTATTTACTGGGAAAGCATAGACTTTACCTTTGATAAATCCGCATAAATAAAAGTCTAGGTGTGTTAAATCAGGCCATCGCGGGGGCCATCTCCAAGGGCCATTGGGACCAATCCAGCGATCTTCAAAAATTCGAGATAATTGGAGATAAACTGCAGCGGAATTATGTGCTGGTGCCCCATCTAATTGATACCTATAATTTTGCAGCTCACCAATAGGAATTTCTTCTATAAATTCAGAAACCATCCCTCGTAGAATTTCCAAATACTTATCACTGTTTAAATTGTCTTCATAAATACAGTACCGCACCTGATCATTTAATACTATACCGAAAACATTGAAGCTAAACCTCTCTTGAGAACGCGTTGCGTGCGGATTTTCTGCTGCCAAGAAATGTTCGTTTCTTCTATTTGTTATTCCTTCTTTAGAAAATTTCGCTTCATCGGTCCAAAATATTTTTGAAAGGAATTGAGGGTCCTCTTGAATTTTCAAAAACATGAATTCGCAAAATTCTACTCGTCGGACGTCATAACCAGGTCTCAAGGCTTGCACGTTTTGGAAGGAATAAGGGTGCATATGATGTTCGCTCAAGATTCTTTGGACAGATGAAGAAGAAATTCCCAAATCGTTTTCTGCAGACGGTATTGAACTTTGCGGGTTTGCGTGGAAATAAGCTAATGTGTTTATTACGTTATCCTCGGCATTTGTCACTGGTTTCGGAACATTTTTTGTAACTTTAACCTTGCCAAAACGCAAAAAGTTCGTTTCAAGCCTCTTGAATTTTGACTTGTTCATTGGCGGCAAAGCAGGGTGGCGTTCATTAAACACACGACACGTTCTCTACAAAATTTTATAACATTCTCCATGAATATAAAATAGAATGAGAATATCAGCGTTTGAGTATTCTTCCATTTCGATTTAGAAGATTTAGTTTATCACTGACAGCTTTCGATAAATAACGCTGTCTGTCATATTGGATATTGGATCTCAATTGTTTTTCCATGGCTCACCATTGGAACATGTAAACATTTAAGCAAATACATACGATATTTTTATAAAACCCAATTATTTCGAAAATGGTTAGGAATAGGTATAGGGAACCTTAATACAGTTCGATAGAAAATGAAATTCTACATTTTATTGTGCTAAAGTTATAGGGTGTCCCATTTAAAAAAACGGACTTTAGCGGCTTTGAAAATGTGAATGTTTGCCGCTGAATTTAGGACACCCTGTACAAAAATAGACAAATTCAATAAAAAAAATAGAAACCTAAGATTATTTACCGATCGTCTCCAAAATATGAAGATTATATCTTCAAAACTTACAAAAACATGAGATTTTAAAATTTGGTACCCCGGAGGCTCATTTTCGGTTCAAGGTAAAATATCTTAAGAACGCTTGAACCTAGGTATAGGACATGCTACATAAAACAGCATTAAAATTCTCCGTAGAATCCAAAAATATCACAAAATACAGGTTGTTCCATTTAAAATAAGCAAGTTGATACCAACTTTCGGTTAAACCGGAAGTGACAGGAAGATGAAAATATTTCAAAAGAAGTACCCCTTGACCTTAACTTAATCCCAAAATTTGAAATTCTTATCTAAATGGCATCATCAAAAACTTTTAATGAACGGGTTGCGTGAATAACCCTGTATACAGGGGTGGCAATTACGAGGTGAAGTTTGCACAAAAAACTGTTTTTTTTTCCTTAACTTTTAAACTGCTAATATTTTTTAAATGCGGTTTTCAAAATTCGATGTAAGTTTTAGGGGAGTAATTTATTTTGAAGAAATATTGTGACAGCTCTCTGACAAGCCCTAAAAACTTTTAGGGGCGTCATTTATTTGACATTTTCTTTGACATCAGTTAAAAAAAAAGTTCCTATAATTTCTTTTTCAAATACAGATACGTTTTATTGAGGTAACTAAAAAAAAAAATGTAAAAAAAATTATTTTCACCATAACTGCTTAAAATTTTTAGATACAGCTTTCACAGTTTCTTGTAACTATTAATGTCGTCATTTATTTTAGAGAAATATTTTTGCAGCTGTCCAAAAAACGTCTAGTATTCCTAAGTTTTAAATAGCTAATTTTTTTTTAAATGAGATTTTTACCGATAAATATGTAGCACAGGGGTGCTCAAACTTGAACTGCTGGGATCTACCTCAATATTTTTAGACTACTTACGATCGACTCTGAGAGACTGCAAGTATGTGTGATGCAGGGTTGTCGTATATACACGATACATACACCCTATCTACCTACCTACCTACCTAGGTAGGGTGTACCGTAGGATATATAGATATTAGCTTTCCGCACAATATACATTATTTTAGTCAAGGTTTGGATTAGGTTTAATTAGGTTCTTCTCTACAATATCAATGAAAAAACTCGTAGTTATTCAAAATTGCGAGTTTATTGGTTGTTACAAAACAAAAAGAGTTACATATGGTGTTAAACTTAATTAAGGAGTGACTTTGGATGTTGAAGCGTGGCACTGTATGTCATCAGCATACTTTTCATAAGATGGTAAATAACCACTGAGTGCTAATCGCAAGCATGATGACATATGATCGTCAGTCGATTGCGATATTTTGACTTAATTATCTCCATTTCAGAAAATGTAGACTCGCACAAGTAAGTTGACCGAAACATTGCTGTCAGTTGAAGGGCGATTTGCTTTAGATTCGGATATTTATCTTCAGATATAAAACACGAGAAATTTGTATCAGATGCTGTAGCTTTGAGATGTATATCTGATATAATCTGCACCAACTCATTTTCAACAGAACATGGGTTCATGTTAAACTGACTTGCTATTTCAGTAGCTAATTCCTCAATGTTTTTACATGAAAAAGGATAACTCATAAATGATGCTACATTTGCCATTTTACTACAATCATAAAAACGCATTTCGAATTGTCCCAAAATATTTGATAATTCAGCCTCATACGTATCATAATTCAACTGAGGAATCCTTGCTTGCAAAGACGGAAAATGTTTCAGATCCTTTCTTTTCAGTCGATCTATCATAAGTTGCAATTTACTTTTGAATGCGTTTACTGCGCTAATCATCTCAATAACAGTTTTTCCTTTACCTTAAAGCTCCAAATTAATGATGTTTAAGTGCATTGTGATGTCAGTCAAAAATGCCAAATCAGTCAGCCATTTTTCGTTTTTCAACATCTGAGTGTCATCACCTCTTTGGTCTAGAAAAGCTGTTATTTCGGGCAATAATTCTTGAAACCTTTCTAGGAATTTTCCGCGACTCAACCACCTGACGTCCGTGTGAAAAACTAAATAGGTCTGTTCAGCTGACTCCCTATCTTCCAACTGCAACTTAAAGAGCCGCCGTTGCAAGCTACGTGCACGGATGGAATTCACAATTTTTGTTGCAATACCCATAATTTCCTCCGTGTTTAAAACTTTTGAATACAAAACTTGTTGATGTATAATGCAATGGTTTGAAAAAAATGAAGGGAAATTTTCATTAGCTCGACACATTGCCAGAAAACCGTTTTTGTTTCCAGTCATTGCTGGTGCTCCATCGGTTGTAATGCACACTAATTTATATATTGGTAGCTTGTAGTTTTTTTACAAAATTGAAGAAAACGTCATATATATCTTCGCCACGGGTCTTCCCCTTCAGAAGAATGATTGTCAAAAATTCTTCCTTAGCCAACATGTCATTGAATACCATCCGAATGAAAATACACAGCTGGGCAGTGTCTGTCATATCGGTGGATTCGTCGAACTGTAAAGAAAAGTATGTACATTCCATGATATATTTTTTAGTTTATCTGCCATGTCCTGACTCATGACTTCAATGCGCCTTGTGACAGTCGGAGGAGATAACTCAAGTTCTCTAATAGCAGACATGATTTCTATTTTATTTTTAAAATCTCCAAATAAAGTCTCACCCGCTTCAATAAATGCTTCCTTCACAACCGACCATCTTCGAATGGTTTCTTGTGTTTCGCCAATATATGAGATATTTTAAATGACGCGATCGTAGCAGCTTGATTGTTTGGCTGGTCTTGTGAATATGGTTTGTTCTTTTTTCAAACAAGATATCAAATCACGTACTTTTCGTTTTCTTAATTCACTGTGTGGCGGAAAATCCTTTTCATAGTTTTTATGAACCGTTTTATGATGCCTTTCTAAGTTACCACGCTTAGGTATTGCAACTGACGCACGACAAATAAGACAAATGCACTTATCCTTCACCATACAAAACAAAAATTCTTCCTCCCAATCGTTATTAAAATGATACGTTTTAGATTTCTTCGCTGCACTCATTTTGTACTATTTAATAATAAACTTTGTATCGACGTAGTATTGCCTTCAAGTTGCAATTCAGAATGACTCCAATTCCTGCGTGCATAACATTTATATCGGTGTGAACGAAAGTCTTCAATGTTCCCGTCAAACGCGCCGCCCGAAATTTCTAGAAAAGCGGCTTTTCTTTGACAAGTATCGCGCGTTCCTTTGATAAAGCCGCCTTTTGCCGCTAGCAGAGTTTTATTTTATTACGTAATAAATTTTTGTAGTTTAGTTAAGTACCTACTTATTAAAATTTTTTTTCTTCTCGAGATCTACTCATAAAATGTATTCCATGTTCAAAGAAGAACTAAATCTCACTGACGATAAACCTTCAACTGACATATACCGCAAAGTGTTTCGATCATTAAAAATTTCATTTCTTCGGCCGAAAAAAGACCAGTGCTCGCTGTTTATATCTTACAAACAAGGTGACGAAGATGTAAAAGAAAAACTAAAGGGTAGGTATGAAAAGCATTGCGACGAGAAAAATAAAATTAGAGAAATTAAAAGGTGTGTTAAAGAAAAAGCTTTAAATAATAGCAGTGGTCTTGCATGTGCAAGTTTTGACCTACAACAGATGATTTGGGAAAAATGGCTAAGGATTTAGAAATTTTATTCATAAAAATATCTGATACAGGGGAACCCATAAAATGGCACGATTTAATTAAAATTGAAGTCAAAAACAAAACATGACAAACTTACAATATTTTATAAAACTAGCCACCTTCAAAAAGAATAGAAATCTTTTAAATTAATGAGGCAAAAACTTGATTTAAAAGATATTTCTCCTGATGTTTTGATTCCACAGCCAAGAAAAACAACCAAAAAAAAATTTAGAGATTTAAAGTCGTTATGTAAAAGAGACACACCATTAATTCGTATAAAAGAGTACCAAGCATTTTATCTAAATCTTCCACGTGACTAATAGATGATAAATTCAATTCTATATATCTATTCATTATAATAACATTCAAAAAACTAATTATAAATGTTGTTAGTGTTGCTATGTTTTCTATAAAGAGTTAAACAGATATCAACTGTAATGCGTAAATACTTACTTTGTCATTATTCTTTTTTGTAATCATTTCTAACAAAAACCTTTTTAAATAATCTAGCAAAGTTATTAATTACTTAATGATAACACCGACGTTACTAAGATTTTTACTCTTTTAGGTACGAACCTTCAATTTCGTCAAATAACGTATCTCTTGTTTTTGTAAATTTTGAGTACCTACATTATAAATTCAGTCACTCATTACTCATATTTTGATAGCTTGTGTATAAATACATATATACCCACAAGGATATTTAGATATCTTTAATACCTTTTTCTTAGCAACAAGTTGATTTTCAAAAAAATCTTTAAAACGCTCTTCTTCATAATTGGAAAAAATGAGATAAGCCACTTCGTGATATTGACGACGAATATGCTCCACTGACTCTTCAACAAAATAAACCGTTGTTTCCCCTGTTTCAACTAAAACAAATTTGGGACAGTGAAACGCATCAATTATTAATAAATTGTCTCCGGTGGCAAATAGTATTCCTCCACTGGCTGACAGGCCCGAACCAGTTTTCGTTCTAGATAAATAGTACACCAGGCCGCAGCTGTTGCAAGAGCGGGAGTCTAATAGAGGCCCGTTCGAGAATTAGTTGGGGCACGCGAGATCGATGATGTTAATGGCAGTCCTCTTAATCAAACACACAATTTAACACATGCATAAATCCCATTAGACGTATCCGATAAGAAGGTAATTGCAATTTTAGTTTTTTATTTTCCTTCGACTTTCTGGAACGTTGCCTTATTGATTTGCCTTTTTTAGCACTATAACTATCGTTCTATGCTTGTTGTAAGTTTGATAATATTATCTTATAAAAAGAAATCACATGCGTGTTAGTTTTCTGAAAACTTAAATACGTTCATGTTTATTTAGCTGCTTTTAAATGTTACTGGAAAATGCTACTATTCCGAACCGGATTACATTAGCACCCTGTAAATTAATATATACCACGAAATCATACAATATACTAAAGTCAGCGATAACACAGGCCAACACACATTTTGGTGCCTACGATTTTTAAACTGTTCCTGGGTAATTTTTGGATGCAGAATGTAAAAAAGTTCTCAGATTTTGTCTATAAGATCTAGTTTTAAAAAAAATTGTGTATATATTTTACGTTATAACTGTTATAATATATAATATTACTAATCCCAGTTAAAAAAAAACAAAGACACATGGATTTAAGTATTTATTGCAAAAACTTAATTTACATAATTACATTAGTCACTAATTACATACAAATTTTCTTTTCTTCAGCAGTAGTCCGCCATCATGTGGCTATCCCATCGTCCTTGATAACGACCTTCCATAGTTTTAATATCCTGATGGAATCTTTCCCCCTGTTCTTCACTACAATCACCTAAGTTTTCTGGAAAACGATCTAGGTGGCTGTGGAGGTAGTGAACTTTTATACTCATGTTACAGCCGAGAATATTAAAATTTGAAAGCATAGTTGCCACTAATTCTGCGTAATTCTCTGCTTTATGATTGCCAAGAAAATGTTGTACTACTTGAACAAATGAACACCAAGCGTTAGATTCAGTCTGGTTCATTGATGTGGTGAATTATGGATCTTTAACAAGTTGCCTTATGACCATCAAATATACCAGTTTTTCGGTGCTAATGCCAGGAGATTTACGTGACAAATACCCAAAATAATTTCCATCTCGATTTAAAGCCTTCGCAAATTGCTTCATTAGGCCTAGCTTGATATGCAAGGGCGAAAGTGAGATTTTTTCTCTAGAAACCAAAGGTTCGTTGATCACGTTTTATTTTCCTTGAATCATGACATCTCTTGAAGGCCAATTTTTGTTAACCCAGTGCTCATTTTTAGCTCTGCTGTCCCAAAGGCACAAAAAACAAGGATATTTTGTATTACCACTCTGCTGTCCAAGGAGGAAGTTTCCCATTTTTAAATAAACACAAATTGCCCACTGATGTTCTTCTTATTTAATTTTTCTCAAAACTAATGCAATTGTTTCATATTCTTAATTCATGGTAGTAGAATGACCAATAGGAATTTAGCCATATTTGTTACCGTTATGTAAAAGAACACATTTTGAACTACGTTTTGAACTGTCAATAAAAAGGCGCCAATCATCAGGCAAACCCATTTTTTCTAAGAGCCCTTTTATATTGTTACAGAATACCAAGTCATTTTCCTGAGCGACAAAAAGGCAGCAGATCCTTATCTCTTTTACGATAAAATGTAATATTAGTACCTGGACAAAGTAGTTCTTCAATCTTCTCGAATGAAACACTGCGGAATTGCTAAATCTGCTTCAAATTCGCTGTCGTTTTCTGATTGAATTCTTTGAACTTCGTCAGACGTTGATGTTTCCGCATCATCTTCTGTCAGTATTTCTTCCGAATGCGCTACAGGCCTTCTTGCAGAATCTAGATCAGGATATGTCCATTTGTGTCTATTGTTTCTATTTATGCCTTTAATATTAACGAGACAAAAATAGCGGTAGTCATGATGGTTTCGCGGTGCTCTCTAAACCATTGGTAGACCAAACTTTAGGCACTTCCTCTTTCCAGTTGTCCACTGTTGCAAATATTCAACACATGTTTTACAAATGAAATTTGGGGCCCAAGATTTATCTCGATCTCCTAAATGAACGCCAAAATTGGCAAGATAAGCTCTTTTCACAAAGTCAGAAATCGTTTTTCTGCTCTCTTTCAAAGGGTATTCACCACACACGTAACAAAAAACATCGGAATGATTTACACAGGTACGTCTGCTTGTGGATGCCATTGTTTCAGTTTAGTGTGTTGCCAAGACCAAAATTTACACAAAATGATAGCACAACTTTACTTGGGCAAACTCAGTAATATACTAAATAGAGTACATCTAAGCAGGTATAGAAGGATCGGGTCATAGGCAATTACAGGTATAAAAGTAACTAAGAGCAGTGTATTGAGTAGTTCCTAGTATAGGAACATTGGGTCAGGGATAATTTCAGGTATCCATTTGGTTAATTAGATTCTGGGAAATTTCTATTTTGACGATTAAGTACATATTTATCACTTTATTTTTCGTCTTTATCAAAAAAAAAAAATCAATTAACCTGTAACCTCTATCTCAAAAACTAGAGCTGATAAAAAAAATCTGGTGGCATTTTTGGAATCAGCACATTAAAAACATCAGAAATCAGATGTTAGATTTCCTGCACCAAATTTTTGTTTTCATTTTGTTACCATGTGTAATTTAAATACTGCATAAGTATAAAGCAAAAAAAAACATGTGTTACTACTAAGTCCTGCGTATATCGAAACAAGCGATTAATTTCCTAGCCGTTGTTAAAAATAGAAGTAGATATTGCTTACTGTTAACTAAAATGGAGAAACCTCATAATAGTCAAGACATAAATATACAGGGTTATTTTTTATAATTTGCCACCCCGGAGGCTTATCTTTTTAAGATAAAAAGAAATGGTTCCAGGAAAATTATAGATAATTTCCTAAAGATTTACATGGCGACAATTTTAAAAATAAAAAACGATCGAAAAATCACTAAATCATCATCAACTTTATTATTTTAAATCGGACACCCTGTATTTCTTGGCATTTTTGGATTCTCCTTATTCTTCCTTTTCCAAAAATATATAGTTTTTCTATATTCGGAACTGTAGTTTTTGTCTTATTCCACTTTAAAGTTACCACATATGACAATTTCATAGATATGCAGCTATACTTACATCGCGGTAACCATGAAATGATGAAATCGCTTTACCTATGGAATGTCACGAACAAAAACAAAACACTTACTTTTGTTTAGTTAATTAAGTAAAATATTTAATTGATTTTACGGAAAACAAAATTAATAAAATCTAAAATGCAATTTACCGAAAAAGAAAAACTATAAATTCTTCAACTTTATTTTGCAACTGTTAATAAACCGTCAATTGCAGTGCGACAATACAGGCTGCTATATCCTGGTGCAAGAGTTCCGTCAAGGAAAACTGTTGCATATATAGTAAAAAAAACACGCACAAAGAAAATCCTTGCAGAGGCAAAGAAGACGACCAAATTTTGACTCGGATGAGGAATTATCCACATTATTATATTTTGAAGGTAAAAAATTCTTTCTTTAGGTAGTCTAAAAGTTAAATTAAAACTAATTTTTAGAATCCACGCAGATCGCTTCCAGATATCTCTCGGATAACCGGAGAATCGAGGATCTACATCCATTCAGTGCTAAAATTAGAGCAGTGCAACTATTAACCAACGATCATTTTAACCAACGCCTCCACTTCTGTGAGGATAAGCTGACCAGAATGAGGCAAGATTCATAAGGATTTTGTGGTCTGATGAGGCTTGATTTACCACAGCAAGAATGTTTAATAGAAAAAATAAGCACCATTGGGCAACAAGAAATCCACATATAATTGAAGAGCGAAAGAGTTACGACAAGAGATAGTGTATAAAATTAGGGTTTTAAATACAGAATGTCCCACCTTCATTACCCAAGCAATTAGGAAACTGGAAAGAGTGTTTCAAAACTGCTTGGATAATGCAGATGGTCACGCAAATAGGCTGTAAAAATGTTAATTCCTAGTTCTTGTTTTGTTTGTTCGTTTGTTTGTTATCGTTGTATTAGTTTAATCACATTAAATATATTTTTTTTACAAATTACTTATTTGTTTTTGTTGGTGACATTCCATGGATAAAGCGATTAAAGTATCTGTGGATTGCGTTCACGTCCAACAGAGCTCCTTTGTTTTTAGTTGACATTTCATCATTTCATGGGTACCGCGATTTAAGTATGGCTGCATATTTGTAAAATTGTCAAATGTGGTAAACTTAAAAAGGAATAAGTCAAAAACTACTGTTCCGAATATAGACAAATTATATATTTTTAGAAAGGGGAAAATGAGGAGAATCCAAAAGTGTCAAAATACAGGGTGTCCTATTTAAAATAACAAAGTTGATGGTGATTTAGTGATTTTCCGATCGTCATTTGTTTTTAAAATTGCAGCCATGTAAATCTTTAGGAAATTCCCTATAACTTTCGTAAGAACTATTTCCTGGTATCTTCAAAAAATAGGGGGTGGCAAATTATAAAAAATAACCCTGTACATACCTTTAGATCTCCGCACCATCCACGTATTTATTTTCTTGAATTATGACGACCTCCATAACTTTATTCGGACAGGATTCATTTAATTAAACAAAGAATTTAACACTTATAAATCCCATTAGATGTATCCGATAAGAAGGTAATTTCAATTTTAGTTTTTTTATTTCCCTTCGACTTTCTGAAACTTTGCCTTATTAATTTGCCTTTTTTAGCACTATAACTATCATTCTATACTTGTTGTAAGTTTGATAATATTATCTTTATCTAAAGAAATCCCTTGAATGGTAACTTAAGAACGTTCATGTTTATTTATATATTAATGTAAAGTCTTTATATACCCAGTACATAACGTCAAAAGTTAAAGCTGCTATTAAATCCCCCTGTTACTGGACTTAATATCCTGTATATTAATAGATATCACAAAATCATATAACATACTATAGGTAGCGACACTTTAAATACCTCATAGGTATAAAGCAAAAAAATGAGAATATAATTTTATTACTACTAAGTCCTGCGTATATCGAAAAAAACGATAAATATTCTGAATCTACTTTACTAGCCGTTATCAAAAATACTGAAATAAGTAAACATTGTATACTATTAATTAAAAGGGAGAAATCCCTTAATTGTTAAGACATAAATATAAAAACCTTTAAATCTCCGCACAATCTATGTATTTATTATTTTGAATTATAACAACCTCTATAACTTTATTTGGACAGGATTCTTTTAATCAAACACACAATTTAACCCATGCATAAATCCCATTAGACGTATCCGATAAGAAGGTAATTGCAATTTCAGTTTTTATATTTCCCTTCGACTTTCTGGAACCTTGCCTTATTGATTTGCCCTTTTTAACTCTATAACTATCATTTTATGCTTATTGTAAGTTTGATAATATTTGGAAAAGAAATAACATGAATGTTAATGTTAATGTTAATGATATATAGACTTTATATACCCAGTACATAACGTCAAAACTTAAAGCTGCTGTTAAATCTCTAGGTTACTGGAAACTGCCACTATTCCGGACCGGACTTCCTTAATTCTCTCTATATTAATATATATCACAAATCATATATTATACTAGAGTCAGCGATCCTTTAAACACCGCATAGGTATAAAGCAGAAAATTAATATAATTGTATTACTATTAAGTCCTGCGTATATCGAAAAAAGCGATATCCCGAATCTACTTTACTAGCCGTTATTACAAATACTGAAATAAGTAAACATGGCTTACTATTAATTAAAAGGGAGAAATCCCTTAATAGTTAAGACATAAATATATACTTATGCCTTTAAATCTCCGCACCATCCATATATTTACTATTTTGAATTATAACGACCTCCATAACTTTATTTGGACGGGATTATCTTAATCGAACACACAATTTAACACTTATTAATCCCATTAGACGTATCCGATAAGAAGGTAATTGTAATTTTAGTTTTTTACTTCCCTTCGACTTTCTGGAACTTTGCCTTATTGATTTGCCTTTTTCGCACTGTAACTATCGTTCAATGCTTGTTCTAAGTTTGATAATATTATCCTAAAAAGCCAGGTCAAAAAACGGATCGGTCCCATATGCCTTGTTGCATTCTGCAGAGAATATTAAAGACTCCTACGTGGACCACCATGAAGACACAATGCCAGAACTTTTTGAAGAATGATTCAAAAAATTGCCTTTCACCAAAAACTCTTATATATTCTGTATATAAAAGTATATGTTTTAACGCATTAGCAGAGGAAATAAGGCATTAGATACTACAGCACCGACCCTATTACTGTGTTTGTAATCCCATACATTGCCTACAGAATGGGGGTTGTCTCAAGTAATTTTGTTGCAGTCATTCAGTCCAAAACGTTGTTCGTGAAAATGACTAAATCCTATTCCTATTCTTCCAACTTCATTCTGGTTAACTTTTTGTTTTATTTCGTATGCCTCATCTTTTAGAGCTATATTTGTGTAACTTAGGTCCTTTACATACCTTAAGCAAAAGAATTTGTTCAGTGGCGGCTCTTTCATAGGGCCATTTGGCCAAATATTTCAGAAAATAAATTATTCGTTTGACCATCCCTCCTAATAGTTGTAATAAAACGCGAACCTTGGGAAAAGTTAAATACGCTACACTATTACCTGCGCGAGTTACGTTTTGCATAACCGCTGACTTCATATATTCTACCACCACGTATGTAAGATAACGAAATGTTATAAATATAAGTGATATTCATTTAGAGGACACTTCTGTAGTAATCCTGACTGTAAACGTTTAACTGTTAAACTCATAATTGATTCAAATTTGTTAATTCGGTGTGTTTTTAAGAATAAAATTGATTTTTAAAAACGTCTTTCTTTCGGCCCGACACTTAACTGGCGCAGTCGGTAGGATAATTCTGAAACGTAGGGCAACTGTATATTGAACTACGGTTTCTTTCAAGAATTTACTCGAAAAAAAAAACCTACGAAAATTTCAATAAGCCCTTTTCAACCCAAAGCAAATAGTGCCGATCTTAGGCAGCAGTTGGAGAAAAGCAGCCAATTGGAAAAGAATCAAGAAAACAGAACAAACAGCTTAGAACTACAGAACGTCCCAGGAAGGTCCGGTGACTGCATATCAAAGGTTTCCTGGCCACTACATTTTGGAAGACCCGGTAACTGAACATCAACGGTATTCTCTCCAAAACGACGTGGGAACTGGTGAGAAGAAACACCGTCGATCCAGCTAGACTAAGGGCCAATGATTTTTCAGTTCTATTGATTTTTTTTATTACTATTTTTCTTTTAATGCGATAGATAGACAACTTTTTCTAGAAAATAACAGTTACACAGTAACAAAGTAATTTTCTAAATAATACATCGCTCTATATACATACATATACAAAAAACCCGTTACGTAGTAACAAAGAGGTAATTTGAGTAAATCGCAGTAACAAAAATTTTCACTAGTATCCAGTAAATAAAAAAAAATATCAAAATAGATCTAATAAACGAATATAACTTAGATAATTTAATTGATTCGCTAAGTTCATTGTCAATTGGTTCAACTGTCAACAAAAACAAAATGTCAGTGAATTATCAATTACTCCGATATCAATCAGATAATATTCCACTTTTTGACGGAAATATAAAACTCTTAAATAGATTCATTTCGGCAGTGGAAAACTTGTTGAAAGCTTTTCAAGATAAAAACAATCCAACCGATACCATAAATGTTTGCTTATTTGATACTATTCTCAGTAAACTAACAGGTAGAGCAGCAGAACTAATAGTTTCTAGATCAGAATTAAATTCTTGGACTTTAATTAAAGATGTGTTAATAAACAGTTTTTCCGATCAACGATCGATAGATTGTTTAATTCAAAATTTAATAAATTTAAAACCATTCAAAAATGAAAATCCTATTCAATTTGGCATGAGAGTGCAAGATTCTCGTAGCTTATTATTTTCAAAACTAAATGCAGGCCCTGAAGAACCTGAAACTAAACTAATTAAAATACAACACTATGATGAATTTGCTTTAAAGACATTTATAAATGGCCTTCCATATAACTTACAGTTAGTCACCAGGTTAAAATTGCCAAATTCACTAGAACAAGCAATGTCGTTTGTAAGAGAAGAAGAAAACTTTATATATTTTAAAAATGCTCAAAGCCTTAAGGGTACACCATCACCTTTACAGCAATTCAATAAAAATATAAAACCAGTATATAGACCTACTTATGTCCCTAATCAAACATCACATTTTATCCCAAACTATATACCATACAAACAGACATATAATACTTTCGCAAATAAAATGCCACAAAATAATTTTCCTAGATCTTTTTCAAATTATCCAAATTATTCTCAACAGAACACTAATTTTAACTATCAGAGACCAAATTTTCCAAATAACCAACAAAATTTTGTAAGACCTCAAACTTTAGTCCAACATAGACCGTTTAATAATCAAAACTTTGGACAGACGTACAGAAGGACAAATTTAAATAAAGTAGAGCCAATGGACACTAGTTCAGGCAATACAGTTTTACACAATAATATGCAAAAGAGGAATTTTATTTCCCAAGAATTATATAATCAATAAGTTTTGCAGCAAACTCCTGAAATTAACTCAGAAAATTCTTTACCAAATAGTTTGCATAATTATTATGATAATTTTGATATTGATCAACAAACTGATAGCCAAAATGAATATGAATATGATATACCTCTATATAATGAAACATATGATTACGATGCAGATTTGAGTTATTCCGCTAATTCAAATAATAATCAGGTATATGATAGCATTGAACAAGAACCATCAAATTTTCCGATTACGACTTCGAAAACGGATATGACATAATATTTTTAAACAATTATAATATACAATTACCTTATATTAATATTCCAGAAATTAATGCAACATTTTTATTAGATACAGGTAGTACAAGAAGTTTTATTAATCCCGAAATTGCTTATATATATTTTCCATATTTAATTTAAAAAGAATTATTTCAAGTACAAACAGCTCACGCAATATCGTTTCACGATGAAATAGCAACCTTACCAATTTTTCCTACCTTCAATACTACAGGATTACATAAATTTTACTTATTTAATTTTTCTGACAAATTCGATGGATTAATAGGTTTAGACCTTATAAAACAATTAAATGCTAATTTAGACTTCAACAAGTGCGTGTTAAAATTACCTAATGTAGATATACCCATACGTTATGAAAATAAAAATATTAATATGAATAATATCAGTAAAGTTATGACTTATATAATAGAGCCCAGAAGTATTAAAAAAATTCAGATTCCTGTTAATGTTTCAAATGGTTATGGTATTCTTTCTTATAAAAAACTAGAACACATTGAAATTCCTGAATGTCTAGTAGAAATTAAAAACAATTTAGCTTTAACAGCAGCCTTAAATCCTAGAGAAAATCCTATAAAAATTGAATTTCTCGAACCGTTCGACATAGAACCCTTAAACCTTAATGAAATAAATTTTATTGACCACCCTTCACAACAATATTTACCATCAAAAGACTTAGATAATAAACTCAAAGCTAATTTAAAAAATATTAATCTTATATTTGATCTTGATATTTTTCATTGCGAAGAAATACCTTTAACCTTTTCAAATACCATTAAACATGAGATTAAAGTGAAAGATGATACCCCAATATTTACAAAAACCTATAGATACCCCGAAATACATCGCGGAGAAGTAAGAGATCAAATGTCTAAGCTTTTACAACAAAATATAATACGAGATTCGAACTCTCCATGGTCTTCCCCTATTTGAATTGTTCCTAAAAAACTTGACAAATCAGGGAAACAACGCTGGCGAATTTGTGTAGACTACCGTAAGCTTAATGACGTCACGATAGCTCAAAAATTTCCTATTCCCCAAATAACAGAGATTTTAGACAAGCTAGGTAAAGCTCAATACTTCACAACTCTAGATCTTGCTAATGGATTTCATCAAATTCAAATGAACGAAGAGGACATTCCCAAAACAGCATTTAGCACTGACACAGGACATTATGAATTCCTACGTATGCCATTTGGGCTTAAAAATGCCCCTGCGACTTTTCAACGCGTCATGAATAATGTTTTACGTGGTTTACAAAATGAAATATGTTTTGTTTATCTTGACGACATAATTATATTTAGTACAAGTCTTCAAGAACACGTAGATAAATTAAAAAAAGTTTTTATCAGGTTGCGAGATTACAATCTTAAGGTACAACTTGATAAATCTGAATTTTTAAGGAATGAAGTACAATATTTAGGACACCTTGTAAGTAATGACGGAGTAAAGCCTAATCCTGATAAGATCTCAGTTGTAAAAAAATTTCCAATTCCTACAACTACTAAAGAAATTAAATCTTTTTTAGGCTTAGTAGGTTATTATAGACGATTTATAAAAGACTTTGCCAAAATAACAAAACCCCTAACCCGTTGTTTAAAGAAAGACATAAAAATAATACATAATCATGAATTTATAAATACATTTGAACACTGCAAAAATCTTTTAATAAATGCCCCAATTTTACAATATCCCGATTTCTCTAAACCATTCTTTCTAACTACAGATGCAAGCAATTTTGCATTAGGCGCGGTATTATCCCAAGGAACTATCCCTAATGATAAACCTATAGCATATGCATCTAGAACCTTGAACGAGACTGAAACGAAATATTCAACAATCGAAAAAGAGTTATTAGTTATAGTATGGGCATGTAAATATTTTCGTCCATATTTATACGGTCGCAAATTTTACATTTACATAGACCATAGACCTCTAGTTTGGCTTTTTAATTTAAAAGAACCCAATTCAAAATTAGTAAGATGGCGTTTACGATTAGAAGAATACGATTATGAAATCATTTATAAAAAAGGCCTTCAAAATTCTAACGCAGATGCTTTATCTAGAATACAATTAAATGTCTATGAGAATGAATCAACAATTAATAACCCAGGTGACACTGATAAAAATATCGTAGACTTCCTGCGAAATCTTGCTGAAAACCCGATAAATGATGATGCAATCGAAGAACAAAGACCCAGTTGTAGTAAGCAAAAGATAAACATTATTGATGACATTCAGGTCAAGCCACCTTCGACATCTGATGTAACCGTGCATAGTATATGGCATCAGCAATCTTGATGAAATGATAAATAATAAGTCCTTACAATACATTATAAAAAAATCCCCGCATCACGAAATTAAATTTAACTCAGAGAAATTTGAGAAAAACTTAATTAATAATGTGGAATTACATGAAAACCCAGATGTAATAAAAAAGTTTATTCGAGAATATTTAAGACCTGAAAAAACGTGTTATCTATATTTTCATAGTAAAGAATTAATTCCAATTTTTACTAACGTTTATTTACAAAATTTTAATAAACCAAAAATAGTAATATGCTTGAAATTGTTAAATAATATTTCGGATAAAGAAGAAAAAATGTTGATAATAACACATCAACATCAAGGTAAAACAAATCATAGAGGAATAAATGAAACGTATGAACGCCTAAAACAAATTTACTTTTGGTCCAAAATGAAAACTGACATAACCCAGTACATTAATGATTGTAATATTTGTCAAACATCCAAATATAGTAGGCTTAAATCTTAATATACCTCTCACAAAAACAGGAACTCCTAGTAAACCTTTTCAAATGATACATATTGACATATTTGTTTTTGAAACCCAAAACTTCTTAACTATATTTGACAAATTCTCAAAATACGGGCAAGCTTACCCTTGTGACAGGAATGCAAAAGCCGTTTGTGACAGGTTAGTTAATTTCTTTTCATTTTTTGGATGCCCTGAAATAATAACTTGTGATAATGGAGGAGAATTTAATAATGAACTTTTAAAGAACTCTTAAAATCTCAAAAAATAAATATACATTTTACTACACCCAGACACCATGAATCTAACTCCCCCGTCGAGCGTCTTCACTCTACCCTTATTGAACATCTTCGAATTTTAAAACAAAAAGATAAAAACAAATTCGTCTCTGAACTTATACCTTGTGCAATAATAGCTTACAATGGAACCATAAACAGTGTAACAAAGTTTACACCTCATGAGATTATCCTAGGTCATACAAATTCCAGGGATCCCCTCGACTTGATTTCTACTACGTTTTATTCTGATTACGTCTCGTCGCATAAAGATAAAATCGACGCTATGTATAAACAAGTAACTGATAAAACGAATGAGAGCAAAGAGAGAGTTTTAGCAAAAATTAACGTCAAAGGTAATGAAAGTATAGATTTTAAAGTAAACCAAAATATTTATAAAAAGATGTCAGCTAGGAATAAAAATAAACCCAAATTTAGTGCACCCTACGTAATTATTGAAATGTTAGAACATAACCGGGTTAAAATAAAAAATGTAAAATATCCCGATAAGGTCGAAATTATACATATAAGGGAATTAAAAAAGCCACTTGTTACAGATGGTCCTACGTCCAAGGAGATACCTCCAGATACCACAACTTAAATAATAACCCAGGAATCCTTCCCTATCGAATAGGAAATGCACCAAATGTCACTAATCATTGGACTTTTATTCAAATTTTTGACATGACAAACTTAATACAAGAATTTGACAACATAAACCATAAATATAACTTACTTCGTGAAAATATAAATAATCTCATGCAATATAAGTTGGAATTTTATAATTCATATGGTATAGCAGATAATTTAAAACAGAAAATTAATAATCAGATAAGTCAAATATTTCCAACAAAAACGAGCTTTAGTAAATATACTAGGTACTGTAATTAAAAGTATAACTGGCAACATGGATCAAGATGACGCCGAACGTATTGACCAAAATATAGACTCATTAATAAAAAATCAACATGATTTAAAATTTGCCTTGACTAAACAAACAACTTTATTAACTAAATCAATACAAAATTTTGAAAATATTATTAAAAATGTTTCACATAATCAAAATATTTTAGAATCACATGTAAAACAAATAATAACAACTATAAATAGAATCGAACTTGACAAAACTCATCTTGTTCAGCTATTCCGAATTCAAATGACATTTACTCAAATAACTACCCTCTATCAAAATATTTATGATATTTTAGAAAAAGTACAATGCTATAATAAACACTAAAGAGTTTATATATGAATTACAAGAGATAAATTCCAAATTAGGAGTTAAAAAGTTGCCATTTGAACCATCTATAGATAATATCCTAAAGATAGAAAACACGCTAGAAATAAAGAGTTACATCAAAGATAAGGAAGTTATATTTATTGTGGAAATTCCTTTGGTAGAGAAAAACAACTATAATTTATATCAATTGTTTCCTTTACCCACTAGGAATGATATAAAATACTATAAAATAATTGTACCAAATTTCGAGTATTTACTAATAAATAAAGTAAATTTTGGATACTCGAATCAACCATGTAAATATATTTCTAATAATGAATATCTATGTACACATATCCATTCGGAAAACCTCTATAAAAATACTCCTTGCGAAATTCAACTAATAAGATATCAACATAATAGTTCTAATTGTAATCCAATACCCATAGATATTGATTATATGCAACTTCAAAATATTGATGAAAATAAATGGATACTAGTTACCGTTAATGATCTGATAGGAATAGAGTCGTGCGAAAATTCGCAAAATAACGTACTATTTAATGGAACTTATTTATTAGAATTAAGCTTTCCTTGCAGTTTAAAATTAGGTGATATCACTATACAAGCTTATAAAAATAATAAACGCTTATTTCAGAACATTCCATTGCCAAAAGTAATTTTTAATTATACAAATAAAATTCCTTATAAGAAAGTAAAACTGTTCAATTTAAATAATGTAAATTTTAATAAAATAGACTCTTTACAAGAAGAACTTAACTTTCAAAAAATTGAAAATTCTAAACTATTAAATAACCCTATATACTACAATAAAACAAGTTTTTGGACCGTTTTACTATACAGTATAGTTTGTATTTTAATTTTAATCTTACTATGGAAGTATTTATGGTCTATTTATATGAAATATAAACAAAATAAGAATAAAAACATTAATAATGAAGATAATATAATAATTTAGGTCATAGAAACTTCTAAAAGTTTATATGCCCTTCTAAGGATGGAGAAGTTACGTTTTGCATAACCGCTGACTTCATATATTCTACCACCACGTATGTAAGATAACGAAATGTTATAAATTTAAGTGATATTCATTCAGAGGACACTTCTGTAGTAATCCTGACTGTAAACGTTTAACTGTTAAACTCATAATTGATTCAAATTTGTTAAATTCGGTGTGTTTTTAAGAATAAAATTGATTTTTAAAAACGTCTTTCTTTCGGCCCGACATTTAACTCGCGCGGCGGTTCGAATGGTCTCGTTGCGTTCCTTAGGCATAATAAAATACGTTATACTAAGCTAAGCTGGGCAGTCCGAATTACCCTGATTACCTTAAGGCTTAAGGAAAGTACCCGAAGATTTCACAGCTACCGAGTGACAGCCGAACGTGATCGCAAATGGAATATGAAATGAAATCGCGATTTGGGTCATCTTCTCATAATTCGATAGATCGGTCGCGGCATCACGTCGGCATGCGGAAGTTCAATTGTTCAGAGGTCGCGCGGTCGATATTCTAACTAAATGAAAATTGATTTATATATTGTTTTGTAATATATATTTTTTATTTTTATAATCCATGTGTGATTTGAATATATACAGGAAATAAAATGTTGGTAGTGACTAGTGCAAAAAACAACGCATAGACAACTAAAGAGTGCTAACGAGCTTAATTTTGAGAAAATAACCGAATTCAAGGTAAGTGGTCGCAATTTGCCAGAACTTAGTATACGACAAACTAGTAAAGACAAAAATAAAGAGGTTCGTCGAAACTTTCGCAAAAGTATGTACGATTTAGCTAACTAGATATGTGGTTGTGAAGTCTCTAACTCAATCTACTGTTATGCTTGTTTGTTGTTTTCTAAGAACTCGTCGGACTCATCATGGTGCAAAACCGGTGTTACAGACCTAAAACACTTGAAAGAAAAAATAAAAAAACATGCGTTTACCGCGGATCACATGAAATGTTCGGTGAACTATGCTAAGTCGGAAGTGTTGATATTCGCACTCAGCTAGATACAGCTTATAGAAAATCCCTTAGAGATTTTAATGAAAATGTATCCAAAAATCGCTATATTTGAAACAAAATTATAGATTGTGTAAAATTTTGTGGGGTATTCGAGCTGACATTATGTGGCCCTGATAGAACGGCTTTGTCTGAAAATCCAAGGGTTTTTTGAGGGCTTATAAATTTTGTTGAGGAGTTGAGCCAATATAGACTATCCGCTTTAGCGATTTTAAGTATCGAGAAATCGTTTATAAATGGAATGTGCGTGCAATTTTAACGAATGTGTCATTCAGCATTTTTCCAATTCTAAAGAACGAAGAGTAGATTTGAACTTCAAGAGAATATAAAGCTCAATTTAAAGATAAGATATTAATCTTTATTTTAAGTATGCCTATTTTTAAATTTGTTATTGACCTCTCAATATCATTCACCTCGAGCAGCCACTGGATTTGTTTGGTGAAACAGTAAAATTTATGATGACAATTAAAGATAATTAAAGGTAGCCCTTGGCACTAAGAACTGTAGATACCAACTCATAGCCGTGCTAGAAACAAATGGAGCGTTACTGGATTGGCCAATAACGAACACTAGGACAGTGAACTACAACAGACCGGATATGGTTCTGATCAAGGAAAAGAAAACTAGGTTTGCTATAGCTACAGCTGTGCTACTACCTTACAATATTAGCAAAACGTAGGCAGAGAGCTCACAAAATATGAAAATTTGATATACTTCAAACATGTCACGTCGTCCGCAAGTTCCTGAACTGATGGTAGGAACTAAATTATTTTCTCACCAGGTCAGATGGAAACTTTTCCAACTTAAGCTGACAAGGCAACATAACGAAAATAATAATATTAATGCTAATAAATAACAGCCATTGGCACGTTTTCTACTAAAAGTCAATACCGATGTGAAATTCAAACAAGTACTAATACTGTAACTTCGTAACGTTGTCCGAATAATATTAAACCCAAAACGTATTAATTATTCTCTCATTTGTTGTCGAACTTCTATAACAACATGCATATGATTTGGACATTTAAAACAATTCTGGGCATTTGACAAAAATGGCATTAATCTCGCCCTACAATTTTCAGTTTGAAATTTACAATTATATACTGTTTAGTTGGACAACTTTTTTAGGTGTTTATTATGAGATTTAAATTAGTAGTAATATGATCGAGAACTGGTTTTAGATATTGCAATTTAAATAACATTGATTTAATGAACATACTTAAGAAAAATATAAATATATTTTTAAATTAAAAAAGGAAACAAAAAGAAATTACTATTAAACGTTTCGCTTTCGATTGCATGAGGCATCTACAGGAATCTTTAGTTCACGAAATCTGAATCCTGCATGCGTGGGAATTATTTTACGCCTTAATAGGAACTCCTAAAGTTGCCACACACCATTTTAACTGCGTGGCATACGTGAAAATTATCTCAGGAAGGTCAGTGAAGGACGTTTGTCTGTTATTTTTATGAAAAAACTTTACTAAAATCGTTAGTAGGACACGAGTACGACATTAAGAAAAAAATAGAAATCCGAACTAAAAATTTGTGTTTGCCAGATATAGTCTAAAATTTGGTTTTGGCTTGTAATTGCTAAACGGAGCACTGCATCCTCAATCTCTCAATGTCAGGCTATGTGCCCCTTCTACATTTTTAATAGTACCCGCCACGATTTTTCAATATGCCCTACGTTTCTTTTATGGGTTTTTCATTTACCGTATACCGAGGAAAGCATCTACTCTGATGTCAAGAAGAGGAGTGGCATGTATGAAATTAGCTGAATAGCGATCTTAAATATGTTGGGCAAACTAAACTCTCCATTAACATTCGTTTTAAAGAACACATGATACATTTAAGATTTAGAAGAACAGAAAAGTCAAGCGTTGTCCAACATGCTTTGAAAAATCAAATAGGAATAAGTAATCTTAAGTTAATTGAAAATTTATCTAATTGGATTATTGGATGCATTTGAGGGTATAAAAATAGTTAAATGTGGTAAGAAAGCACTAAATAAAGACATAAGACCTATTCCTTATAGTCCCCTCTATTGCTTACTTGACAACGGTGCAGTCGGGTGCAACCAAGTGTGACCACATTTACCTATAAATAGTCTCGGTTAGGATAAGTTAGTTTAGTTTATATCATCTGCTGATGATGCTAACTTGATTAGCGAAATGCACGCCCAATGTTGGTGTACTGTGATAAAAACTCTTGTATTTTGATTTATTTAACTTTTGTTTTATAAAAGTTTCGTTATGAGATATATAAATCATAGCCTATAAAGCAATGTCTTTTATCGAGAAGTTGCAATCTGTTTTGACTCATCTCTATAAGTGTACATTAATGAGACAGACGTTGTCAAGCAATTTATCACTGTAATTAATATGAATTGTTAGATTGTTAGGTATGGCCTTTAAACATCTATTCAAACCATCATTTGTCTTGGACAAATTAGGAGGAACAATACTTAGATTTACATGTGCCGCAGGACTTATTCCGAAACAACAATTAAAGCAATCAATCATTTATTTCGTCCAAATTTATTTTTATTACGGTTCAGAGGCTCCGCCAACTTGCTTACTATAAAAAAAAGTACATACGTAAATGCCATCAATCAAACTGAATGAAACTTTTCGGCAATTTTTCATAGATCGAATGACAGAAAACCTGCTCGACTTTTAACTCCCACATTTTATTAATTTATCCGCTTTATATAATCGTATTTTATTAACAGCCGAAAAAGAAAACAAACAAGATAATAAGCAGTGAAGAAGAGAATGTATTTTTAAGTTGCAGGGTCTAAAGCAAGGATCTTCAACCTTTTTTAGTGCAAGGGTCAAAAATCGATTCTACATCGTCACTTTACCACAATATCAATTAAATAAAAAACATATAATTTCCAAGTTTAATAATAAATAATTTATTGGTTAAAAAGTTCAATCAATCAATGCGATTTTTGACATTGTTTATTTTTGTTTTCGATATTTGGTTTTATTTTTGTAGTTGCTACCTTAGAGGAAGAATAAAAACAGAGTTCATTATTTACATATTTAGCCTATATAAAAATGACCTCACAGTATGAGGTCGATACCACGATGCCAAGCGTAGCCAGGAACACCAATGTTTATACCAATTTATATTATGGTGAATATGTTTAAACATGATGCAATACAATTTTCATACAAAGAATAGTAATGTATTTCCAGTATTAGTTTCTAAGCACTATAAAGAAATTACTTTTATTGCAAAATAGTAAAATACAAACTAAAATACCCAAAGTCACAGATCAGATTTCACCAGTAACAAGAGTTTTAGTTAGCTATGACAAACCCGATCGACAACTCTACGTATTAGACCATCCCACTGTGGTATTAGACCATCTCACTTTCAATGACAAGAAATTCTTATAGTAAAAAAGTATAAAGCTACATTTACATTCACATCAAAATCCAAGTTGAAATTGACATTTCGTAAAAGTGCATTTACATTGAAAATTATATTCCTGAACAGATGATCCGATTTTGTAATTTAATTTTATTATTTTTCCAAAATATTAATGTAAAATACACTAAACTGGAGCAAGAAGATTGTTTAGTAACTTTTTTAGGCTTTTTGGTTGTGGTTTTAGGCGTTTATGTCTGCTTTTGTCTTTTCTATACCTTCAGAATTAACCCAAAAGTATCCGATTAAAGGTTTTTTTTTAATTAAAACGGTAAAAAACATTTATATTTTTAAACAATTAGATGTGTAAAAGTATTAAGAATTTTGTTAATTAAAATAAAAATTATAACCTAAAAATTTGACATTTATTGAATTTCTGCTTGCCATCGGCAAGCTCCTTGCTTCAATCTGAAGTCAACTCTGAAGTGCACTTCGAATTTTATCTAATGTAAATGACACCATGCTATTGCCGTTTGACAAGCAAGCCAATTTCATAACCAATTCGAGTTGAAATTGAATGTAAATGTAGCTTAATAGTCTACAGTAAACATTGTTACAGGGTCACGTGACCTGCGTGGCCTAAAAACCAATAGCAGGTCGTGGAACTACAATACATTTTAACATTAAAGAAATTAGTTTGCTAAAAAATGTTTTTTTTTTAGCATCAGTACGGCATGTGTTTTAATGTATTATTGTGTATTTGTTGATATGGCTCAAATCTTCTAATTATATGTCGCCTTACTTCAAGAAGCAGCGTTCTAAAGGTGCGGTGGCATTACAAGAACATTATTTTTTTGAAATATTTAATAAATAAGTTTTATTTACTTTATCTTGGACATTGCGAAACTAGGAGCTTTAGTTGACCTAACTTGTTTGTAAAAAATGGCCGTTTAAGTTTGGAATTTTCTTTTAATCACTAAGTAATATTTCCTTTTCCAGGAGACATCTCTAATGGAAGATACCTTATTTACTTAGTTTGGGTCACATGACGTGCTGACAAATCCGGTTCAGTATAATAGAACGTTTATTTCGTAGGGGGTCATGTGAGAATCTTCAAAAGCAAAATGATACAAAAAGACTCTGAGGTGATTTTTTTGGCGATTACAATAGTTTTTCCTATCAGAGAATTAAAATAATTATAGAATAGACCTATACTATATTAAAATAGTCGAAGGACGTCTGACGCTCAAAAAAACTTACTGCGATTTCGAAAATCACTAGATTTTGGATGAAATTTGGGGAAATAATAAAGTTTCGGATGATTTCACGCCTTTTTTTAATTTTCACCAGAGTTGGACCAATTTTGTATATAAGTGTTGTCAGGTAAAGGAATTTAAATGGTGATTCCTTGGGTATTAAAAGTAAAAATGAGTTAAAAGTAAAAATGTGTTCGTAAACATCTTCTAAACTGTTTAGAATTTAAGATTTAGGAGATTGAAATTAAGAAAAATCTTTTATTTTTTAAATTTTAGCTATTAACATGAAAAAACAATGTGAAAATTGGCTGTCCTGTTCGTATCTAATAGCGCTCGCTTTTTTTTACTTTTCCCGCAAGAGGAAAGTATTCTAGTTACAAAAAAAAAATGTTTTCTCAGTTCCGTCGGTTAGTCTGAATGTCTGTCCGCGACAAAGCTCAAGAACTGCTTGTCCTATTTGCTTCAAGTTTTGGTTAAAAATTAAAGGTCATATGATGATGACGTGGTAACATTTTGGTAAAAATTCAATATGGCTGAACAAAATGGCGGTTTATTGAAATGTTAAAAAATATTACTAAGAAACTATTTATCCAAATTTTGCAGAAGAATTAGGGTTGACATGACCTTCAACTGATAAGTTTTACTACAAATCTAAAATGGCGGCCTAATAAAATATTGTGTGTTAATGCAGAAAACTACTACATCGATTTTGTTCAACTTTTGCTCAAAATTCAAATATTATATAGGGATCAACTGGTAAAAATGTCGAGACGAATTCAAAATGGGGGAACAAAACAGGTGGATGCTATTTACATCGATTTTAGCAAGGCATTCGACAAGATAAGTCATAATATCCTTTTGACTCGTCTTACTGAGATCGGTGTGGGTGGTACCTTCCTGAAATGGATAGAATCCTATACCAAGGATAGATCACAGCATGTTTCCCTTCAAGGTTTTCTCTACGAACAATCTAGGCCAACTTCAAGTGTTCCCCAAGGATCACACCTCGGACCTCAATTTTTTATAATATATTTAAATAACATCAAGTCGTGCTTTCTTCATTGTGATTTTCTTCTGTATGCACCATCTGAAAAAAGTGCTTATCGGATTGATTGATGACATCCCCATTTTAAATATTTATTACTAAAAATGTATGAATTGCTCACCTAATATCGACTTTTAATCAAATCTGTATAAATATTAAAATTCGCTCGAATTCTAGGCATTCCTACTCTCATTTTTTAAATATTTACTAAAAATGTATGATATGTATTTTCAAATAACCCTAGATTCCTACTTTCTTTCAGCCAAATCTACACAAATGTTAAAATTCGGCAGCCATGTTGACATTACAATCTCGAATTTTTAAAATGTTGACAAAAATTCATGATGTGTAATCTTAGATACCCCTAAATGCCGAATTTTAATCAAATCTACAAAAAAAAGCATTGATTTTAGTTTAAAACTCTAACACCCGTATTCACTAAAGAGGTTTAACTTTAGACAAGGTCTAACTTGACAGTTACAGGTTTAAGATGACATTTTCAGCAACTGAACAAATAATTTTTCTAAATGTCACAATTACAAAATGATAGTGACATAAGGCAAACATAACTAAAAACTTAAATTTAATAATATAGACATAACTAATTTCCTTTTAAACTTACATAACTTAATGGTTTGATTTCTTATCGATGTAGCCGTTACTTGATGGAAATTCATTATACACTAGTATACAAAATAAACACGTTTAGTTTATTAATTTTCACTTATTTATTTCTGCTTGACAGCTGTTTCGACACACTGTGTCTTTGTCAAAAGCTAACTTAAAACAGTTTTAAGTTAACTAATTTTTCCATAAATCCAATGTAAACTCACATGCCCTTACAGTGTCAAGTAGGTTGTTGATGAGATTTTCTTTTCCTTGTAGTTTGGTGTTCAAGTCAGTCATCAAACACTTCCTTCTGTAGTTTCTTTAAGTTAGGCACTTAGGCTGTCTCCAAAATGAAATTGAGCACCATCTTAATGATTTAGCTTTAGAAGTTTTACGCCGAATTTACTTCCAGCAAGATGGAGAACCACCTCACAATTCCAGAGAAGTTCTTAATTATTTAATTGAACTAATATTTATTTTATTGATAAAGTTATTGCAACCAATGGCCCAATACGCTGACCCGCCTGTTCACCGGATCTCACTGTTCTCAATTTCTTTATTTGAGGATATGTTAAAGAAAGAGTCTATGTAACAGTCCCAGCCATTCTTGAAATCTTAGAAGAAAGGATTGTACGTGTATTTAGAAGTATTACGCCTCAAATGCTGCACAACGTGTTGAGAGAAGCAACTGAACGAGCGGAAATGTGTCGTGAACAAGGAGGAATGCACTTGGAATAGCTATAGTGAACTCAAATATAGTGCTTTTACATTTTAGAACGTTATTGAAGTTAGTTGAAGTTATATTTTTGTTTAATACTCTGAACTTGTTAGCCAAATTTGCAGATTTTCACGCCTAAATTGTTGACGATATCTGAAGAGGGGCAGCAGAAAACTGTATAAAAAACGCTGTTCCGAGCGTTAGACGCATAGGCGTGCATTCATTTCATCAGCAGAGATAGGTTGGGCAGACTTTACGTGACATCACGCATGGTTAGATTCAACGTAAGTTATCTTGACCAACCAGCAGTCACGATTAAAAATCCACAAGAGTCTGGGGAGCAGATTTGTAGGAGCTCCGAGTTTACACGATTGGCATCGACAACGCATGTAACGCTTTTGTGTTGTACGACCGTGTAGCGCACAGAGAATACTTATATTTTAGTGTTGTATATCTGTTTTCAATTAGATCACAGAACACTGTTAAGTATCACATAAAATTAGATTTGCTTTTATATACTAGTTTTGGGAAGAGTGATTAAACAATCTGAGGTGTATAATATAATAATATTATTATACCTAAAACGCTTTCAGTTTTCCGATATAAACACGGTATAATTAACATTATTTCTAGGAGAAACACGATCAACCAGTGGAAAAGTTTGATTATACAATAATTGAAGGTATAGTTTATACCATAGAGGTGAGTTAAAAAAAACCTAAACTATAGACGAGCATTGTGATTTAAAGATATTTAAAAATCGTTGGAATCCTTTTGTTTGGTTTTTAAATATATATTGTTAAGTGATTTAGAGCACCGACATAAGACAGCAAAGAAGGTTGGTATTGATAATACATCAGTTTTAACAAATGAAGACGAAATTTAGAGTGTGCCCTCTTCTGAAGAAAATGACGTACCCGAGGACATACCAAATTGAGTCGATTGAACCTGTGCTCTTAAATGCGAAAAATGTATATAAGCACGTGAGTAGCATTAGATGTAATTTCTAGCTCACACCAGATACTGGAAGAAGAGAATCTAAATAATAATTTAATTTGACGGAAATCCTCAGAAAGCAGAACAGAGAGTTATTATAAATCACCTTTCAGGATCCACACACTTACCGAACTCTGATATAAATCAACGTAAGGCAAAACTTTTGGGGACATTTCATTCATATTTGAATGCTGCCACTGCAATAGAACATTGCAAAATTATTGCAAATGCTCTGCTTCCCATTGGACCGACATTAAGTGTACTTAAATCTAAATCAGCCATACCGACATTTCAATCTAGTGCTGCCGTTAGCACAAAAAAAATACAACCTCAGGGAAATTATTTTCCACCAAAATGAAACAAACTAACAAAAAAAAAATATAAGTTTACGCTACCGTCTACCCGTGAGAAAATCAAATCGATGTGCGGCTTTTTATTTATTTATTTATATATTTATTTATTTATTTATAAGGCCATCCAACAGGTATTTTGATCTGCCCTATGACAGGATAGCACAAAGTTACAATTAGTTTTTATATAATGCGGTTGAGTAAGCTAACTATAACTAAACTTAAAATAACTTATTGCTAAGAAAAACCTAGAACTAAAGTAAAATCAATTTGTTGAACAAAAAGTATTAGTAAAACAAAAAACTCAATAATCCTAACTCAAATTATTTTTGACATGTCTCTTAAAAGCTAGGACATGTAAATTAAACAAATCGCAGTCGCTCCGGACAAGATTATTAAACGTTTGCGTACATCGCATAAATGGTTAGTTTAAAAAATAGTTAGAGCTTGATCTGGATATATAGAAAAGCAGCCTATTGCGAAGAATATATGAATTAACGTTAAATGAAATTTTGTTCAAGCAGTATTCTGATCTGATTAAATTATTTATTATTTTATAAACAAAAAATATATCAAAACATTTTCGCCGACTCTCCAATGACTGCATATTATAAAATTTTAAATTATCGGTATACGTAAAAAATTTACTCTCTCTATTAAAACGATAATTTAAAGCATTAACGAATTTTTTCTGTATAGATTCTATTCGAGTTATATATGTTTGATACATAGGATTCCAAACTGTAGTCGCGTATTCAAGTAGAAGTCTAACTAGTGTATTAAACAGAATGATTAATGAGGATACTTTTAAAAACCCGGTAGTAATACGCAGTAAAAAACCTAAATTTCTTAGCGCCTTTTGTGTAATTAGTTCTATATGTTTATCAAACGTGAGCCTGAAATCCAAACTTATACCCAGATCTTTGACCGTGTCGCTATAATTCAGTTTCGAATTATTTATGTACAGACTGTAATTACTGTAAGGCTTCAATATTTTCCTAGTAAACAAAATGCATTGACAATTATCTAGATTAATAAAAAGACTATTCTTTTTGCAGTAGTTCGAAAAGCAATTTAAGTTTGCAGATTTCTAAGGTCAACATCGTTATTAATGGTTTTAGAGATTTTAAGATCATCAGCCTCCAAACAGTAACTTGACTGAGTAAAACACTCTCCAATATCATTTAAGAAAATACTAAATAGTGTGTGACTCCTGGGGCACCCCAGAGGTAACAACTGCATAATTTGATCGAACACCGTTCAGAGCTACATATTGTGACCTGTCCTTTAAATAGCTTTCCATAAGCCGAACCAAGTTGCCGTGAACTCTGAAATTTTTAAGCTTAATTAAAAGAGTAGGGTGATGGACTTTATCGAAAGCCTTGGAAAAATCGGTATATACAGCGCACGTTTCCAGATCGCTCTCCATAGCTTCATATTTATTTTGAGTAAAAGGAATTAAATTTGTAAGAACAGAGCGATCTCTATAAAAACCATGTTGATTACAATCTATAATACATTTTATATTGAAAAATAGCTGCTCATAAATAAGTGTTTCAAATAATTTTCCGAAGTGACTAAGCAATGAAATTGGTCTATAATTAGCCACGCTAATCTTTACACCTGATTTGAATACAGGTACTATTTGTGCGACTTTCCAAAGCTTTAGGTAGATACCAACCATAATGCACTTGTTATATAATATATACAATGGTTGACAGAGACATGGACATGACCTCAGAAAAAATGCAGGGATACCATCAGGGCCCGGTCCTTTATTTGGATCAATACTAGCTAACGCTCTTTTAATACTTTGCTCTGAGATATGATTTACGGTGAAACAATTTAAAGAGGGAACATAGTTAACTTGAGACGGGGTCATACATGGTTCAAAGACGCTGCTAAAGTATCTAGAAAAAAGTACACATATGTCCTTATTTGTAGAAGCATGTAAATCGTTATATGATAAACTATTTGGTAAAAATTTGCTATTTCTTTTATTACTTACAAAAGACCAAAAATATTTTGTATCACTTTTTATACAACCCTCAGTTTTATCAATGTATTTTTTGTAGTCTTTTTTAACACTTGCTTTAACTTCTTTTCTTAAATATGAGAAACGAGTGCAGTCACTTGCATTTTTGTAGGTCTTCCACTAACATTTACTTTCAAAGATTTTGATAATATAAGCTCTAATATTCTATTATTTACATTTTGGATATTATTGAATTGTTTTAAATTATTTAAGAAAAACGAATCGGGAAAACACTGACTACAGGGATCCGTGACATTAGTGGAGAGCAAATCGACACCATTCTGAGAAGCTGACCATTTCAAAAGAGGCAAATTAAAATCCCCTGTTATTAAAAATTAGCTATGAGTGTTTTTTGAAATAATATTTTCTAACTTACAGCAAAAAGCTAAATAATTGTTAAATGAAGCGTAAGGAGGTATGTAAACAACTCCCATATACAATTTCTTACCGCCCTCCAACGTCAAGGCTACCCATAAATCCTCTATAACACTATTAACATATCACCATTTTAGGATTCTCTCTGTAGATAAGCTATTGTGAGTAGCAATCAACACACCACCACCAATACATTTACCACTAACTACCGGATCTCGGTCCAAGCGAAACACATTATATTCAAAAGGGAAAAGCTCAGATGACAGAACTTCAGGTTTCAGCCATAATTCAGTAACACAAATACAATCATATTGCGACGCACAAACACTTTGGTAAAAATCTACTGTTTTAGTTTTTAAGCCTTTTGTGTTTTGGTAATAAACTGAGAAACTGTTCTTTGTTAGCACCGGGAATGCTCTAAGGGAAACATAAGCTTTAAAAACATAATGTTGTTTAGTTTGAATTTTAGATAAAATGTTTTCATTTTGAACATATATAGCTCTAGCCGAGTCATCCTTTTTCACGAAAATTTTCATTTCCTTAACCCAACAGTATTTGTAGTTCTCCTTGTGGCAGAACTCTCTCGTTTACGAATATCTTGCTATCTTGACGAAAACCCAGGTCCTTTGCGTTCAAGTTTGGATTTCTTTTTTTTCTTTTCTTTTTTAGCGTTAAGAAAGTTGTTCTTTTTACCGACAGTTGAAAATTTCACCACAATATTTTTCGGTAAGTTTCCAGTAGAAACACTGTTGAACCGTGCCACTCTGTGCCCCGAAACTATGTCTTCATCGCTAATTACACTGCCAACAGTCAAACCAATTTTTTTTATCAAGGAATAAATATTTTCTCTATTTTTCTCTGGTACACCACAAATCTCAACATTATTTAATCTGCTCTGTTGTTGCAAATATTCTATTTCGCCTTTAAGAGTTGAACACATTCTTTGAAGGGTATTTACGTCTTGCTGTATATCGCAGACTGTTTTTGAGATTTAATTAAAATTTTCCATTTGCACATTAAAATCATCAATTTTTGCGCCATAAAATTTAATAGAGTCAGTCAGAACAGATTGTTCAGACTTTACACTCGATAATTCACTCATTATGGTGTTTATATTTCCGACTAACTCCTGTAACGATTTCGTAGAACCGTCCGATTGCGGTCTAACCCTGCAATCTCCACACTTCCAAACAATGCCGGAGTCCGACGGTAGATCACCGAGAACCGGCGGTAATTTAACGCATTTAAGATGGTACTCCTTTTCACAATAACCTTTGCATACGATGCCTGGGTTCGTACGACTGATAACAGTAGAACAGCTGGTACACTGACCGGGCATCGCAAAAAATTGTTTATTGCGCCAAAATAACAACGCACAATGAATAAGGAAGCAGATCAGTCAACCGATTTATTACAATTAATAGGGGTTACTGAAAACTAATCGTAGTCTATCCCGCACTGTTGGATAGAGCACTTTGTTATACTTAATTTGATATTAATTTTACCTTTTTATGAGGTCTATAGCCAAAATTTTAAGGGGTTTAAGACAGACGATAACAATACGTATGCATACTTGCTCGAACGAAATACTATACTATATTTTTATTGGATAATAACGTATCTAAATAGTAAAAACCACTTACTTTTAAATTTAGTTGTATTCTTATTAATAAAAATGCAATAAAATCAACAAATAAATTCCTCTCTTAGTTTGCGGACACAGATTTTGCCCTAATGCGGAGATGATGCTGTATCTAGTTATAAATTGATCGTTAAAATCTGTCCCCTGTTCTAACTTATCAAATTTTTATAAGAAATTACGTGTTAAATTTATATATAAATACACATTATTCTACTACTTTTAAATTTAATTGTGTCCTTTCATTTCGTATTTTTATTATTTTTTTATTATACTACTTGTTAAAACTATTAATAAACACACATTATTTTACTATTAAATTTAATTATGTCTATTCATTTCGTGTTTTCATTATTTTTTTTATTATACTACTTGTTAAAAGTATTAATAGATACATTTATTCTACTTTATCTTTGAAAAAAGTAGTTAAAATGGTTGTTTCCTTCACATGGTGCATGGCCATGCATACAAAATATCAGCAAAATTTACCACTAGCACCCTGACTACAAGAGTATGATCGACCTATTTCGGAGCTCCCACAAATCTGTTCCCCAGACTCTTTTGTAAAAATCCTACTTAATATCCGCATGGATATCCATGGCACACTTGATAAAAGTAAATAATTGATTATCGAGTATTTTTCTTAGTAATATTTAATTTTTGAGCTTATTTTTAATCCAATCGCAAAAAAGTTAATAGCGTTAGATTCGAACAAAAATCCTCTTTTCAAAAAGTGCTTGTCTGAAAAGAATCACCATTTGAAAAAAAATAGTTAGACACAAAAATTTGATTTTACCAACTTCTCTTGTTCCTAGCTATCAGACTTATCACTAAAACTAACGGTCGTATTATTTTGTCATCATTTCAGGTATTTAGATTAATTTGCATCCGGTCATGGCCACCTAGACGCAATTTTAAAAATGGCTAGAAAAAAATCAAATAGGCGTAAAAAGTTTTTAAAATGTCACGCTCTGATTCAGAATTGTCTCAGGAATACAAAAATATAAACATATACAGAATGTTCTATTTAAAAAATCGAAACTGGAGTCATTTCCGGTAAAACCGGAAGTGACCGGAAAGCGAGAAGTATGCGAAAACTTTCATCTTTATGTATCATTTACCTATACGAAATTTCGTTTTGATACATCAAATATTTTAAAAGTTATGGCTTGTCTAATAGATTCGTTGACACCCGGTATATGATATATGATTTTTTTGAAGTATTAGAAAAAACTAATTTTTCAAGATATCAAAATTATCAAGAAGATGCTCACTGAGATGATTCTAAATACATACATACGTGCTAGTATACAGGGTGTTACAAATATAAGTAATTAAAAGGTCCAGCCCTTGGTTTTAAGCCTCCCTACCTACGTTTCGGTACCTGCTAAGACAAAAACGATTGGGCAGTTCAAAAGTTCCATATTTTTGCTACCAAAAGTAGTAACAAATTTTTTGTCCTAAGTCAACAAAAATAGGTAAAATATTGCTGACGAAAAAATGCAGAGCATTTTAATTTTTAAAGAAGACTTGCAAATATTTGTTCAAATGTTTTCAGACGGCTTATCAAAACCGTTTAACTCGTTTGCTTAATCGAGACGTACGAAGCTGATGCTGATACTACACTCTATCGTTATTTTTGAGGATCTTTTTATTTCCGAGAATAACATTTTAAGTAAAACCTGTAAAAAAAGTTGAAGCTTTATTAAAACCAAATAAAATGTCGACAAAAAGAAAACCTTTTAAAAATTCTCCCAGAGACCGCCGGCAGTCGTTCGGAGAAACTTTAACTCACTGACAATGAAGTAGCGCCCGTATCTTGTCAACTTAGGATTACAATGAGTTGACGGAAAAACCCAGGAAGCTCCCATTTACAGTTTTGTGTTTGCTGTTATCAATGTCTCGCGCGACATTCTTTATTTCTCTTTTACAAAATAATTTTCCGACAGTCTCCGGAATTTCAAAATCACTCCATTGTTGTTTAATTATTTCTAGGGTCTAAAATTTGCCTTAATATTTTTGTTTCTTTAGAATGAATCATTACAATGCATAATATTTATTTTCTATTTACATTGAAATATTTTAATACATGTTTTTTTCAAATATTGTGTTTTATATGAAAGAAATTATGAAGTACCAAAATTTACTAGAATCGGCAATAAATGTTTTACTTAAACAAGACACATTTCTGGAGATTTTAATGCTAAAGTTGGAACAGAAAAAAGACCTTAGAACAGCATACCTTCAGGGAGAAAGCTAAGAAGGACAATCTCCCCACCTCCGCCATCCTTAGGTAGGTCATTTTTTGAGTAAATCCCGCCTTATTTTTATGGTGACAAAAAATGGGTTCTTCTTCACTTTTTTTTGCTAGGCTAGCCCTTAACGATTGGCTACGCCACTGCTTTAGACCTACTATTGGAAAACCCAGCCTACACGAACACTGTAATAACAATGGTCGATGATTCGTGGAGATTTGGATTTCAAATTTACTTATTTATTTTATTTACAATTAGGATACCAACAGGCCAGGGGCCCAATTATGACATACACGATTTACAGATTTGTGTACAGATCTTAAATTTACTTATATATAACTAGAAACAACTACGATAAACAAAACTATTCTATACTTAGAAGACAAGATTT
Organism: Kuschelorhynchus macadamiae; assembly: GCA_030620095.1. Lineage (NCBI taxonomy): Eukaryota > Metazoa > Arthropoda > Insecta > Coleoptera > Curculionidae > Kuschelorhynchus > Kuschelorhynchus macadamiae. The sequence continues at coordinate 100,575 of JAUTXW010004366.1, forward strand.
GCGATGTTAATATCCTTAACCTTTTTCTTAAAGCTAACTAAAGAAGTATAAAATAAATCAATATCTTGATAATAAATATTGTATAGGGAGGTTATACGATTTAGCGGCGAGGGTTTAGCCAGGTTTGTTCTAAAAAAGCAGTTTGCAAAGAGGTAGTTATTTCGAAAGTTACGCGGAGGAATGTAAAACAAACAGACAGGTTGTTTATAATTTTATAATTTTATAAAAAACAGACATCACTGTGAGTGCGTCGGTGTTCAAGAGGCGATAATTGAAATACTTGCCTAAGGTCGGATAAATTAGAATACATGTTGTAGACACCAGTCTGTTTAAAATCTAGAAATCTTAAAAATTTGTTCTGTATGCTTTCCAATCTGCTTTTGTAAATAGCATATTGAGATGTCTAGATGACAGAGGCAAAACCTAACCTACTATAAACATACGCGAAATACAAAGTTTTCAAACAATGTTGTGATGTAATGTACTTGCAAATTCTAATAATAAAACCCAACATTTTGTTGCATTTCGAGGGTATGTGATCAATGTGTTCTCCAAAAATCATCTTTTTGTCGAATATTTCACCGAGATCTTTAATTTTATTTACTTTTTTTAACACGTTTTTATTGAAATTATAATCACAATCAAAGAAATTAAGGTTTCGAGTGAATGTGATAGATACACATTTATCTAAATTAAGAAAAAGCTTATTACTGGTACAGTATTCAAAAAAGGCGTCTAAGTCATTTTGCAACAGCAAACAGTCACCAAGACACCCTATAGATGAAAAAATTTTCATATCATCTGGTAAAGTAAAATTTTGCAAAATTTAAAACATTGTTTTATGTCGTTTAAATAAATAACAAATAGTAATGGACCCAGGTGAGATCCCTGGGGCACACCCGATGTTACGTTATAGGCTGGTGACTGGTGCCCGTTTACTGTCACGAATTGTGATCTATTAGAAATATACAAAACGATCCATTTTAGGATGTCCCCGTGTACACCAATTGCTGCCAATTTTGTAATCAAAATATTGTGGTCTATTTTATCAAAGGCTTTGCTAAAATCGGTATACACGGAGTCCACCTGTACCTGGGCATCCATAGATGAAAGAATATATTGTGAGTAACAAATCAAATTTGACTCAATAGACCGCTTGGGCAAAAAACCATGCTGATCGTTTATGATATCTAAATTAGTAGATTTAAGTAATATAGTATAGGCAAGACTTTCTAGAATTTTTGCAAAAATATTAAGTTTACTTATAGGTCTGTAATTTGTAACACAGTCTCTAGCAGCATTTTTACAAATTGGGACAATATTTGCCACTTTTCACTTTATAGGAAATATACATTGTTCAAAAGATTGGTTAAACACTATTGATACAGGGAAGGCGCACACCGTTTTACAAAGTAAGAAGAAATTCCGTCAGGACTGCCACCCTTATTTTCATTAAGGTCGCTCAGTGTTTTTAGAACTTCTTCCGGGGAAACACGAATACTTGAAAGAAGACAATTGCTCTTATCAATTGACAGAAAGTTAAATTTTTGTTCATAGGGTTGAAAACACCCCGGAAAAAATCGGAAAACAACTGGCTTACACCGGGACCTTCGGCCTCTTTGTCTCCGGAATGCATTAAATTTGGAATACCTACACGTTTATTCTTAACAGATACAAGTTGCCAAAATCTTTTAGAATTAGTAGGTATGTCATTTTGTATTGATTCAATATACGTTATGTAATCATTTTTTATAAGAACTTTGCTCTGTCGTCTAACCTCGCAAAAAAAGTTGTAATGTACCTGGGATTTTGACCTTTTCCACCTTTTATGGGCCTTATTTTTATTTAGTATAATTCTTACTGTGTTTTGTTTAAAGTACGGAGGAAATCTTCCATTAGCCGTTTTCTTTGGTATATATATATAAAATATATTTATAGCCCTGTAAATTACTTCATAATATATAATAAATCACCTTTTCTAAATAAGTTTATAATAGGTTTATTTTTAAATTTCAATGAAAGTGGAAGACGGCAAACAAGATCGAACTCAATTGATTTGTGATGAATATCCTCGTTTACTAAACGGTGAACACAACTCATTATATTTTAAATTAATAAGTCATTACAAAATATTAAGTAGAGTAACCTACCATTTTGATTTGTCAGGCCATTAAATTGGAAAAGACCAAAGAAATTAATAATATCGGAAAACGAGGCGAACTTAGGGTTATAATTAGAGGGTAAATAATAACACAGGGGAACAGTGATTCTGCGGCGCGGGTTCTGAAAGTCGATTTTGAGTAATTGTGTTGCCCCAAATACGAGGAGTGTGGAAAAAATCTTAATTGACTCTAGTTTCTGAGATAAAAAAAAGTGTCATATAAATTAAAACAAAAAATAAAATTATTTATATGCCACCAGCTATTTTATTATGTTATATTAAATTATAACTAAGCCAATAAAACTGAAATACTAAAAAAAGTTAGTTGAAACGGTTGGTATATGACCGTCTCTTGTATCTTTGTTCTGGGCAATCCCTTTGTAACGTCCAGCAGTAATCCGCCATCATATGACGATCCCACCGGCCTTGGTATCTTTCTTCCATTATTTTTATATCCTGATGGAACCGCTCTCCTTGTTCTTCGCTGTAATCGCCCAAGTTATCCGGGAATCGATCCAAATGGCTATGCAAGAAATAAATTTTTATACTCATGTTAGCTCCTAGTTTTTCAAAAGTTTTTAACATCTGTGTGACAATTTCGCAATATTCTGCTGCCTTGTGATTACCCAAAAAGTTTTTGACAACAGATACAAAGCTTTTCCATGCTTCTGCGTCGACCTCATTCATGTGATTTAAAAAGTTCTTGTCTTTTATAAGATTGCGGATTTGGGGACCATCAAAGATACCTGCTTTTAATTTCTCCATGCTAAGGCTTGGAAATGTTTGACAAATATATTTAAAACAATCACCATTTTTATCCAGAGCTTTAACGAACTGTTTCATGAGCCCAAGTTTAATATGAAGTGGCGGAAGAATGATTTTTTCCCGGCTAATTAGGGGTTCGTGAATAATATTGGCATTCCCAACAGTCATATTTTCTCTCGACGGCCAGTCCTTTCTAGTCCAGTGCTCTTGCTTTGCCCGACTATCCCATAAACAGAGAAAACAGGGGTATTTAGTATACCCACCTTGTTGACCTAATAAAAAGTTCACCATTTTTAAATCCACACATACAGACCACTGATGTTGTACAAACAAAATTTTCTCTAAAACCAGTTTAATGTTTTGGTATTCCTCTTTAAGTTTGGTAGAGTGACCTATCGGGATTGAAGCTAATCTATTTCCATTGTGCAGTAAAACACATTTTAGACTTCTTTTAGAACTGTCTATAAAAAGCCGCCAATCTTCTGGTCGGTATTCGGAAAGATCCATTAAATGTAGAAGTCCGGAAACATCGTTACAATATACTAAACTATTTTCCTCGGTAAAATACGGAAGAATGTTTTTCTCTCTCGTTCGATAATATGTTATGTTTACCTCAGGCTGTAGGCACTGTTTTTCTTTAAGTCTTGATGCAAGAAGCTCTGCTGATTTCTTAGACAAATTTAAATCTCGAATCAAGTCATTTAACTCTCCTTGTGAAAAACCCCTCACCGTTGCAGTTGCACTATAATATTCGAATTCACTTTCACTGTCGCTGTCACTTTGAATGTCCATCATTTCGACATCATCACAAGTAACGTTTGACAAGGTACTAAATATCGGCACTGGCAATGAGTCACTATGCAACACTGGTGATTTAGCCGACTGTATATTTGGAAAAACCCAAGTACGCTTTTTATATTTATTCATACCTTTTATATTCACGGCACAAAAGTAACAATCATCAACATGATTTGATGGCTCACACCACGTCATCGGCACCCCAAATGGAAGTCCTTTGCGTCCCCCTTGGGTCCAGTAGCGAAGTGACTCTACACGAGATTTACAAACTTTATGAGGCACCCACCATTTATCCTGCTGTCCAAGATACTTGGTATGCTTGTTTTACAAAACCGTTAATGTTTCTTTGCTGTTTTTCTTGACAGAATTTTCCACATATGTAGCAAAATTTGTCGGGATGGTTCACACAACTCTTGCGTGAAGAATTCATTGTTATTTTTAAATTTAACACCAACTTAAACGACTTAATGAACAAACTGATATAGTAGCAATTAAAAATACGTTCTTTTAAAAAATTCAGACAGTGACAAAAAAGCACTTGATATCTAATAAAATAATTTTAAACTGACTGAAATGTCACTGTCAAAAAAGATTTGTGCACTCGATTTTATTTCATGGCCCGCTTAGATGCGATAAGTAAAGTCGCCGCGAAGGCAACAAATAAACACTTTTTGTTGCATAGAATAAAAGGCGTTATCGCTAACTGTAAACGAAAGTAGAGTCAATTTAAACAAACAAAATATGTAGTTAGGACTTATTGTGTTTAATGTCACTAAATTTACTACAAAAACTAATGCCGCAGAAAAAAGTTTTTTTTTGTTCCCCAGTGTAATTAGTGTCTATTTTAAGTGTCCAGTTAACATATGGAAAATTAAAGTCCCCACAGATTAAAATTTTGTCTTTAGAAATTTTGTCAAAAAGCATATATAGTTTCTCAACAAAACATAATAGAGCAGTGTCATTACCCGGGGGGATGTATACACAGCATAGGTGAATTTTACCTTATCCATTAGTTTATAGTGTGACCCACAAATCCTCAGCATCGCTTTCCCAATCGGGATGCCGGACTGCTTGCATTCCTTCACCTAAGGCTATCAGACAGCCACCACCCTCATTTTTAGCAGATCCGGTACTTTCACGGTCTCTCCGAAACACCTGACAACCCTCGAACAATTCGCTGTTATTTAACAATGTCTCGGTTAAAAATATAACATCATAGTTACAGGATAGCAAGTTAAACTTGAAGTCATTCACTTTTGTTTCTAAACCCCTAACGTTTTGGTAGTATACCGATAAGAAATCGAAAATAAATATTTATTCACATTAAGAGCCATTAACTAAAGGAAGAAAAGAATAATTTATAACTTAGCTATTTCATCTTGAAAATGTATTTGTTTTACTGGAGCTCCATCTTCTTTGCGCACAAGAATGTTACAATTCTTAATCCAAACATACTTGTACATCTTTTCCCGAGCTGCTTCACGGACTTTTTTAAACAAAAGTTTATTTTCAGGCGATAAGTGCTCATTGATATAAATATTAGGACCTAAGCCATCTACGGAGAGAGTTCGTTTTGATCCTCTTTTTATTTTTGCTGCTTGAATGATGTCATCTCTTGTCTTGCGAGATAGGTATGTAACGATTATATTTTTAGGGGCGTTGGTATTAAGAGACTGCACCCGATGCACGTTCTCGAGCATATTTTTTGAGAATTGTACTCCCAAAAAATTGTGAATTTTTTCCACTAACTGTTCTAAGTCCTCGTTATTTCGATCGGAAAAACCCTGTATCTCGACGTTGTTCATTCTAGAATATTGTTCTAAGTCATTGATTCTCTTTGAGAGAGATTTTACACTGCTTTGTAATGACTCATTTTCTGTCTTCAGAACGGAAATAAGTTTTATGTGATCTTCCCATTTTTTAAAGGAGGCTTCAAAATCGGATACTTTGCCTGAGCAAAATGTCACAGATGCAATCAGCAGTTCCTGTTTTTCTCTAAAATTTTTCATTTGAGCTTTCATATCTCGCATAAAATCGAGCATTTCGCCTTCCGGAGCAACGGTACAAGCGGCGATGTGGGTTTTTGGACTTTGAACTCTCAGTGCGGGTACCTCGTCGCGACAATCCTTACATTTCCACTGTACGCCTGGGTTACTGTGAAATAAACTTAACTGGTCGACTGCTATTCCGACGCACACCTAGCATGAAAGTAAGATTCACAAAAACCATGGCATTGCAGGCCGGGTATTTTTTTTGTAATTTGGTTCGTACACAATTTACACGTTCCCGACATATTTTCACTTATTATTTCCACTTTATGGCGAAAACGCGCTGCCGCAAAAAAAAAAAGAATAGTATATTTATCACCTGAACTTTCACTGTATAGATGTATCGAAATTTCTAAAATTAATCTCAATTATCTACCATAAAACCACGGTAAACACGAGGAGCCAAGGAATACGATCCGTACACTTCGACCTTTACTTTATTCTATAATAAATGATAAGGATAAGGAATCAAATCGACCACGTTCTGGTTGATGCAGACCATTTTCCGAAGGATACTTTCTCAAAAGAACAGTAGAGCTGAGCAATTCCCAAGATGAGATAAAAGATAATTTTGGAAATGCGAACGCCAGGATCAAATATCAAGATACTGTTACGACGAGATTGATGTCCTCAAAAAATCCAGAAAGTATCAACAAGCTACCAGAAGGTATAAGCGAGAGATGGAAAATAATTAAGAAAACTGTAACTGAAAACTCAAATTATTATAAAGAAAAAAAAGAAAAACAAAAGGAACGATTAGTTCGAAGAAGAATGTGATATAGAGTTGAGAGAGAGATAGAGAGAACAATTTCGAAGAATTAGAGACAAATAAAGATAACAAGTGATATGTGAATTTTTTCCACTAACTGTTCTAAGTCCTCGTTATTTCGTTCGGAAAAACCCTGTATCTCGACGTTGTTCATTCTAGAATAATGTTCTAAGTCATTGATTCTCTTTGAGAGAGATTTTACACTGCTTTGTAATGACTCATTTTCTGTCTTCAGAACGGAAATAAGTTTTATGTGATCTTCCCATTTTTTAAAGGAAAAACGGATACTTTTGAGCAAAATGTCACAGATGCAATCAGCAGTTCCTGTTTTTCTCTAAAATTTTTCATTTGAGCTTTCATATCTCGCATAAAATCGAGCATTTCGCCTTCCAGAGCAACGGTACAAGCGGCGATGGGGGTTTTTGGACTTTGAACTCTCAGTGCGGGTACCCCGCCGCGACAATCCTTACATTTCCACTGTACGCCTGGGTTACTGTGAAATAAACTTAACTGGTCGACTGCTATACCGACGCACCTAGCATGAAAGTAAGATTCACAAAAACCATGGCACTGCAGGCCGGTTATTTTTTTTGTAATTTGGTTCGTACACAATTTACACGTTCCCGACATATTTTCACTTATTATTTCCACTTTATGGCGAAAACGCGCTGCCGCAAAAAAAAGAATAGTATATTTATCACCTGAACTTTCACTGTATAGATGTATCGAAATTTCTAAAATTAATCTCAATTATCTACCATAAAACCACGGTAAACAAGGAGCCAAGGAATACGATCCGTACACTTCGACCTTTACTTTATTCTATAATAAATGATAAGGATAAGGAAACAAATCGACCACGTTCTGGTTGATGCAGACCATTTTCCGAAGGATACTTTCTCAGAAGAACAGTAGAGCTGAGCAATTCCCAAGATGAGATAAAAGATAATTTTGGAAATGCGAACGCCAGGATCAAATATCAAGATACTGTTACGACGAGATTGATGTCCTCAAAAAATCCAGAAATTATCAACAAGCGACCGGAAGGTATAAGCGAGCTATGGAAAATAATTAAGAAAACTGTAACTGAAAACTCAAATTATTATAAAGAAAAAAAAGAAAAACAAAAGGAACGATTAGTTCGAAGAAGAATGTGATATAGAGTTGAGAGAGAGATACCACTCTAGAGATATCGAACAATTTCGAAGAATTAGAGACAAATAAGTTAAATAATAATACTAAAAAACTATTCAAGGAGTTAAGGATATCAAAAATGACTTTAGACGCTAGTACAATCGTAACGAAGGAAAAGGGAGATTTTGTAACAAACGAGATTGAAATAATCCAGACTTGGAAAACATACATGGAATAATTATTAAATAAAATTAAAAAAAGGGGAAACGCACATCTACGTATTGCACAGCAGAGCCGCCATTGATAAGCATAAAAACATCAAAGCACCGGGCGAGGATAATATACAAGCAAAATGCCTCAAACATGGACAAATATCACTAGAGGATTTCTACTCTCTCGTAAGTTAAATATGGAGATAATACCTTTGGATTGGATTGAAAGTATTAAAAACCTAAACACATAAAGAGATAAAATGAGGTATATAAACTATCGGGTATATCTCTTATCAATACGGAGTATAAAGTTCTATTTATTATAATGTTGGGGAGGTTGACCCGGCATGCTGACTACTAAATAGGTGATTATCAGGGTGTGTTCAGAAAAAGTTGCTCTACCCTAGATCAAATTTTCGCCATCCGACAGTTAATAGAGATATATTGGGAGTAAAAAAAAAACATTACATCTGCTTTTTATCAATTTAAAGCAAACTAAAAATGAGTAAAGCTCTAGAACATAATGACACCCGCAAAAAACACTGTGAGAATAGGCGGAATAATATCAACATTCTTTACCAATAGCAAGGGTTTCAAATAGAAAGATCCTTATCTCAGTTACTTTTTAACACTATACTGGAATATATCGTGCGACAAACGAAAACTGAATGCCACATATTTGAAAATCAAAAATAACAAGTGATATGCCCGGTCCTTACAGATGATAATATGGACATTTGGCAATACAACCATTAATTCGAGGTGATTTTTCTACACTAGAACACACTCTAAACCATATTGGTCTATGAACAAAATATCGGACAACAACAAGGACATAGCGAAGAAATAGGACTAATTAGAATATCAAAATGGATTAACATAATTTTAAAACAATTTAAGTACCTGGTAGCCACAATGACTTCAGATAATGGTATGACACAGGAGACAAATATTAGAATATAGGGTGGTAATAGCTGCTGCTATTTCTCACTACAATCTAGGAGCGTATCACGCAAAACAAGAATTAAAACTTACGAAACGATTATAAGATCTGTTATTACATATTATGCCTGAGAGACATGGACTATACTATACTAAGACAGGCTTCTAAGGGCTGGACACGTTAAGAAGCAAGATGATCGAATTGTCAAGTTAGTGTGGGAGCAAATTTTAATAGGAAAATTGCTATTAGGAAGAACAAGGTCGCGCTGGAGGGAGAATGTAGCAGCTGATCTAAAAGCCATGAACATTCAGAGAATCGGGGAGCAGATGATCGATCAAGATCTCTAGAGATAGATTATGAAGTCAGCCAAGACATTTCCAGGGTTGTAGAGCTATAGTTTGTGGAGGTGTAGATGTGTGTGTGTGAGGAAGAAAAAGAGTGGGAGTGAGAGAAAGAGAGAGAGAGAGAAAGATAGTAAGTGTGAGAGAGTGTGTGTGAGTGAGAGAGAGAGAGATAGTAAGTAGAGATAGTAGTTTGTCCCAGATTCGCTTCTCTATATAGGGATCTCGGCTCCTATTATACCTACATCAAAGGTTAAATGGGGAAAGTTTTAGAGGAAACTTATTGCATTCGATATCTGGCTTCAGATTTACGATCGATCAATAAGTTTGGGAAATATCGGCGAAAAACCGAAAATGGCGGATTTCGTTTTTTGCCAGTATATCCAGAACGGTAAATTTGACAGCTGTCAAAATGTGACGTTATTGAAACACATTTTTGAGACAAATAAGATAGCGTATACGACACGTCTTCGTTGTTTTTGTTAACCCGCAACCCGCCTCAATTTTCATTTTTCTTATGACCGCCATATTGGATGTTTCGATTTTTGGAAGGAGCCTAAAATTTCCAGTCTAGTGATATCTCACAAGTGCATTAAACATTTTAGTGTCATCAAAATATCACACTTCGTAAATTAGGTTTCAATGTTTTTAAAGGAGGCCGTGATTTATTTGTCACAAGATTACATTAATAAGTAAGTAATGTATTGAACACATTGAATTTTCAATACAACATGAACGTAAATAACGACTTAAAAAATCTAAATGGGCTTTAACTACTTTGTAAGTGGCTAACATTAATTTACAAATTTGCAAAATGACGTCTATTTGCATCGAGACATTTTTGACAATTGGTGACGGTCTTTCGTACAACCCTGGTAAGTGTATTTCGGTTAATATTTCTAAATGTGCCCAGAACTCTTTGTCTCAGGATTTCTATGGTCACGGGGGGATACAATTCATATATTTCATTCTTCGTGTGACCCCAAAGGTACAAATCCAAGGGCGACAGGTCCGGGGATCTAGGAGGCCGAGATATTGGATCATTTAAGGAAATTATTCTTTCGTAAAACTGCTCTCTTAAGAAGTTCCTGACTTGAATGGTATTGTGAGCCGGTCATCCGTCTTGTTGAAACCAAGTTCTTTTTAAATCATCTTCCGTTAGAATAGCTCGTAAGGCTGGTACAACCTGGTTTCGCAAAAGCTCTAGGTACCTCTGCCCGTTTAGGTCAAAGTCAAACAAAAATGATCCAATAAGTCGAATTCCTGAAATAATTAATAATATATAAATAGGTGCCCAACAGTCAAGGGCGGCAGGGTCGGCCGGGTGGTACTAGAAACTATAAATTAAAAAGGAAAAATTATCTTTATTAAAAAGTAGATATTTTCTTTTCACAAATAATTATCGAAACATCCCGTAATGAATGAGCTTGCATACAGTTGAAACCTATTCATCTTTATTACGAAAAAGAAAAACATATTTGATTAGCGGGAAGTAATAGCCGTAATAAATTATTTTGTTAGTATTGCATATTAATTTCGGAAATACTAAATTAATTTATTTCAGTGATATAATAATCTTTACAGTGCCTTAATAAAACATAAAATATCAAAAGAACAAACCCCTTGCGCTTTAAAATTTAAATTATTCGGAAATACAGCTGAACGCCTTTCTATAAATCATAATGAAAATCGAAAAATAATTCGACATTTGATTAATGTGGTATTTTTTTCATAACGCAAGAACTAGGCTTTCCGGGTAATAATAAATGATTAAATTCAGACAATCAAAATAATTTTAGAGAATTAGCTAAATCTGCAGAAAATTTGGATAAAGTGTTAATAAATTTATAGAACCCAATTCTATTTTTATACGTTCTTCGAACCTACAATAAAAAATGATTGAATAAAAATGTAATACAATATCAAAAAGTAAGTTGACTGACTAAAGTAGAACGTTTTACTTTTTTTTTTATCAGATTATTCTGTTTTAATATCATTAAAGAACTAAACGAAAAAAAAAAGATTATTATTTGACCATCATCATTTGGTGCCTCCCACACCAAACGTTTTAAAAAATGTTTAGACGTTTCTTTGCCACTTCGTGAGAATTTTGCACAGCCCAATAATGACGGTTGTGCCTATTAAAGACTCCACAATTCGTGAACCTGCTCTCATCGGACCACAAAACATGATTTACAAAATTAGGATTTTCATTACATCTCCTAGTATACCACTCACAGAACTGTAGTTGTCTTGGAAAATCAGTTTCCTGTTCTACAGTTCTTACCGATGCACTAGGGTTTCTGTCTCGATTTTCATTGTTATTATTGTATCCGCTTCTAGGTTATTCGAAGGCACCATGGTTAATTAAATTTATTTTTGAATTGAGTTTTATGAGGCTGCCGTCGTTCGGGGTACATCTCCAAATACCTTGCTGAGGTAATTACAGAGCTAACATGTCACCTTTTCTTCATTTGAATAAAACTATAGGTTTTGACATCAGATTTATGATTTTATTGCTTTGATGCTTTTAACTATTTAACTTAACGTCAAAGTCAAAATACAATTTTGTACAGATAAATCACGGCTTCCTTAGAAAAACATTACTTTAAATCATAGCCTCCTTAGAAAAAACTGAAACCTTTACGAAGTGTAATATTTCAATGATACTACAATCTTTAATGCACTTGTGAGATATCACTAGACTGGAAATTTTAGGCTCTTTCCAAAAATCGAAAAATCTAATATGGCGGCCATACGAAAAATGAAAGTTGAGGCGGGTTGCGGGTTAGCAAAAAACAATGAAGACGTGTCGTATACGCCATCTTATTTGCCTTAAAAATGTGTCCCAATAATGTCATATTTTGGCAGCTGTCAAGTTTACCGTTCTGGATATACTGGTCAAAAACGAAATCCGCCACTTTCGGTTTTTCCCCGATATTTCCAAAAACAATTGATCGATCGTAAATCTAAAGCCGGATATCGAATGCAATAAGTTACCTCTAAAACTTTCCCCATTTTACCTTTGCTGTAAGTATAATAGGAGCCGAGATCCCTGTATAGAGAAGCGAATCTGGGATACAGTGTATAATTTAATTTTCCAATTTTTTTTGTGCAGGGCGGTATATATCTATATCTTAGAAATATAAAAACTCTCGTGCTTATCTCGCCTTTCTATTTTTTAAGAAATGTGTTTTTTTGTTACATTAGTAGAGGATGTATTACAATTAACACTTAAAATATACTAAATATTTGCCTCAATTAATTTAGAGTTAGATGTTTTCATTCAGTTGCGAAAAAGCCAAAAGAGATTTTGTTTTTTCACCCCGTATGGTGTGAAAATTCGTTTGACTCGTTTTCTAAATGCTAATTTTCAAAACCCCTTGAGTCTGCCGGCAGTCTTTCGGAGGAACTTTAAGTGACTGACAATGAAGTAGCGCTCGTATCGTATCAACTTACAATGCGTTGACGGCAAAAGCCAGGAAGCTCTGATTTACAGTTTTGTTTTGGGTGTTATCAGTTTCACGCTACTTTATTTATTCTGTTCTACAAAACAACTCCGAGACAATGTCTGGTATTTTAAGACACTTGAAAATCACCGTATTGTGTTCTCATAATTTACAATCTGAAACTTACTTCAATATTTTTATTTTGAAATTTGTAATTTGATAAATGGTATTTTCTAATTCCATTGAAAGAGATTAACACATGGTAATTTTAGTACTAAAATTTACACGTTAATACATTTTTTTTGAACTTTTGCTGATTATTTGAAAGGTTTCTAACTTATCTGCAATTTTTGACAATAAACAAGAAACTTATGATTTTTTCTAAATTTTCTGAGCTTTCGAAAAAAATTGGGTTCACTCAATCCTACTCGACCCTTCTATGAACTCTTACGGTGTAGATGTTACTTCTTAGGGTAATTGACCTAGAATATTTACCATAATCAAAGAAACAAACAATGCAATCAATATAACTTTCATTGAATAATGAAATAATCCTGAAAAAATCATCCATTCAAATGACTTTAAATTTGCAGAAAAGTTAAATGTGAAATGTGAAAAACTGGAACAGACGACTTCAACATGATGTAACAAAATAGCGGTGTATATCAATGTAAAAACTACTTATTGAATTTATTTTAAATTCACTGGCCGACAAAAAAAATTTGTTGTAACACAAATTAGAATAGCATAATCTAATAGAAGGCACCTATCCAAATATGAAAATGACAAATAGAAAGTTGTAATACGTAGGGTTTTCTTGTTAGTGTTGTAGAGCCATATCGAAAGTTACGATACTTTAACTTAATATCTATAGAAAAAAATGATTTCAGAAAATTCTTAACCTCGTTTATAGACTATGTTTACAGTTTTCGCCTATTAAACATACCATACATCTAAGAGAAAAGCAAATGAGAAAAATATTAACTTAAAACACTAATTAAACTTTATTTTTTCCGTTTATGAGGTGTCCTATCTTCTCTCTTCAAAAACCAACAGTAGTCACCCATCACGGCTGGATCCCATCGTCCTTGGTACCGAATTTTCATTGTTCTGATATCTTGGTGAAACCTTTCACCCTGCTCGTCACTAACAGCTCCCAAATTTTTAGGAAAAAATGACAGATGGGAAGGGAGGAAGTGAATTTTTAATGACATTCTGGCACCAAGCGCTTTATAGGCATCTAAGAGTTCATTAACTAATTGTTCATAATTTTCATCCATATTGTTGCCTAAAAATCCTCTTACTACATTAACAAATGAATTTTATGCTCTGAGTTCCTGCCTGGTAAGCTTTTCCGTAAAATTGTCATCGTTCAGCAATTTCCTGATTTGTGGCTCAATAAAAATGCCTTCTTTTAATTTGGCATCGCTTAACTGGGGAAAGACTTGTCTTAGGTTTTTAAATCCATCACCATCTTTATTCAAAGCCTTTACAAAGTTTTTCATCAGCCCAAGTTTAATGTGAAGAGGAGGCTAAAGGACATTTTTGGGATCAACAAGAGGTACAAATTTAACATTTTGAGATCCCGGTTGAAATTCGCTTTTTTCTGGCCAAATTTTGATTGCACGAGCGTCCCATAAACAAAGAAAACAGCAATATTTTGTAAATCCCCCTGAAGTCCCACTAAAATCGCTATAACTTTTAAGTCTCCACATATCTGCCATTTATACCTATTGTAGTTTATTTTATCCAAAATCGTGCGCATATTTTCATACCGACTTGCAACTGAATGGGCAACTGGTATAGAGGGTTTTAAATTTCCGTTATGCAATAATACAGCTTTTAAGCTATATTTAGATGAGTTTATGAATAAGCGCCACTCACGGGGAGAATGTTCAATATCAAGTTCCTGCCTTAAACTGAATTGAACGAATTTTCTATACTGCAGAATTCAGAAAACATAGCATTTCTTTTTCTGAAATTCGTTAGTTTTGTTTCTTTGGCCAGTAGGTTCCATTCCTTAAGACGGGAACCCAGAAGTTCTGACTGTTACTTGGATAACCCCAAATCACGTACTAAATCATTTAATTCACTTTGAACAATCAAATGTGGCTCGCCGGAACTGGGACCTATGGTAAAAGTGGGATCGGTGCACTGTTCTTCTGAGCTGCCTGATGATGCGTTATCTCCATTATCTCTCAAATCAATAGCTTGCCAATTTAAAGGCGCTATCGGCACTAGCAAATTGTTTGTCAGGCAAAAATGACAATCGTCAGAATTATTGGTGGGTTCTCGCCATACCATTGGAACTGCAAAATGCATACTTTTTCTCTTTCCCTTCATCCACTGCATCAATAATACACTACAACTAACACAGTACACGTGGGGAGCCCACCGCTTATCTTGATCCCCAATTAACATACCAAAATATTTAAAGTAGGCTTTTTTACATTTTCGGAAAAGGGCCTGGCTTGTGATTTCACCAGAAATTCTCCACAAATATAACAAAATTTGTCAGGAGAAATTTTGCAACTTCGGCGCGTTTGACTCGACATTCTCGTCTTCACATACACTTGCTTATCAATATACAGAGAAGCACTCAATTCGATACTCAACAGATGATGTTTAACGTTTATTTTATGTCTAATGTTGTAAACAACCCAGTGTAGGTAATTTTTCCGTTCTAAAATGGATCCATTTTAGCCGCTCTACAATAAAATTGTTTACCTGCCAATATAAAAGGTTCTAATTAGGCTATTAAAAAATAATACGTATTAGGGCTTTCCGAATATTTTTTTTATTATTGGAAGGATATTTCCATTGTGAAAATAATGAGCTGGCCTGTGTTAGAAAAATCTTGTCGGCCAGGGTTATGAAAAAGCTTTTTTTTAACTTTTAAGACGTTGTTCATCATGGTAAATATTCTCTATATGATCCTACCTGGAAAGAGACCCTGGCTGCCCTGTAGAAGCCTGCTTTTTTTGGGCAATGTTTGAAGGCCCTCAACAAGATCTTTATATATTTATATCAAAGGGGAGAAGTAGAAGATTGTAAGATATCTGAAGTTATTTTCAGAGTCAGCTTTGTCAATTTATAACCTCTAACAGCTCTCTACTATGTAAACGCCCAAAAAAATATCCTTAGTCACTTACTACTATTATCACCTGATGAAGAGCTGCCGTTCGCGAAAGTCTGTGATTTAAAAAAAATTATATACGAACACTTCTTGTATAAATTATGCTATATTCCTTACTGCCGACACCCCGCAAAAATTGTTAATTAAGCTATTTAGACAAACTCATTTTTCTTTCTTTTCTCTTTCCCTATTAAAAGCTTTACTTCATAATTAATCTTAAAACCAGGCCGGAAATGAATATACATGTTCTTAGGAGTAGGGTAAAAACATTTGATATTAATGATCCCGTTGCACGGTAATATGTTCAGTTATGTTCTTTCCACAGAAAAAAATGTAGCTGTAAGAAGTCAATACAAGTTTCTGTGCAATCTAAAATTAATATCTAGGCAATGTTGAGTTTTTCCAGTTTAATTATTTTTATAAAGACCAACTAGCTTCTCAGCGTTTATTTTTTGCTGGGGATGAGAATTTGCGGTGGCATTAAACATTCAGAATTAGCTTTTGAAGCTTTGGTGACCTTTAAAATCAAAAGAAGACAACTTATCTATTTTTTTAGTTAAATTCAGCATTATCATTGCGGTTTTGCGGATTCAGAAATATAATTCTTAGAAATTATCTTAAAAATTTTTGAGGCGAATGTTTGCGACACCTGTGATTATGGCGTTTAGTCGACAAATAAGGACAACTAGGTAATTTGTGAACTTAGTGTTTTCATGTGTATGTAGATTGAAAAGTATAGCCATTCTCAAGATTCAATGACATGGTATTTTATTGTGCGAACAGAACGAGGTGATATGTCTTATCGAAAGCCTTAGATACATCGCAAATTAAGCACTAAAATTTAAAATTTGTGTATGAGAGCGTATAGGCTCTGACGAATATCATATATCGATACCAGCTGGGAAAACCTCATTAAACATGTCCACTAAATGTATGCACTCAAGTCGAATTTAAGATTGTTTGTTCAAAAGACACTAAAGAATGAAGAAGATGCACGCGCTATTTCTGTAACTTAATATCTAGGAATACAAAGCTTTACCTTGTTTTATTAAATACGTCTTACATTCTACAGTATCTTTTAAACTATACTCACCCCCAAATCTCACTGGAGGCCTCATGCGAGCAGCGATGAGACTTGATGGAGGCGCCAAAATTCCCATATCTGTGACGTACGTGACTAATAACATCATAGACACAACAGTTACCGAGGCCGGTCAAGTTCCCCCCCCCCCCCCCCCCCCGAATCAAATGAATTTCAAAAATAGATTCACCATCTTTTTGCACACAATAAATACAATTTTACACACTCACCCAAAATTTTTTTTAAGCGGAGGGTAAACTTGACCGTTCCCCCCCGCCTTAAAAAATATCTAAATATTTGTATATCAATTGTCCCATCTAATTTTGAACAATTTTGCACACTAATTTTCAAATATTGCGCACCCTCCTAGAGAAAGCTAAGGGGGGTCAAAAATTTGCATTTTTCCCCACGTTTGCCACGAAATTGAAAAACTTCTATGCTACTCGATTCACCTACTTTTGCACAATTTTGCGCACCTATTTTTAAATTTTGCACACTCTTTTAGAGAAAATTATGGGGTGTCGAAACTTTGTATTTTCCCCCCGTCAGTCACAAAATTTAAAAACTGTTGTGCTACTCGTTACACCTAATTTTGCACAATTTTTCAGACTTATTTTTAAATTTCGCGTACTCTCTTGGAGAAAGTTATGGGGCGTCGAAAATTTGTATTTCCACCCATCTGTCACGAAATTGATATATTTTTACGCTAATCGTTTCACCTAATTGTATACAATTTTGCACATATATTTTTAAATTTTGCAAACTTTCATAGAAAAAGTTAGGGGAGTCGAAAATTTGTATTTTTCCCCCGTCAGTTACGAAATTGAAATACTGTTGTGCTACTCATTAAACCTAATTTTTAGCACCTATTTTCGCATTTTGCATACTCTCCTGAAGAAAGTTATAGGCGCTCCAAAATTTGTATCCCCCGCACTTGACCGTCTGTCACGAAATTGAATCTTTTTCTCGGTTCGGCTAGATTTGTCCAATTTTGCACATCTATTTTAAACGTTGGCACACACTCTCCTAAAAATAGTTATGGGGTGTCAAAAATCTGCATCACCTAGTTTTGGACACTTATTTTCAAGTTTTGCACTCTCTTTGGAGAAAATTGTGGCATGTTTCAGATTTTATACCATAAAATTCAAAGTTCGTTTATGCTCCTCTCGGTGGTGACTCCAAGGAAGTGTTTAACCTGATCTGTTTTCTATGACTGATATCTTTAAATTTTCAATATGTTTAACCCTATAATTTTACGTTTTTTTGATCCAGGATATCGAATTAAGATTTTCAATTATTTGCATAAAAAACAATGATCCCATCTTGTCATGTCTACCTGTATATTTTACAACAACATTAATATAACCTTAAACTGAAATATGTACAGCCAAATTCTCATAGAAAAACATATTCAATTTACTGTCAACCGGGGCGACTTGAAACGACATGCCAAAATCTGAAGGCGCCTCATTATTATTTTATGATTACTGGTTCCATCTACCTTTTAATTTTTAACTAGCAATCCGCGATCGTTTAGTGCTTGTGTTTTATTTGATTTTAAAGGAAATTGACTAACAGAATAATGTAAGATTTTTTTTTCTAAAAGCAAACAGGGCTGGACGATCATATCGATTTACAAAGTGTCGGTTATAGACAGCATAAATCAGACGTCGACGTACTTGGTGTATATATATATATATATATATATATATATATATATATATATATATATATATATATATATATATATATATATTTAAATATATATTATATATATATATATATATATATATATATATATATATATATATATATATATATATATATATATATATATATATATATATATATATATATATATATATATATATATATATATATATATATATATATATATATATATATATATATATATATATATATATATATATATATATATATATATATATATATATATATATATATATATATATATATATATATATATATATATATATATATATATACAGTGTGTATCAGCCAAATGGAATAAATTCGATAATAAATAAATGGGGGCGTGTTCGGAAAAACGCTTGGACACGTCGATTGGTATTTTTAGTTGCTCATTTTCTCCAATAAAAACTTTTTATACAGGGTGTGTCCTGTAACAGTGGTCAATGCCAACTTTCTTATTTCAAATGCAACACCCCGGATATTATTTAATTTTTGGATTCTTTAGGAGATTCTAAACATATATTATGTTCAATGTCCTATACCTATCTTCAACTATTTCGGCAATATTAAGTGTTTTCAAATTTATTTTTACTTTATTTATTTCAAATTTATTATTATTCATGAAAGTGGCTCTGGTTACTGAACTATTTATTTGATTACAAAAATTCGCTACAACACACTCAATACTTATTTACCATTTAGGTCTTCATATTAAGAATGTAAGCAAAAACCATTTTAGCGTTCCTTTTTATTGATATGGAACAAAAAGAGCCAGTTTTGTTTACTTTTAAGTTTTGTTTACTTTTATGTAAAATGCCTGGCCTTTCTCTTTGCAAGACAGTAGTTGTCAGTGTCAGTGTCATAGTATTTTGAATTTCGTTAACTGCATAATACCTAATATCAGAAAAATGGTTCATTTAACAGAAATGCATAAAATAACAATTCTACAAATGATTGGTTATGGAGATAACACACGAACACAAGTGGAAGTTGCTCGCTTATTTCATGAAAAATTTCCAAATTTGCCGCATATATCCCAAGGGACAATTAGTAAAATAGAAAAGCAGTTTCGCGAGCTTGGACATGTGAGGCAGATAAAAAAAGCAGCTGCCAATTCAATAAATGATGATACTAAATTGGATATTATGCTTGAGTTTGAGGAAAACCAACATATTTCTAGTCGACAAGCCGCCGCAATGTTCGATATTAGCCATTCGTCGATTATTCGAACATTAAAAGAAAATAAAATGCATCCCTATAAAGTGATACCAACTCAGGAGCTCATGGAAGACGATTATGATAGAAGAACTTATTTTTGTGAACAAATGATGGCCATGTTAGATAACAATGTTACTCAATTAGAACATGTTTTGTTTTCGGATGAGTGCACCTTTACACTTCACGGTCATGTAAATCGTCAAAATTGCCGCTATTGGTCTAGGGAAAACCCTCACTGGATCAGCGAAGAACATACTCAATATCCTGAGAAGGTTAATGTTAGGGATCATATCATAGGCCCCTTTTTCATTGACGGCAATTTGAATGGCGATAATTATTTAGCACTGCTCCAAAATAATGTCGTGCCAACTTTGACAAATTTGTATCCGGATCCAGCAAACCCACAAGTTCCAGCGAATATGATATGGTTTCAGCAAGATGGAGCACCGCCCCATTACCAAATTAATGTCCGGCGGTACCTCAACGGAATATTTCCAAATCGGTGGATAGGGAGACGAGGATCGATAGAATGGCCAGCGCGATCCCCTGATCTGACGCCATTAGACTTTTTCTTATGGGGACATATTAAAAATGTTGTATACAAAACTAAACCCCTCGACTTAGCTGACTTAAGAAGACGAATAACGCTTGCGATTAGATCGGTCACGCCTGAGATGCTAAATAACGTTAGAAAAAATTTCTATTTAAGATTAGGAATTTGCCAAGACGTTCGCGGCGAGCATATTCAACAGTTCCTAAATTAACTTTTTACTTTTGTTTATACATTATGAAGAAATAAATAATTTTATTTTTTTAATCCTAATTTTTGCAATAAATTTGAAAACACTTAATATTGCCGAAATAGTTGAAGATAGGTATAGGACATTGAACATGAAATATGTTTAGAATCTCCTAAAGAATCCAAAAATTAAATAATATCCGGGGTGTTGCATTTGAAATAAGAAAGTTGGCATTGACCACTGTTACAGGACACACCCTGTATAAAAAGTTTTTATTGGAGAAAATGAGCAACTAAAAATACCAATCGACGGGTCCAAGCGTTTTTCCGAACACGCCCCCATTTATTTATTATCGAATTTATTCCATTTGGCTGATACACACTGTATATATATATATATATATATATATATATATATATATATATATATATATATATAAGTACATTTAATTGTAAAGGAACAAAATCGAAGGACCTATTGTTTTTTTTTTCAATTTTTTGCTTCTATTTTTTGTTAAATTGGCCTGATGGTGGTAAAAAGAACCGGAACGCTTAAATATCTTCTTGACCGCTGAAGTTATGCGTAAAAATTCAGCATTTGGGGATTTTTGGGCACGCGAAATTGAAAAAAGTATCCGCACTGTTGCCAGACTTTCCAGTTTTGCGCTACATATTTCTTAAATGGAATGACTCTTTTATTCTTATTGTAATTAGCTGTCTTAAATTTAGTAACATATCAAATCTTCAACACTCTATCTGTAATAGTTTCTGAGAGATGGCACCGCATTTACACTAAAAAGTACGGGAACGCTTGAATATTTTCTGCTAAATTTGTGCTTACAAAATTCGATATTTAAGTCTTTCTGCAAGCGGAATTGAAAAATGGTATCGGCACTGTTCTAAGATTTTGCTAGTTTTGTGCTACACGTGGTTTTTTTTTTGTCTTAAATGGAAGGCCCCATTGATTTTTATTGAAATTAATGACTTTTAATTTATGAAAGTTGAACTGATATTGATGCCTTTCCTTCATACTTTGTCACGGCTTGAGACTGGTCTAATTTCTATCAGTGGTTGATACTTAAAGCTTGTTTAAAAACGGGCGAGACAACAACGATCAAACACCAATAACGCTAAGATAAAGAGATTAAAAGTCAACGAATTAAAGCAGCAATAACTTAATAGAATGAACACTGATTTTAAAGACGCAAATTTGGGATCTTACTAAAATTGAAACATGAATTCAATGTAATAAAAATAAATGAGCCATTCTATTTAAGATAAGATATTTAAGCGCACTTTTTTCTGCAAATGATGTGTTGTATTAGCAACTAGTACAGATAGAATTGTGGGAATTTGGGATCTTGGGGCCTAAATTTGAGTTATCCAATTCATTGCAGTAAAAATAAATGGGGTATTACATTTAAGATAAGAAAAAGGCTGTGGCGTAAACCTGGGAAATCTGGTAACAGTGCTGATTCCATGTTTTTATTGTGCATGCCCAGAAACCCCCAAATGCCGAATTTTGTAACCATAATTTAAGCGGTTTTGAATATATTTAAGTGTTCCGGTTCTTTTTACTAACCCTATATAAAAGTGTCCCATAACTTTCTCTAGAAAAGTGTGCAAAATTATAAAATTAGTGTGCAAAATTAGGTGATCCGAGTAGCATACAAATATTTCAATTTCGTGACATACGGGTGGAAATGCAAATTTTGGAAACCTCATAATTTTCTCCAGGAAAGTATGCAAAATGAGAAAATAGGTTTGCAAAATTGTGTTAAAGTATTTCGACGACCCATACCTTTCTCTAGGATAGTGTGCAAAATTTAAAAATAAGTGTGCAAAATTAGGTGAAACGAGTAGCACAACAGTTTTTCAATTTTGTGACTGACGGGAGGGGGGAATGCAAATTTTCTACGCCCCAGAACTTTCTCCAGGAGAGTGCGTAAAATTTAAAAATAGGTGTGCAAAATTGTGCACAATTAGGTGAAACGAGTAGCACAAAGTTTTTCAATCTTGTGACTGACGAGCGGCGGGAATACAAATTTTCGACTCCCCTTAACTTCTGCTAGGAAGTGTGCAAAATTTGAAAATAGGTGTGCAAAATTGAAGAAAATACAAATTTTCGACGCCACATAACTTTCTCTACGAGAGTGTGCGAAATATAAAAATAGATGCGCAAAATTGTGCAAAATTAGGTGAAACGAGTAGCACGACAGTTTTTCAATTTTGTGACTGACGGGGGGGAAATACAATTTTTCGGCGCCCCATAACTTTCTCTAGGAGAGTGTGCAAATTTTAAAAATAGGTGTGCAAAATTGTGCAAAATTAGGTGAATAAAGTAGCATAGAAGTTTTTCAATTTCGTGACAAACGGGGGGGAAAATGCAAATTTTTGACCCCCCTTAACTTTCTCTCTTTCTCTCTTGCTAGGAGGGTGTGCAAAATTTGAAAATTAGTGTGCAAAATTAGATGGGACGATTAATATAAAAATATTTAGATATTTTGAAAAAAGGGGGGGAAATGGTCAAGTTTGCCCGCTGTTTAAAAAAATGCCTTAGTTTATCTTGGGTGGGTGTGCAAAATTGTATTTATTGTGTGCAAAATATGTGCCAAATGTATCTATTTTTGAAATTCGTTTGATTCGGGGGGGAAACTTGACCGACCCCAGTTACCGCCAAAACAAGAAATGCACAGTGATTTACACTAGAGTAAAGGCCAGGCACTGTAAGATAATGGTAGATGGCGCGGTGCTACTAGATAACCCGAAGATTGGGAAAGGCAATGCTAGAAGTTACGCAAAAAATGTAAGAGAGGAGCTAATGTAGAAGAGACATGAAGATTTGCGCCTAGCTCTAACTAACAGAAGCTGGAGAAAAGAACTACGAACCAACAAGGTTTTGCGCGTTTATAAAAGAAACCCGAAAAATAAAGAAATGCAAGAAAATTCAAGTAACTACAACTCAAGATTTTTTTGAAAAATTTTAACACGGGCAAAATGAACATCAAGCAGACTAGTTAAAAGTACGATGAGATCAAAGAAGGCCCAGCAAAGCAATGAAGTTTAGAGGGAAAGAAAGAGACGAAATGAAGAAAGAAGATTTACGTACAAAATAGAACATGCATATAATGTGCATAGCTGTTACAAATCATCATTGCCAAGCACGAAAATTGCGTACGAAGCATCCGACAATAAAGAAAAAGACTAAAATCAGTAGGCTTTTTCGTGCGCTTGCAGATGAAGGAATCAGATTAGCAAATTTCTGGTTTTAGAAGGCAAAAAAGAGTACAAAGTGTTGTAGAAAAAATAAGAAGAAGAAAGGTATTTTTTAAGATTAATTTACAAATTAAAAGAAAACTGGGAAAATGGCGTATATTTTGTGTGAACTTAACATAAAAAATGAAGATTTTTGGCATATTTTCAAAAAATGTATTTATGAAAAAAATGTGAAAGTGTGAAGAAAAAGTGGAGTTCTTCAACCTAGCCAATGTAAGAGAAGTTCGGAAGCGCCAAGCAGAGAAGAAAAAGAAAAGAAAAACAGAGAATTATAAGTTAACTTCTAGCATAAAGAATTGAAAATTGTCGTGATAGTAAGCATAATGCAGTGTTATTGGAAATGACTGAACCATGTCAAAGTTCAAAATATTTCAAGAAAAAATGTATGTATTTAAGAGGAAAATGGAGATGATGTAGAAGAGTAAATAAGATTTTTGCACAAAAGAATGTATGTTTTTTGGCAATTCTGTATAGCAAATATTTTATTATCAATGTTCAATTTCTTCAAACACTATTGCGCATAATTATTGCACACATTTTGAACATTTTATGCCCAAAGTGGTGCTCATTTTTTTTTAATAATATGATTTTAGCACAAATGTGCATTCGTTTTAAAATATGTATGTGCATAATTTTGTAAAAATTATGAACATTTTAAACACAAAATTGTGCGTTATATTATATGTTTTATGCACAAAATATGTATTTTTTTAAACATTTTTCGATAACTATGAAAATATGTGAAATAAGGAAGCCAAATTACAATCAACTACAGAACCTTTAATGAAAAATGATTTCATTTTTCTATAAAAATGTCAAATAAAAAACAATTTTTAATAAAAAAATGCTTTTATTCATCATAGCAACTCTAACTGCATGTAAATAAACTTCATGATAAATCCCTTTTGACATCTCGATGTTCCGGAACTAAAACAAAAAATTGGTTTAAAAGAACATAGTGCTTATCCAAAAACACAATGTCTTGTCAGAATAATTAAGTTTCTTTTATTTTAAAACATAACGAGTTACTGCAATTGTCATATTCTAAATTACACAAGAACCAAGCATAATTTGCGTTTTGTGAAAATAAAGAGAGTTAGAGTTTGAGGTATATTTAATAGAAAAAAATTATTAAGAATATTTGAAAGATATTTACCAATTTTGTAAGTAGGAGATCCTATTGCACTGACGATAGGTCGAAGTGGTACATTAACCCTTTCCGTACGGCTGACGCAGCATATGCGACACCGTTGAATTTGCTGTACAGACGGCTGTCGCATATGGTTAACACCATATATTCTGTCTCCTGGACGAGTGTCGGTTGGGATGCGACGCACTTTTTTTTTATTTGACATATAGACTGGTGTCGCAGCAGTTGCGTTCACTGCATGCTTGCCACTCAGACGACTGACGCATATAGTCGACACTGTCGATAATATGCGACATCCGGCAACCTGGCAAGTCCGGGGAAGCTGAAGCACATTGTTTGTGTTTTAGCGCCAGTATGCCTTAGAATGTCTTTCGAGAGTGTTGCTGGTCCCTCGGGGACCTCGTCGCGGGCAAAAAAGCAAAAAACAAGTCACGAAGGCTACTGTGGATTATCTGATGCTGAAGTACGCAATATTTTAAGTGCTATAGAGGGTAATATAAGTGAAGAAGAACCATTTCTGGACAGCGGAAGTGAATATGTGCCGGATTCTGACAGTGAAAGCGAAGAATGGGAAAACCTTGAAGATGAACTGGAAGAAGAGCAGGTTGAGGCAGATATTGAAAATAATTTGAATAACGACTCGGGAGATATTGAACCGGGGAATATTGAACAGTTGGACATAGTTTGGAGTCAAAACGATTTTCAGCCTACGAAGCACGTGTTTGACAATAGCAGCAGTGGTTTAAAAAATGAAAACCTATTAAACGAGACTCTGGAGGTAAACTATTTTTAAGCTTATTTACTGAAGAGCTTGCCACTATTATTTTAGCCGAAACTAATCGGTATGCACAAGAACAAATAGCAAACAATTGGAAAGATATTGATGTCGTTGAGTTTTTTAATTTTATATCTCTAACGTTACTTATGCTTCATATAAAGAAAACAGACATAAAGATTATTGGTCCAAAGATAGTTTGATTCGTACTCCTATTTTTAGTGAAAAGATGAGTCGAGATGGATACCTTTCTATACTAAGATACTTACATTTTTCCAATAATGCAGAAGGCAACCCTAATGATCGTATGTAAAATCACAGTTTCAACGTCAGTTCTACCCGTTTGAAGATCTAGTTATCGACGAGAGCATGATTTTATTTAAGGGCCGCTTGAGTTTTAAGCAGAACATTAAAACCAAAAAGCACCGCTTTGGAATAAAGCTCTACGTTTTATGTGATTGTGAAACAGGTTTCGTTTTAGATTTTTTGGTATAAATTGGAAAAAACACTGACGTACCACTTATCGATAATCTTGGTTCATCTGGATCAGTTGTAGTTAAACTCTTAAAACCATATATGAACAAAGGGCACACCTTTTATAGCGACAATTACTATACTAGCCCCTTTTTATCCACATATCTTTATGATTACAAAATCAACACTTGCGGAACGGTCCGTCTTAACAGAAGACAGATGCCGAAGCTAAAACAAAAACTGAATAAGGGTGAAATAGACTGGAACAGTAGTACGAACATATTAGCCTTGAAATGGAAGGATCGCCGGGACGTCACTATGTTAACAACTTTTCACGAAAATGAAGTAATAGAACTACAAAAAATTGATAGAGTAAATCAGCAGCCTCAGAAGAAGCCTTTGTGTGTAATTGACTATAATGCACGAATGGGCGCTATTGATAGGTCGGACATGATGATAAGCTCTGTAGCCACTACCCGAAAAACCATAAAGTGGTATAAAAAGGTATTTTTTCAAACACTAGATCTCTGTATGTTGAATGCTCATGCGTTGTATTGCACCCAAAATGAACAAAAGGTCCCATTTCCCAAATTTCGTCGAGATGTTATTCGACAAATGTTGAAGAGGTTTGTTTACATTTTTCTAGTTATTTTTTCCATAATATTATGCATTTTGTTTTATTTCTAGATATTCAATAGAAAACTCTAAGCGGAATTTATGGAACGTTGGCACTGCCAGACTAACAGAAAGACATTTTCCGGAAGAAATAAGCCGTAAAAACGGAAAATTGCAAAGAAAACGATGTGTAGTTTGCGCCCAAACCAAAAATAACGAGAAAAAGCGTAAGGAGACTAGGTTTATATGTAAAGAGTGCAATGTTGGCCTCTGTATTCCTTGTTTTAAAATTTATCCCGAAATTCCAGATTTTTAGTCATAAAAAATAATTTCAGTTCATGTTTCTTAAACTTTTATTTCTAGAATAAGCGTTTGTTTTTGTTTTGTTTCGTTATACATAATAATAGTTAATAATAAAGTATAGTTGAATAAAAAAATCATGCATTTAATATTTAATAATAATGAAAGGTACCATGCCAGGATGGTGTCGCACATAGTCGACAGCCGTCTGTACAGCACGGGCAAAAGTTCCGTCTATACGGAAAAAATATTGAAAAGTGTGCCGTCCGGAAAGGGTTAACCTTATGTATTTTAGGAGCTGCTTGGCCTTAACCTTCTTCTCCTCTGTTGATAGGTTGGATGCGTTTATAATGCTGGTTATCCGTCTTTCAATTTTGTTGGTCGGGTCTGCTTGGATCACTCTGTAGATGTTATCGTCCAAAAGTAGTTGTATTTTCTTTACGTAATCTGTTTTGTCCATGACGACAGTGGCATTTCCCTTGTCTGCTGGAAGGACCAAAATGTCTATATTGTTGTTTAATGTTTTTATTGCCGTTCTTTCCGCAGCTGATAGATTGGACTTAGGCGGGTTAGAATTTTTGATGCTGTTTCGTACCTTATTGCATCAGCTTCTTCTGCTGGAAGTCTTCTAATTGTCGCTTCAACGGATGATACTATATCTTCTACGGGTATGTCTTTTGGTGTAATGGCGAAGTTTTGACCTTTAGATAGGACGGATTGTTCTGCTTCAGTAAGGATTTTGTAAGATAAATTTATAACGGTGTCCTGTGGTGGTTTTAGTGGTCTTCGGCTGTCTAGCAGTCTTTCGAACTTTTTCTGTTGCTTAATTGTAACTGCTTGATGTATCCTTTCTGCTTGCGCATTGGTAATGTTATCGAGAGTTCTACATGTTTGATATTCAAGTATAAAAGCTAATTTTAAATGAATATTTAATAACTTACGAGCGTTTATATCCAAATTACGTCGAGTAGCTTGTATCATTTCTCTTACCAATGCCATACTGGCTCGTTTGTAGATGTTCCTTGCACTTTTTGATGTTATGTGGTGTTTCATCTGTAGAGATTTTGGTACTACGTCTTCATCTCGATATCTAAGAAGAAAAGCTAGTTGACAAAGTAGCTTCTTCTTGTTGTTCCTGAAATCGCCAAAAGTTTTGGCATCCTTCTTGATTTCCTCCCCATAGAGGTTAGCTAACATAGAACGAAAGCTTTCACGGCTGTGGTCAATTAAGAAATCATAGCTCTTGGGATTAGACCGTGTCAAAATGGAATTACTCTCCGACGTTTCGCCTTTGATTGCACGAGGCATCTTCAGGGATCTTCACGTCACGAGATCGGAACACTGAATCAGCTCGGAGAGACCCAGGCCGGCTATTTATAGTCGACCTGTGTTTACCGGAGCGTGACTCGGTGTAACGATCGGTTTCCACGTATGATGTAGACTGAAGCAAGTATCTCTATTAAAATTGTTAGGATGCTTATAAATTTCAATAGATTCTCTAATTTTGCGTTCATAGAGTCCCGAAACCGATGCAAAAACTTTGGTTTCTTTTACATTTATGACATGCCCAGTAGAATGTTAGTGTTCAGATACAGCAGATTGTACATTTTGTTTCTTTCTGATACATCGTTCATGTTCCTTAAGCCTAGTTGAAATGGATCGTCCAGTTTCTCCAATATAAACATCACCACAGGAACAAGGAATTGCATATACTTCTTCCGTTTGAAAAGGAATAATGTCCTTTGGCGATCTCAAACATTGTCCAATTTTCTTGTGTGTGTTGAAGATTGTACGTATGTTGGACCGGCGAAGTAACCTTGCAATCTTGTCTGTGGTTCCGTGTATAAATGGAAGAACTTCGTTCTATGTTAAGATTATACCATATAAATTAAATCTAAAAAGCAAAATTTTAATTCAGTTTATTGTCTTTATTTTTATAGTTATTATTCCCTCCTAGGAATAGTTGTATTTATATATTATATCAATAGATATAAGTACATTCCTGGGTATAGCTTAGTCCTAGTGGCCTTCAAGTGTACAAAACTGCAGATTCCTCAGGGTAGAAAATTTAGACAAAATCGCAACACCACTCATCAAGAAAGTATTTTTGTGATAAACCTGCAGCCTATAAACCATACAAACTTTTAACTACCCAGTTTGATAATCTGTCGTTTCTGTTGAATTATATTTCCGAATGTCGCCACTATAGCGCCATAATTAAAAACATCCGATACCTGCGGTCCAATTAGATTAGATAAAATATAAACATAATTGTTCAAAAAAAAAAAAAATTTTGTTCTGAAGATTTTAACACGTGACGCTATTAGCAATTTTACACAAGTTTTATTCTTAAAATCTGAACAACGTTGTAGTTTAGTAATGCACCGCGAATATTAGCATTTTTAACATTGCTTTGTGGATAAAATATGTACAATTTTGGTTAAACAATGCTACACAAGTAAAAGCATCTGTTTTGAATACTCCTGTATGTATTTTCTACACAATTGTATAACATTAACGCACAATTTTTTGTGAATGCGTTATTGAGAATTGTGTGTGGGCTTAAAGGCCTACCCAGCAACAAAAGTTATATCGGAAATAAAACAACCTTGCAGCTATTTCTAAGCTGAAATCGACGCCCTTCAGAAATGAAATCTAGCATCCTGTATTACCGACTGTACAGTTATATCGAAATTATAAGAAACCCAATATACCATTTGAATGAGATATACATTAAACTGTAGTCAGAAGAAAATTTTAAACAGAAAAATATTAAAAATTAATATATCACACAGACCAACACACATTTTGGTGCCTGCGATTTTTTAACTGTTCCTGGGTAGTTTTTGGATGTAGAATATAAAAAAGTTCTCAGATTTTGTCTATCAGATCTAATTAAAAAAAAAAAAAGAAAAAAAAATTGTGTATATATTTTACATTATAACTGTTATAATATATAATATTACTATTGCCAGTTAAAAAAACAAAGACACATGGATTTATATATTTATTGCAAAAACCTAATTTACATAATTACATTAGACACTAATCATATAAAAATTTTCTTTTATACGACTTTCTAGAATGGAGTTTACTAGGGCAGTCTCGCTGAAGGTCCCAGCAGTAGTTCGCCATCATGTGGCTATCCCATCGTCCTTGATAACGATCTTCCATAGTTTTAATATCTTGATGGAATCTTTTCCCCCTGTTCAATCAAAGTTTTCTGGAAAACGATCTAGGTGGATGTGGAGGTACTGAACTTTTATACTCATGTTACAGCCTAGAATATTAATATTTGAAAGCATAGTTTCTACTAATTCTACGTAATTTTTATGCTTTATGATTGCCAAGAAAATTTTGTACTACTTGAACAAATGAACACCAAGCGTTAGATTCAGTCTCGTTTATTGATGTGGTGAATTGTTGATCTTTAAGAAGTTGCCTTGTTTGAGGCACATCAAATATACCAGCTTTTAGTGTTTCCGTGCTAATGCCAGGAAATTTACGTGACAAAACAATTGATTTAAAGCCTTCACAAATTGCTTCATTAGGCCTAGCTTGATATGCAAGGGCGGAAGTAAGATTTTTTCTCTTGAAACCAAAGGTTCGTTGATCACGTTTTGTTTTCCTTGAATCATGACATCTCTTGAAGGCTAATTTTTGTTAACCCAGTGCTCATTTTTAGCTCTACTGTCCCAAAGGCACAAAAAACAAGGATATTTTGTATAACCACTCTGCTGTCCAAGGAGGAAATTAACTATTTTTAAATCAACACAAATTGCCCACTGATGTTCTTCGTATTTAATTTTTCTCAAAACTAATGCAATTGTTTCATATTCTTGTTTCATGGTAGTAGAATGATCAATAGGTATTGAGCCATATTTGTTACCGTTATGTAAAAGAACACATTTTAAACTACGTTTTGAACTGTCAATAAAAAGACGCCAATCATCTGGAGTGTATTCAGGCAAACCCATTTTTTTTAAGAGCCCTTTTATATTGTTACAGAATACCAAGTCATTTCCTTGAGCGAAAAAAGGCACCAGATCCTTATCTCTTTTATGATAAAATGTAATATTAGTACCTGGATAAAGTAGATTTTTCTCTTTTAATCTGGATGCAAGTAATTCAGCGGATTCCTTTGAGAGATTCAGGTCTCTTATAAGATCGTTTAGTTCTTCTTGATTGAAACACTCTGGAGTGGCTAAATCTGCTTCAAATTCGCCGTCGTTTTCTGATTAAATTCTTTGAACTTCTTCAGACGTTGATGTTTCTGTATCATCTTCTGTCAGTTCGGGTAGACTGCTGAATGATGGAACGAGTATTTCTTCCGAATGCGCTACAGGCCTTCTTGCAGAATCTAGATCAGGATATGTCCATTTGTGTCTATTGTTTCTATTTATGCCTTTAATATTATCGAGACAAAAATAGCAGTCGTCATGATGGTTTCGCGGTTCTCTCCAAACCATCAAACTTTAGGTACTTCCTCTTTCCAGTTGTCCACTGTCGCAAATGTTCAATAAATATTTTACATATGAAATGTGGGGCCCAAGATTTATCTTGATCTCCTAAATGAATGTCAAAATAGGCAAATAAGCTCTTTTCACAAAGTCAGAAATCGTTTTTTTAATCTCTTTCAAAGTGTATTCACCACACACATAACAAAAAACATCGGGATTATTTACACAGGTACGTCTGCTTGTGGATGCCATTGTTTCCGTTTAGTGTCTTGATACTACAAAACGACCAAAATTTACACAAAATGATAGCACAACTTTACTTGGGAAAACTCAGTAATATACTAAATCGAGTACAACCAAGCATGTATAGAAGGATCGGGTCATAGGCAATTACAGGTATAAAAGTAATTAAGAGCAGTGTATTGAGTAGTTTCTAGTATAGGAGCATTGGGCCAGGGACAATTCCAGGTATCCATTTGGTTAATTAGATTCTGGGAAATTTCTATTTTGGCGATTAAGTACATATTTATCTCTTTATTTGTCGTCCTTTATCAGAAAAAAATATCAATTAACCTGTAACCTGTATCTCCAAAACTAATCCTAATAACTAAAATCCGGTGGCATTTTTGGAATCAGCTTAATAAAAACATCTAAAATCAGATGTTAGATTTCCGGCACCAAATTTTCGTTTTCATTTTGTTACCCTGTGTCATTAAAGGAGAAACACTTGAGAGACACTGCTATCACTGTTGCACTAATTCACCTATAAAACTCCAAATTTCATTAAAGCTTATTTGTGAAATTATTATTAGCTATTTCTAAAATTCAAAATATTTATGAAAATTACTGTCTGCAAAATACACGCTTAAAAAATAAGTGAAAATCAACATTTTAAAGGAAAAATTCGGTGGCGCCATCTATGAGTGGATAGAACGGCCGCCAATCCTGACCAGAATTTCTGTGACAAATACTAAACTTTTAATTTGAAACAGATATTTCTGATTGGTTGAATGAACAAATGACTTACAACATGTTTTTATAAACAAAGAAACAGTAAACTGTAAATTCATAATATAACACATTAAAACACTCCCTTACATTTTCATACGCCTACTATAGGACCGCTCCGTCACTACTTTAAAAATTTCCTTAAAAATTAATCCAAATTGGTCAAACCATTCCGGAGTAATCTGAACATAAAATAATACTCATAGTCAAATTAATAATTTACTCTTTTCGGTCTGTTAAAAAGAATACTCTTTTAAAACAAGGCTCACCGTTGCGGCAGAGCTCTATTTACCAGCTGCGATGACAGGTTAGTTTAAATGTTTTCTTTATCGCGGAAAGAGATTGTTCGCTATAAAAAGGCTTTCTATCGAATATTTCATAAATATTCGGCGTCGATCAATCACTTTCTGTCGATTATGGAAAATAGATACTGTCAATTTACATCGCTTTCCTACTTCCACATTCATATTGGCACGAAACGTATATGGTTGGTATTACCCCAAATGACTGCAACTTTATTTTTACGTGCCTTGGGTGTGAGGCCTCTTATTTTTATGGCTTTTTCGTGCCCATTTCATAACTTGTACGGAACACAATCATTTCATTTTAAACATCGCATTTTCTTTTCGGACGTTGAGGGAAACTTTAAACAACTCCGCTTAAGGTATCGGCATATTTATGACTATTGAGTTTTTGGAAATATGAAAATGGAATGTTTAAAGGACTTAGGACAAATATGCTCAAAAATGCAAATATATTAAACGACAGTTTTCTTTTAAATTCAATTTAAATGAATTGTCAAAACAAATTTGTTTTTATCTATAGGCAGACCATGATGGCCAACCATTGTTGCCTTAAGTCAAAGGTCTTCAACCTGCGGCCCACCTTCTAATTTTTTCCGGCTCGCAGAGGCTAAAGAAAATATTGTATCGCGCCGCGCCCGCCAATGACTCCAAGGAGGCTAGCGCAACCTAGTTAAAAGAGATCCACTCTGTGAACTCGCGATCACGACTACCCACAAGGCTGTTTCTGATGTTTCTAGGAATTATCACTACTAGAGGGACCTACTAGTCCAGTCTCGTAGCTACTCGAAATTTCGAGAGATTCAAAATTGACGCGCTCGGCCTATATAAAGCGGGCATCACACGGCAGCGGCCAGTTCAAATTCCAAGAACGAACGAAGTGATACAAGCGAAAGACTGCCAACTAGCAGTGAAGTTGCTAAAGTGCGGGACACGAAAAAAAACCGGGCGGAGTTAATTGGTTTAGGAAGGTCAGCCAAGAAATCTCTTTAAACCAGTGCTGTCCCGTCGTTTTTTAAATAATATGGCACTCCTTTTTGACTATACGCACTTCAGATAATTAAAAAATGTAACTACGCTTCATGAACCTTTATCTATATTTGTCTGTTTTCTTTCGTGTACCGCACTTCTACATCTCTTTTGTGTTGCAAAAACGGCGAACTTTCGAATTTTAAAATGATTTATTTTGATTTTTCTTGATCGATTTACCTATAAATATATTTTTTCTTGAGTTCCGTCATTAACGGTTCCCGGGCTACTGCCTACGTCCACTATTATTGGACCACCCAGTATAGTGATACACGATTTACAAGTCCAGATTTTACAAGGGCAGCCAGCATCAGATCCAGTGAACGAGATTTATCAAAATTTTAATTTATGCAGTTCGACTTTGGGCTACTCGGGTATGTAAAGTGACCTTCTGTCTCCGTTTGTCATATTACTTTATACAGGGGCCGTCATTGTGAAGTACTATACAGAGCGTTTCCTAATTGCGTGCTGATGTTAATGGGGGTGTTTTTATATCCTAAAATTCTTAACTTTTGAGATACAGGATGGTAAAGTTTTAAAAGAAAACATTTTTTTCCCAATTCTGATGCTATGTAGAAAACTGCATGAAATTTGATACACGTCTTCTATGCATTAAGGAGCATATGGATTTACCCAGGTTAATTACATATGCACGCCACTGGTAGAAATTTCAAAAATTGATTTTTAACAGAAAATGCCCTTTTATGCATAAAAGACGTGTATAATATTTCGCACAGTTATTTATCTATAATAGCATCAGCATTAGGATTAAAAAAAAATGTTTTTTTAAAACCGTATATCTCAAAAGTTAAGACTTTTAGGTTCATCTTAAACTTTTTTCTTAAAAAGGTCCAAGAATCACCCCTCTTTAACATTAGTACGCAACTAGGAAACGCCCTGTATAGTACTTCACATTGACGCCCCCTGTACAAAGTAATATGAGAAAAACGGTCACTTTTGGCATATTCGAATAGCCCAAAATCGAACTGCATAAATTAAAATTTTGATAAATCTTGTTCACTGGAATCAGTGCTGGCTCCCCTACTATTACTACATTGATGTGTTAATTTTGGAAAAATATGAGTTCTGTAGTTTTTCAAATACTAATTCCAATATTAGATATTTTTTGACACCCGGTATTGAACAGAAAATTAATTATTTTGAAGCAGAACAATTTTACAAAATATATGAAAAAAAAACTAAGCAATTTTCGAAGTTGACGGCTGTGATTTTAATGGTTCGATTTCTTTTAAATCGTTGTCTTCCTCTGAAAATGATGAGGTTTCGTCGTCACTACTTAAAGATTCCAGTGTGATAACTAAATCATCAATAACCGTTTCAATTTTTCCATCTCCTTCCCAGTATTTATCTTCAATAGAACGAACATGTTTAACATACGATTTCCAATTTTCAGCCGATATTGAGTCAATCGCTTCTAATTCCTAACATTGGAACCTGTGGTGGAAGATAGATCAAAATACAAGAGTTCTAACCACACTACACCACAACTTGTTACGTTCTGGACGCGCGTTTCGCTAACCAAGTTAGCATCATCAGGAGATGATATAAACTTCTAGTGTTATTTATTTAAATCTTTAAATGAAAATTCACCGATGTTGCGCTCTCAAATATATTGTACAAGATTGTTCGATTTAAGCCAAGATATCATATGAGCTTTTGTAGAGTATTTAGTTGGCGCTTTATCTTCTACGTGGGAATGATAAGACGCATTATATTACCACAACTGATTTGGGAGGAATGTTAGGTAGAAGCTTCTCGAGCAACCACTTTTCAAAATTATCTCTATTCATCTGTCCATGACAGTCTCCAGTTGTTAGTCCCGAGCGAAAAACTAAAGCAGCACCTGGAACAAATCCAGCTTCTGAACCAGCATGAACTATAATAAAGCGACTACTAGAGCGGATTCCCTGAACAACACCTGTAACACTTTCACTTTGCCAGCATTTGTTCACTGTCATATCATTATCTACCCAGGTTTCGTCTGGATACACAATATTGCGTCCTTCTTGCCTATATTGCCTTACAGTTGATAGATATTTCGCCCGCTAGTAAAAAATATTTGGTCTCTCAGTGAGCAATTTCCGTTTATTTTGACACTTGCGCCAAACAAAACCATTTGATCGTAAAAGCCGAATTAAAGTTTTATACCCGTAATCGCGGTCTTTTTTTACCAGGAGATTTTAAAGGTGAAGTAGAACATGAGCAATCGTTATGTTCTTTCTGAATTTTTGTTACACTACTTTCCGAAACACCAGTGTAAAATGCAACGCGTTCTGTTCGATTTTGAATTGGAATAGTCAAACTATTATTTTCAGCTTCTCTAGTACAGCCCTCTATAAACTTCACTTGCACCGCTTCAAATTGTTTTTCCTCTTTTGCTCGCCATCGTTAGTTCTAAATAATAGTTCAAAATCGACGCAACGCATTTATATAGAAATGAAAACAAATGCTCGAAATGTATAGGCGCCACTGGAAATAGTTTGAACCTTTTAGCGCCAAGTGCATGGAGACTCTAGGCACATCCTAATTACAAGTGAACCAGTGCGAAATTTACAATTCCACATACACCAGGCAATAATAACACACTGTATAAACTATGTAGGAGAAGTGCTGGAAGGGCAATGACATTCTAGTCTCCAGAATACGAAAAAATATTTTGAGAATAAAAAGTTATGTCTGTGAGAATGCGTTTGTCTGTGATACCTAGAGAATCTTCGATATTTTTTAAAGGGGTAAAAATGTAAACAATTCATATTTTAAGAATGGACAAACCGATAACAGTCAAATTTAAAACAAATAGAGTTGATTCAGACATTGACACATTCAGGTAGACATTATATACATTTTAAAAAAAATTATGTTATTTTAATAAACGGCGAAACACGCCAATTTAATTTTATTTTTTTTTAACACAAATGAATTTTTATCAAATATACAGGGTAGCCTAGAAAGAATGAAGCGGGGTTCTGGAAAAGAAAAACAAACAACTGTGAGACATGTTAAACTTATCTTATTTAGCCCTAGGAGGATAAAACAGGCACCTTAAAATGAAATAAAAATATATTTCAGAAGGATTTAGGTCACTTAGATAACAGCAATATAGTTCAAATAAATATATATATATATATATATATATATATATATATATATATATATATATATATATATATATATATATATATATATATATATATATATATATATATATATATATATATATATATATATATATATATATATATATATATATATATATATATTATATATAAATATATATATATTATTTAATGCAAATTTTGAGATATACTTACAGATTTATAGAATGACATATTCAAAATGAATGAGATTTAATTTTTTTATTGTACAGAGCGATGTAAAAGATAAGTTTTTTTAAAAACGCTCGCAAAAATTATTTTTCATGTTTTCAGGATAAGAATAAGTAACATCTTAAAGCCTCATATCTTAGCCACAAAACTGCTATTTAACTTTTTTACAAATTTCAATTAATATTTATTTTATCGCACATTTTTTGATATCGTACGTGAATTTTACATTTCACAAACTTGTGGCAATGATATGTTTATTTACTATAAATTAGCCTTAGAAACAATTAAAACCTATTAGCAAGTTTAAGGTAGGCGAAGTTTGGAGTATTATAGTTTCTGGGCAAAAACATCAGTAAACGAAAGTTTCAATAAGGGCCATATGGGAGGGAATATATCTCATATATAGCTCGAAAAGTAGTATGAACATTTTCCAGCCACCCTGTACAAAAAAATATTTGAACTTTATTAATTTTATTTCTGTTTTTCTATAACCTATATATCTAAGAATATGTGCCTCGAATTTTATTAAAATTATATTTTTAAAAAATAAAAAAGTTATTCAAAACTTAAAAATGTGGAGATTTTTTTTACCCACCCTGTGTATATATATATATATATATATATATATATATATATATATATATATATATATATATATATATATATATATATATATATATATATATATATATATATATATATATATATATATATATATATATATATATATATATATATATATATATATATATATATATATATATACAAACTTTCATGATAATTTAACAAAACTATTCAGTAGTAACGGAGAATACTAAAAATTAGCCCCGTTAAAATATATATTTCTCATATCTTTTATATATAAAGTAAAAGAGAAAACGACAAATAAAAATTAGGCCAATTAGTGAGAATCCTTTTCCAATATTATCTTTAAAAAGGGTGTTCATCTTAACGTAGACACAAGCTGATATCTCGATTATTTTTGGACAAATCTTTTTAATTTTTCATTACTTATAAACGTCGTCTCGTTAAATAATCCAAAATAATTTTGATCCAAACAGGTCGACAAAGCCTCTAAGATATCCTGTTTATAAACTGGATTACCATTCTTTTTGGTAAGAAGTTCTTCAACTAAGTAGTAGCACATGAGATGGTGGTATACTCGGGAATAAATTTTGAACATCAAATGACATCAGTTTAGCGTTACTTGGAATGAATAGTCAAATTACTGATTTTACTTGTTCATTGAAAGCTATTTTTTATCCTGTATTTAGGTTTAAAACTACAAAGTTTATGTTTAATGTTTATTAACTTATTAGAAAGAACTACTGCTGGCGCTGAAATCTAGGATACAACTGTTCCAATTGGCGTATATTAATGATATATGATATTTCAAAACCAATTGTCATGTATTGTATTCTTTGGTGAAATAAATTAAGTGTAAATTGTAAAGTCTTTTCGTTTACTTAGTAGCAAAAGTTGCCTTTTAGACCACAGTCGCGAAACTTTAAAAAAATAACCACACCAAATACTTTTTAGTAAAAGCTGCAAGATTAACGCGTCATTAGCCCAAAACCGAACATCCAAGCGACGCGTCGCAATTTTAAAGGGCATGACATGATCATTTGGAAATTGATGGCTGTCTTGTAAACCAGGCAGACCTCATTTAAATCTCGTCTGTGTCCGACTACGCAGTCGACGTGTCAAGTGATTGATCGCTACATAGATTTTATTAAAAATTCCCAATTTATCCTCGTTGACTTCTTTCAGTCATAATATGCAAATTTCAGATTTACCTGTCAAATTAATATATCAATAATGTCGTTTTGCTTGTGTTGTGTGCGATTTTGCTGCAGCAGTTTGATCTGAGTCTGGTGAAGGTAATTTTAAACACTGAAAACCCAACTTTAAATTCATATCGGTATACTTGCCGCACTGATAGTACTTGTAGCTTATGGAAAAATACTTATTGCTTAAGATAATAAATAAAATATACAGTGAGGCTCTTTTTACTTACTTTTACTCTTTATTACTAAAATTAACTTACCCGATTGACTTTTAAGGGTAACATTTTGGTAAAAATCCAGCTACTAAAAAACTACTTACCCAACATAGAACGGAAGCTTTCACGGCTTGGGTCAATTAAGAAATCGTGGTTCTTGAGATTAGATCCAGTTAAATTGAAATTTTTATCTGACGTTTCGCTTTCGATTGCACGTGGCATCTTCAGGGATCCTTACTCCACGAGATCTGAACACTGAATGAGCTCGAAAAGATTCAAGCGAGCTTTTATACCCGACTTGTGCTCGCCGATCCGTGTCCCTGTGTTAAGATCGATTTCCACGTGTGATGTAGACCGGTACTCGTATCTCTATTGACATTGTTTGTATTTTTAAATATTTCAACTAATTTTTCGTTTATAAAATCGTAGAACCGATGCTAGAACCTTGGTTTCCTTTACATTTATAATATGACCAGTGTTATGCTGATATTCAGCTACAGCAGATTGAACAATTTGTTTCTTTTTAATACATCGTTTATATTCCTTAAGTCTAGTTGATATTGAGCGTCCTGTTTCTCCCACATACAAACAGGAGGCAATAGCGCAGAGCAGCATTATCGTAGAAGAATAAAGACGCAAATATTCTGGTACTTCCAGCAGATAAAGGCACGCCACAGTCGTCATGGACAGAACGGAATACGTGGAAAAGGTTACTCAACTTTTGGCCAACAACACCTATAAGGTTATGCAGACTCCACAAGTAGAATGAAAAGACGTATTGCCAATCTGATCAACACATCCAGTCTACCACCAGCGGAGAAGAAATCATTAAAACCAAGCAGCTCCACGATTCCTTAATCCATTTACTGGAAAAACAGATTCTTTTATCAAAAACTCTGCACATTTCGTGGAAAAACTTAAGTCAATCCAGTTGGATCTCGAAGATATTTTGGTTAGTTTCGATGTAGAATCATTATACACAATATACATCATATTAGACATACTGGAAAATAATAATCTTGAGGAACTTTTTATGAACAAATTTCAGTGGCAGCTATCGGATCTCCTATATCACCTGTGGTAGCGAATATCTTTATGGAAGCCTTTGAGGATATTGCCCTACCATCCGATCCACTAAAACCAAAGCACTGGTTCAGATATGTAGATGATTGTTGTTTGGCCTCATGGACATGATAATCTCCTCGTATTTCTGTACCACCTTAATCGGCAACATCATAATATCAAGTTCACGATGGAAATTGAATCTAATGAAATGATTCTCTTTCTAGATGTATGTGTTCAAAGGAAGGAAAATGGTACATTAGGATATTCTGTGTATAGAAGACCCACGCATACAAATAGATACTTAAATGCAAATTCCTATCACCATCCAGCACAAAAGAAGTCGGTTATTAACTTACTAGTATTCAGAGCTATTTCGATTTCTGATCAAGATTCTCTAACATCGGAAACATCAAAACTCACCGAAGCTCTCAGAGGGAATGGCACACACTGAAGATATTACGCGTTTTAATTATAAGATATAGTAATCCAACTCCGCCAAAGGAGAAAAGAGCCACCGTTAGGTAGTGTTGTTCTTCACTACATACATGGCACCACAAATAAAATAGGATGATTGCTTCGGCGGTGTAACATACGTACTATCATCAATACACATAAAAAGATTGGACAATGCTTGCGATCTCCGAAAGATATTGTATGTTTCCAAACAGAAGGATTATATAAAATTTCTTGCTCCTGTGGAGAAGTGTATGTGGGAGAAAGAGGACGCTCAATACCACCTAGACATAAGGAACATGAACGATGTACTAAAAAGAACAAAATTTCAATAGAGATACGGGCTACGGTCTACACCACATGTGAAAACCTATCTTAACACAGGGACACGGTTCGGCGAGCACAAGTCGGGTATAAAACCCCGCCTGAATCTCTTCGAGCTCATTCAGTGTTCAGATCTCGTGAAGTAAAGATATCTGAAGTTGCCTCGTGCAATCGAAGACGAAACGTCGGATAGTAATTACAGTACGACACGGTTTAAGCCCAAGAACCATGATTTCTTAACTACTTACCCATTTTATCTGAAATTTTGCACAAAAATCGAGTAAGTATGATGCTGGAGGAATCAGCTGGTAAAATTTTGTCCAAGATGGCGGAACAAAATGGCGGCTTGATAAAAAATCTTAAATAATTCAGCCTGGAAGAATCTAATAAATAGACTGATTTCAAATTGTGTGCTATAACTAATTCAAAATGGCGGCGTGACCTTACCTTTGAGTGACCCTAGAGGCCAAACATTTTTTTTTTCAATTCTGTCGGTTTGTCTGCGGTTGTTCTGTCCGTTTGTCAGTTCGCGGCATAGCCTAAAAACTACTTATTAGATCGACCTCAAATTTTGATGAAAAATTAAGGATCATATTGGGATGACCTGTTTATATTTTGGCAAAAAATCCGGAACAAGATGGCGGCCTAGTGAGACGTTAAAAAACTACTACTAAAAAAACTAAATATCAGTTTTACCTCAAATGTTGCACAAAAATCAAGTATTCCGTGGAAATGTATTGGTAATATTTTGGCCTAATAAATTAATCAAGAAATCAGCTTGAAAAATATTTATTAGAGTAACTTCAATTTTTTTTCCAGTATTAAGCTTGATCTAGAGATAAACTAGTAAAGTTATGGTACAAATTCAAGATGGCGGAACAAAATAACGGCCAAATAAAATCCTAACACTGGAACCTGTGGTGATAGACCAATCAAAATACAAGAGTTCTAACCACACTATACCGCAACTTGTTACGTTCTGGACGAGCGTTTCGCTAACCAAGTTAGTATCATCAGCAGATGATTTAAACTGATATAAAATATATTTATATATTCTGCTGATGATGTTAACTTAGTTGGTGAAACGTGCGTACAGAAAGTAGAATTTTTGGTGTAGTGTGGTTAGAACTCTTGTATTTTGGGCCAAATAAAATGTTTAAAAAATCAATTTAAAAAAATTATTCAACTGAAATTTTGCACAAAAATTAAATGTGGTAAACTGGTACGAATTGAATATGATGACGTAACATCATGGCGGTGTTTGTCAATGTAAAAACTAGTTATTGAATTTATTTTAAGTTATGCCTAAAAATAAAGGGTGGCATAGGCAGAAACTAGTAAAATATTGGCAGGAATCCATTGTGATGGAAAATGTTTGAAAGACAGTATATATATGTTACTAAATGACTTTGTATTGATAACTAAATTGAGTCATATTTTACTATTCCTAATAGCTGAAAATTCGTAACGGGGGAAGTTCCGGGTAAAAGAAATTTACCATTTTTTTTTGTACCCATGAATAAAAAAAATTAAAATTTCGCACACATCAATAGCTGTGTAAATGCTACTTGCTTATGTAAATTAATTTAATATTCAAAATCTCAATTGGGCATCTTATTGCAAAAAAACTATGGCAAAATTTTAGAACGGTACCAGCATTGACAAAAGCAGGAAGACCTGTCAAAATTTTAAAATTAAACATGCTGGTGTAGTAATTATTTCTTTCAAATATTTAATGCGGTTAGAAGAGTTAGGTAGCAAAACAACAATCACATAATTTTCGACGTCAAAAACACCTTCAACACATGCGTAAAAAGTAAAATTTTTTCTTTCAAAAATGATATGAGCTTAATCTTTTAGTCGCTTATCAAAGATATTCATTAAAACATCTGCAAAAGTTCTGTTCCACCCTTAACTTCTGGCGCTGAAACAGAAACAAAACATTTCAAAGCAAGGGTTGAGCCTTTTGGAAAATAATTTTCCACATTTAATCTCCTTAAATCCCTCCTCTTCACTTTCTTATTCCATCAGTATCAGCTTTACCATACAATATGCACGAAAATATCTTCAGGGCTAAAAAAATACA
Source organism: Kuschelorhynchus macadamiae (assembly GCA_030620095.1). Lineage (NCBI taxonomy): Eukaryota > Metazoa > Arthropoda > Insecta > Coleoptera > Curculionidae > Kuschelorhynchus > Kuschelorhynchus macadamiae. Next base: position 143,748 of record JAUTXW010004366.1, read on the forward strand.
AGGTATTCTTAAGACACTTAATGCCAAAATGTCCTCTGGTCTTAATGATATTCCTGCCATAGTCCTAAAAAGTGTGCTTCTGAACTGACTTCTCTCCTTACCAGGTTAATGCAAGTATCCTGTGGCAAGGGAATTTTTCCTAAAAGCTGGAAAACCTTGTGTGCAGCCTGTTCCTAAAAAGCAATCCAGAAGGCAATGAACAGACATATCAATATCAATCTTTTAAATTACTTGGAAAGGTATAAACTTATCTATAAGAAATAATAGGGTTTCCTTCACCAATGATCCATTGCAGGTCTTCAGATGTTATTACTTCTCTAACCCACAACTGAAGTCCATCCAGTTCTACGAAGAAGCCCAAATTATTGCCTTCGACACATCCAAACATTTTGCTTGTGGTCTTCTTCTAAAACTTTGTACTCGGATTGCTAGTTTTTTTTAATAGAAGTAATTTTGTAGTGCTTGATGGCCATTCATTTGAATTTTACAAAAATAACGTAGGCGTTCCACGTTCTTCAGCGTTAGCACCTACTTTATTTCTCCTCCACATGCTGCTATAATGACGATATTACCCTGACTTAAAATTTCCCAAACTTACTTCTAAAACTGAAATAGGCCTAGCGTAATGGCTCTATCATTAACCGAGGATTATGGAACCATGTTAAACGTCATTAAGACACAATCAAAGGTTCCTTTAGCCTAGGTGAAATCACTTTTCAGAAAGATCATCTTCCAGAAGCATCTTTGAGAAAAATCTTCTTCTGCTGTAGAAGCCGCAAAACCTCGAGCTCGAAAATACTTTTTTTTTGCCAACTCGTTATACCTTTTGCACCTCGCACGTCACACCCAACCTAGAGTATTGCTTGCATGTATGGGGAGCAGACTCTTCTTCAAAAATTAACTTCCTTGACTCTGTCCAGATAAAAGTCCTGATTGATGATCCAAATGAATTGTAATCGACCTATCTCTGTTTTATATCACGGATTTTATTCTGATGAATTAACATGCATTATGTCTTCTATTGTCATTCTTGGCAGAGAGACAACAAGCATCGATCCACAAATTAATTTACGTAATCTATAATAAAGTCATATATGGCATATGTTATTTGACTCCATAGAAAGAATTATTCAAGGAATCATTTTTTTTATTAAGCCGATATTATGTTTTGCTATAGGATTGACAAAACTTTACCAATTCATCCTTGTTTTACATTTGATTATTGCACAACATTTCAACTTAATTGGATAAGTAGTATTCGAATGTTGATTTTGATAAACATTTAAATATTTCTCCTTTTTGTTTCTCCAAAATGGTTCCTCATCAACATTTTACCAGTTTATCTTTATGTTATATTTGAATTTTGTGTACAATTTGAAGTAAATTGGTTTAGTAGTTTATTAGTAATAATTTTTTAAAGATTTTTTAGGACGCCATTTTGTTTCGCCATACTGGATTTTCACCAAATTATTACCATCTCATTCCCATATGACCAATAATTTTTGAACAAAAATTGTTCAGTCAATCGGATAAGTAGTTGAAGCTATGACGCGAACAGATAGACAGATCGATAGACAGACGTGAAGATTTGAAAAATCTCGAAAAACGATATCTTTTAGGATCACATTACTTTCTTCTTACAAGGAAAGTACAAAACATTATTATTTTAACATCTTGTTTTTCGAAAGAGAATTATTGGAGTCTGCACATTCCTATATATTTATTTTTATTAGAAAAATTACCTTTCAGAGGCATACATTAACTCATATCCTGCATTAAAAGGCCTATATCTGTGTAAAACCACTAACACTTTTCATTATATGACAGATATAATTACCAAACTACATTTATTCTTTATTAAATAATCTAAAACACAGTTAAAATATAATTAACCACTAACTTTTAACTACTATATTTAGTTTAACTACTTTTACCTAATTTAACTTCGTTTAATTACTTTTATTTCTCTAGTTATTTACAAAAAAGGTTTTCATTGGTGTTTTGACGAATTAACTCATTAAAATATATTTTTGGTGGAGTTTTGAGCCAAAAGACGTTAAGTAGGTCTGTTTTATAGTCGATGATTTTTCGATATTTTAGAAAAAAAATGATTGTCTGATTTTTATAATAATACTATCGTTATGAAACTTCGATGTTTTCGGCTTAGTAAAAATATGAATGAGGTCGCAATGGATTTAGAATGACAACTTAAAACATTTCAAAAATTAACAGAAAAAGCGTTTTTTTTTCTTCGTTGTTGGTGGTGGGAAATCCCTTTAAGGGTACCAATGGCCCGGCGCCAGTTGTTAATGTCGAACTCCCTCAGAATACCAACCAGAACCTTCCCCACTGGCACTGAAGCTTTACAATTTATTGCGCCAGGGTATAGGGGTCTGTGTTAGCCTTTCTAGCTTGGAGCTCTGGGCAAATTTAGATCCAGAACAGGATAGTCCAGAACTTCCTCTGGGTCAACCTTCGGTTGCCCGACAAACAAATGCCTTTTGCGATCCAGTGCCCCACAGTAGTACACGATATGTACAGCTGTCTCACTATCTCTAGAATATTAGGGTATCAGCGTGTACCTCTAACTTACTTAGGTGGGCCTTGACAGCCATGAGTCCTGTATAGATGTCTGTAATTGCTCTTAGCTGATTTCTGCTCAGGAGGAAAGGTTTTGCTGTGTGTGTGTCTCTGTCTATGTGCCAGTGTAGCTTGTGCCTCTCCATCACCCATTTGTTTACCCAACTCGTACTGTACACTTAGATACTCCAAGGACGGTCTCTGGTCCGATAAAAGCCTATCCTCGCTATCAGCTTGCTCATTACCTTCGATGACACTATGGCCTGAAACCAGAATAACTTGACATTGTTTTATTTTTCGGCACAAATTTCAGTATGGCGAAGATTTCTGCTTGAAAGACAAATGAGAAATTCAAACTTCTCCTCGGTCGCCCTCCATAAACCACAGCCCCAGTTCCTTCGTCGGACTTTGACCCGTCTGTAAATCAGACCAACCCATTACACCTCGCCATCCGACCACACTCTTTGATCCTGGATCTCCTCAACAAGAGGATCATAATCATAGTTGGGAGGCATATAGTCTGGTCTTATTATCAACACTGGTCCCTTAATTAGGTCTCCGATTTTGAGATGACCTGTTCTTGGATTGCAACCAATTAACAGGTTATTTCCCAACCGTAGAAAACCCATTCTCAAAGTGGTTTAGTTTTTTTGCAAATTACTCGGAAAATAAAAAAAATATGTTTAGGAGCAAGCAAGTTCCAATTAAAAAGGACCGACTTCCGGAACTCTATCTCTACTAATAATAACATTAGTTTACAACAATTTTCTTACTGTGTAAAGGGCATTTTTTTGTTAATTTTTTGTCGCTAAATGCGAAAAGGATGGTAAAAGCTTCTTTTAAATTATGATTTTTCAACAAATATTAATAAGTATTTAAGCTTGATAATTAAAAAAATATATTTATTAGGCTTCCATTAACCCCAGCAAATTGGGAAGGAAATTTAGAAATGCATGATGATAAGGTAGAATCCATTAATGCATCAAAAAAGGACAATTCTTGCTTTCCCGAAAGTTTAGAAAAAAAACCCATTTAATCGAACAAGCTAAATTAAATGATCTAGGTCGGGACCTCCACTTGCCCAAACAGCATGCTGAACTATTTGGTTCAAGATTGTAACGGGTTATATTTTCTTAACAGAAATTTAGACTTTTGCTATATTTTTATTTAAGATAATATCTATAAAATATGCTTACCAGTTCCTATAATCTTCATAGTTGAAATAAGACACATATTTAATGCTTTTTTATCGTTTAATTCAAAATTTAAAATCAAACTCAGTAATCCTAGGTTAACTTTATAACAATAAACCAAGTGGTGGAGACCTCCATAGACACATTCTGAAACAAATTATTATAATTAGCAATTTTAGGTACAAATTGGTTACTTGATTATGGAGTTGACAATTTTAGGCTAAGTTAAGTAAAAGAAATCAAAGTTTACCTTGTATTCTGGTGATAGTTCTCGTTAGCTCTTACTGTATTTGTTGTTTTTCAATAGCATCAAGCCCCTTTGTAGAAATAAAGCTGATATTTTTCTGAAATTAAGAGAAAGCACACTACATAAACTTTAGTAAAAACAGTAACAAACAATAAGGTTAGGAATTAGGAAAATAGGAAATCAGAGTAAAGAAAATGTATATGATCAAAAATCTCCATTTTGAAACTTACCATTGTAATTTTAACTAACATTTTGGTATATCTCTAAATCTCAAAACAAAAATAAAATTTATCTAAATTTAAATTAATTTTGAAATATCTGTCAACTTCATTGACAATTTCTACCAACATCAGGGTTGTATCAAAAATCTCTAGGTTTCTATACAACAGGAGTAAAGAAAAAGTGATGTGTTTTTTAAAACGACCATATTCTGGAACTTTTGGTTGCCATATTTTAGATAGCATTTTGCCGATTTTTTCAAAAATGGGTCCATCTCTAATTATTTTGGGTGACTTATTGTTTAAGTGTCCTATAGCTATGCTAGCTGAGTTAAAATTAATTTTTGGAAGACCTCTCGTATATCCAGGATCATATGGGATTACTATGAACTCTTTGAAAAGGCCAATATATCATTGGTAAGTCTCATTTTCATCATTCTCTCACAAATATTTATTATTAAAATTTATGTACAAAATTACCATTATATCCATTACTTCTCGAACTTTTAGCTATTTTTAATTTGTTCATTTCAGGCCTTTTTAAAATTCTGGTGTTTTGGAAAATGTTCTTATGTGCTGATGAAATTTAGAAATAGAAAGTGCCATTTTGTGTTGACGGCAATGAAATCCTCAGGATGTTATATTTCAAGCTGTATGAAACTAGACCTATAACCATATCAAATCCTAATTTATTGTTATTTCTAATAACTAACTTGTACGTATCAAATATAATCAACTTCAGGTTTGATCTGTGTATATTGTCTTGGAAACATACTTGACTGTCTATTAGTGTTATTATGTGCCAAATAGAGCCAAATTTTCCATTTTGATCAAAAATAGACTTAATATACAATGAACTTTATACCACACACTTTAAAGCATGTCTAGTTTTTAACTTTTAACGAATAGCACTCAGTACACCGCACTGTTGTTTTGTGAATTTGCACATTTATTTGTAAAGTGGGTTAAATAGGCCTATTTCGATAATTGAATCGCTGACAAGTACTGTACTTAAAACAAACTTGAATAATGTAAGTTTTGTAGCCTTTTGATTTAAGTTAAATTGGTATAAAACCCACACTACTTTCTTTCTGAGATACTTAACATAGTTGAATTTTGATGATCTTTCTCTAGGAAACAATTATTATTAAATATATAAAAATTTAAGTGCAACATACAAAATTATTTGGAAGAATCCTAGGTTAGGTTACGTCACGTCTTACGACCTCTTCATTAATTTTATAGACAGCACTCTCTCTCTCTTTATTTTGTTCATACTCAGGAAATAGTCGTAAGAGATGGTAATAATTATTAATATGTCTTTAATCTCATTTATTAAACTTTATATGCACTAAGTGTTACTATAATCTATGTATAAACATGGCTATAACGGTAAGTTTTCGTAAATATATTTTTCAATATTAAGGATATTGGTGTTATTGTAAAGTTTTTGTAGTTTTCCTGTTTTTCTCAAGTTCATCCGATCTCGGGCTTTCTTCTAAGGGCCATAAAAACAGGTGGCGCATACTTCTTTATTTTTAACAACTCTGCCGATCCCTAGTTATCTAGTTAAAAACATTGTTTTTCCCAGCCCTATAGACCTTGGAAAACCGAAGAGTACCACCAAATCCATCTAGCGGCCGAGTTTCAAAACTTTCCTCGCCGAGAGATCATTAACGGTTCAACAGCCTCTCCCTTTAACCCTTCAATCTTTAATAATATTAAAATCAATCTTTAATATTTTATTATACTTTTATTAAATTTTAACAAGATTACAACAATGGAAAGTATTTCTCCTAGTTTAGGGTAGTCTTTGACCTCCTAAAAAAAAAACAAATGCATTCTTCATCTCGTTTTGAAAGTCCTAACAGAAATTGGTTTTTGTGGTTTCAACTTTTGATCAAAGTTTAAGTGGTTTAACCACACTAACACATTTTCGTTCTAAAAATTTGCGCGTTCAATAACTACGAAGTTTTTCAGCAGATGATATAAACAGTTTATATCATCTGCTGATGAGTTTATAAGTGTGAAAGTTATGTCCAGAACGTAACAATTTTTTTAGTGTGGTTAGAACTCTTGTATTTTGATCGTTCTGAAAGGACAAAAACTGATGTTTCAGGAAAAAAATTATTGAAAACAATTAAATGATTTGAAACGTATTAAAAATGTACTGAAAAGCAGTGGCGGCTCTTCCATAGGGTCATTTGGTCAATGACCCCCCAAATATATTTTAGAAAATAATTTTTTCGTTTGACCGTCCCTCCTACTAGTTGCAATAAAACGCGAACCTTGGGAAAAGTTAAATACGCTACACTATTAGAGGCGCGCGGGCGGGCGCGGCGGTTCGAATGATCTCGTTGCGTTCCTTAGGCATAATAAAATACGCCACACTAACCTAGGCTGGGTAATCCGAATTGCCCTGATTACCTTAAAGCTTGACGAAAGTACCCGAAGATTTCACAGCTACCGAGCGGCAGCCGAACGTGATAACAAATGGAATATGAAATCGCGATTTTGGTCATCAGCCGGTCTCTTCTCATAATTCGATCGGCATCAAGTCGGCATGCAAGGGTTCAGAGTTCGATATTCTAACTCGATATTGTTTCGGACGTTTTTAATCGATGAAAATTGATTTATATACTGTTTTTGTAATATATATTTTTTGTTTTTATGATCCATGTGTGAGTTAGAAATATACAGGAAATAAAATATTGGTAGTGACTAGTGCAAAAAAATAAACAACTAAAAAGTGCTTATGAACTTAATTTTGCAAAAATAATCAATTTCAAGGTGGTCTATGTTTGAGTTGTGAATGTAGATGAAATAAAATGTTGGTAGTGCAAAAAATTGAACAACTAAAGAGTGCTAACGAACTTAATTTTGAGAAAAAAATCCCTTAGAGATTTTAATGAACATGTATCCAAAAATCCTTATATTTTAAACAAAATTATAGAATGTGTAAAATTTTGTTGGGCATTCGAGCTGGCACTACGTGGCAATGATGAAACGGCTTTGTCTGAAAATCCAGGGGCTTTTCGAGGGCTTATAAATTTTGTTGAGGAGTTGGGCTAAGATAGACTATCCGCTTTAGCAAGGTTAAGTATAGGGAAATCGTTTATAAAAGGAATGTGCGTGCAATTTTAACGAACGTGTCCTTCAGCATTTTCCTAATTCTAAAGAACGAAGAGTAGACCCAAACTTCAAGAGAATTTAAACATAAGATATTTACTTTTATTTTAAGTACGCCTATTTTTAAATTTGTTATTGACCTCCCAATAGAATTCACCACGAGCCGCCACTGCTGAAAAGTCCTTAAAAAGATAGGGATACTAAAAGGATTAGATTAGTATTTAACAGTATTTAAGAGTCAGGTGTACAACATATTAAAAGTTTGCCACCCCTCGCCGGCAATCCAGTACCTACCTCAATAGTTGGAAGCTAATTTCCACTGATTTGTTATTAAATAAAATTGTACAGGGTGTCCCAAATTTGGAGGAAAACGAATATTGTTATTAGGTTTTTAATTTTTTCTCACTCTATTTGAATAGATTTGACAACATAAATTTCACATTCCAGTTGTTACTTTTTCTGCTCTAGACGCTCGGACGTTTCGTCTTTGAGCAACCATCATCAACTTCGTTTTTTTAAATACCTCACTGTATTTTTTATCGCTATTCGCCCCCTTTAGGGCTCTTAAAACTAATTTGTATTACAAACCTTCCACAAAGCGGTTATTTTATATACCACTTTGCACTGTGGCAATCAACTCTCTCTGTCTAGCACATACTTTTCTTAATATATCAATCTTTGTTATACGCATTATTCTGGTTGTAATGGTAAGTAATATTTTCTAATTCTGAGTTTAAGAGATGATTTATACAATTACAGTATTAATGATGGAAGAGATATGAACCTATTTTTAGATTATAAACTATTTCGACTTTTTATCTCTTTTCTATTATTAATACTATAAAGTAAAAGCTATTTTGCAAACACGTTTTTTTGTGTCAAGCTTTGGAATTAAATTTCTAGATATTAAAAACTAAAATGTAAAAACTATTTAACAGTAACCAACAAACAACATAACAATTAACAAGTAATTAAACTATTAATACATATAAATAAAATGAACAGATAATGATTTTTCAAGTACACATGGATTAGCAAAACATAATAATAAGTATTCAATCTAAAATCCTTGGGTTTCAGTACATTTTTGTGTTTGATTTATTTCATAAATTGAGCGATGAATAATTCTTTCTATTATAGCCCTTATTTCCGCCATTAATTTTCACGCAATGTTTCCTGTATAAACGATTTTGCAAAATAAAACAGACATAATAACCAAATGGGTTTATTTCCGGGCTTCTAGGTGGCTAGCGTACAACACCTTGATTTCCAATCCATTTGCCAGAAAATAACTTCACTCTTCCTCCATTATGGGAAGGGGCACCATCTTGTTGCCACCATTATTGTCTTAATACTTCTGAAGGCTGAAGGAAATTTGTCCATTATTTGCTGCTGCAATAAATGCCTATATATTTGCCATGTAAGGTGTCCTTCCAGTATCAATGAGCAAATTATCTGGTTGCGATATAATCCTACCTACACAGCAAAAGATTCCTGACCCTGGGGTCTCACCTGTTGATTTTGTCGCTCATCAATAATTTGTATTGTATTTTGTATTAGAATTACCTGGCTTACAAGAATTGTATACGATTTGTATCCATTCTGATTCTTGGTTTTTCTAACTTGTCTTCAAATGCTCTGAGGGAGGATCTATGTGCAGCTTCGGTATATAATAAAGGAATTAGAAAAAAAAACTGACCTTTTAGTACTGCTATCTATAAACATACAGCTTCTAAAATATGCCTTTCTCTTGGTTTTTTTTTAAACCACCATGATCTCCTAAATTTTCTTGCAAAATAAGGAAAATGGGGTTGTTGCCTTTCACTGTATTCCTGCAGATATCTGTTACATGCTATTTGCGCTTTTCTGGTACAAATGTAATCCGGAGAAAGATATTTTTATTTATTATAACTAAAATCGGGAATAATTCAGACTCAAAATATACAGAAGTGTTAAAATATTTCTGCCATTCTAAAACAAATGAAGTGAAAAGATATTCCATGGCTAGGTATGATATTTTATTAGTTTAACTTACGTGCAAATTAATATCATTGTCTAGAACAGTGATAGAACAACTTAAAAATTGAATTCTTGAAAAATCGACCTTAATTTTTTTAGATTTCTTGCGATTGTATAACAGTAATTACTTTGTAACTTGGGATATGACACTTGGGCATTATTATTATTAATACACAAAATAATAAGTTTAGTAATAATTGTTATTAAATTATAAGATGGATTTATTGAGAAAACTACGTAAAAGAGAAAGAGAGGCGATTCATAGACGGCATTTTTCTTAAAAAAGCTAACTTTTGCAAAGTTTGTGGTACGTAATAGCTTTAAAAGCATCTAAAATAAGTAAAATACAGGCATATTTAATGCAGGAACGTTGCGATGTGCTCAAATAATTACACATTATTTTTCACTGGGCATTGTTCTGTCTTTATCATGGCCTTCAACGGTCGAAGCGGCACAGAAGTAATTTCCCGCCAGGCTCCATATTAATCCCTAAAGGGCTAGAGCCTTCATACTTAATTATAGCACCCTCTTTCTCGTTTGTTTAAATTATTTAATACTGAAACATAAAAATAACGCAATAGTTCAGTTCATTGTTTTCGAGGGAGGATAATGTTATTTGAAAATTACCTTTGTTATGTACGAAGGTAAGTTAACACCAAACTATGGGCCTGTCTATTATAGTTTATACATTTTTTAACCACAAATATAGTTATTTTTTATTCTTCTCAATTAGGAACTTTATTCAATCACTAAATTCGTTCTATCGGACTTGTATTGTGTGTATTTTTTTGACTTCACAATATTTTGAATGGTAACTTCAATTCTTACATTAAAAGACCTGCATCTCAATAGAAAACAACCTGTTTTTAAATGCAAAATGTCATCAAATTTTCAATTTAGGCTGTAGAATATATACTGATTGAATGCATGGCAAATTACCCTGTCCTATTTGATAGTGCAAATAAAGATTACAAATATCACCTAACACGGAAAAATATTTGTAAGCAAATTGAGGAAATTGTACAATGAACAGGCAAGTATTTTTTATTGTCATATGACTGATGATATATATTATATGTCTATAATGAGGCTTCGGCTTTACAGTGAGCCACTGATTTAGAAATACTAGCATAAACCCCCAATGGTACTGCATATACTCCCACTCTAACAGCAAAAAGGAAATCAAAACAGCGCTTAACTAGCGCTCTTAAAAAGCGTAAAGATGAAGATTGAAAAAATTTAGTCGTCTTTTACCAGAGATCTTGCGAGCCAGAAAAATAATGCAAAGTTTGACATTGTTTTTTTTTCTATGACATTGTCTGCAAGTGAGGATACACATAAAATATTATTATTTTTTATTAGCATTGCTTTTACAGTTAAACAAAAACGAACTAAAAATGAAGTCTCTCCAGATTAAACACAGACTAGAGTAATTACCAAATGTTCTAGATAATTCACCTCCTGGTACATCTAGAAATATATTATTTCCAGTATTCTCTAGGAGGGAGTTCTTCTGATGTCAGTCGGTTCTAATCCGCAACCATTGTATAATAATAATTTTATGTTTAACAACAATAACCTATATTAATGTCAGAACTAACTTTTTTCTGAATTACTGGGATATTTCATCCTTCTCGATTGCATTTTTGTTAAGTTTTCACCACCTAATTCTAAAGCAACTCGTCTATTTATTCGAAAAAACAGTTTAAATGCCGCTTCAATGTTCAAGTTGTAGTAACTCAAATCAGAATAACATAATCTAATAGAACGGACCTATCCAAATACGAAAATGACAAATAGAAAGTTGTAGCACGTAGGGTTTTCTTATTAAAGCTATAGAACCATATCGAATGTTAAGATATTTAATATTTATAGAAAAAATGATTTCAGAAAATTCTTAACCCTGTTTATTGACTATGTTTACAGTTTTCGCCCATTAAACATACCATACATCTAAGAGAAAAGCAAACGAGAAAAATATTAACTTAAAACACTAATTTAACTTTATTTTTTCCGTTTATGAGGTGTCCTATCTTTTCTCTTCAAAAACCAACAGTAGTCACCCATCAGGGCTGGATCCCATCGTCCTTGGTACCGAATTTTTATTGTTCTGATATCTTGGTGAAACCTTTCACCCTGCTCTTCACTAACAGCTCCCAAATTTTTAGAAAAAAAAAAATGACAGATGGGAATGGAGGAAGTAAATTTTTAATGACATTCTGGCACCAAGCGCTTTATAGGAATCTAAGAGTTCATTAACTAATTGTTCATAGTTTTCATCCATATTGTTGTCTAAAAATCCTCTTACTACATTAAGAAATGAATTCCATGCTCTGAGTTCCTGCCTGGTAAGCTTTTCCGTGAAATTGACATCGTCCAGCAATTTTCTGATTTGTGGCTCAATAAAAATGCCTTCTTTTCATTTGGCATCACTAAACTGGGGAAAGACTTGCCTTAGGTATTTAAATCCATCACCCTCTTTATTCAAAGCCTTCACAAAGTTTTTCATCAGGCCAAGTTTAATGTAAAGAGGAGGCAAAAGGACATTTTTGGGGTCAACAAGAGGTATAAATTTACCATTTTGAGATGCCGGTAGAAATTCGCTTTTTTCTGGCCAAATTTTTGTTACATAATGCTGATTTATTGCACGACTGTCCCATAAACAGCAATATTTTGTAAATCCCCCCTGAGGACCCACTAAAATCGCTATAACTTACTTTATATATTTATTTTACACAAAATCGTGCGCATATTTTCATAATTTTCTTTTATTACAACTGGTATAGAGGGTTTTAAATTTCCATAATGTAATAACACAGCTTTTAAGCTATATTTAGATGAATCTATGAACAAGCGTCACTCACGGGGAGAATGCTCAATATCAAGTTCCTGCATTAAACAGTCTATATTAGTACGCGCGCACCACGAATTTTCCATACTGTGAAATTCAGAAAACAAAGCATTTCTTTTTCTCAAATTCGTAATTTTTGTTTCTTTGGCCAATAGGTTCCATTCCATAAGACGGGAATCCAGACTGTTGCTTGGATAACCCCAAATCACGTACTAAATCATTTAATTCACTTTGAACAATCAAATGTGGCTCGCTCGAACTGGGACCTATGGTAAAAGTGAGATCGATGCACTGTTCTTCTGAGCTACCTGATGATGCATTATCTCCATTATCTCCCAAATCAATAGCTTGCCAATTTAAAGGCGCAATCGGCAGTGGCAAATTTGCATTATGAGGAACAGGTCGTGTGGCAGATTGCAAATTTAGATATTCTATATTGTGCTTTCCCTTTTTGGAATAACCTTCAGTCTTGGTCAGGCAAAAATAATAATTGTCAAAAAGATTGGTGGGTTCTCGCCATGCCATTGGAACTGCAAAAGGCATACTTTTCTCTTTAACGTCATCCACTGCCCCAATGATACACTAAAACTAACACAGCACACATGGGGAGCCCACCGCTTATCTTGATCCCCAATTAACACACAAAAATACTTAAAGTAGGCTTTTTTACATTTTCGGAAAATGGCCTGGCTTGTGATTTCACCAGAAATTGTCCACAAATATAACAAAATTTGTCGGGAGAAATTTTGCAACTTCGGCGCGTTTGACTCGACATTCATACACTTGCTTATCGATACACAGAGAACCACTCAATTTGAAACTCAACAGAAGAGTGATGTTTAATGTTTATTTTATGTTTAATGTTGTAAACAACCCAGTCTAGGTAATTTTTCCGTTGTAAAATGGACCCATTTTAGCCGCCCCACAATGAAATTGTTTACCTGCCAATATAAAAGGTCCCAATTTTCTAATTTCCGAATATTTTTTTTATTATTGGGAGGGTATTTCCATTGTGAAAATAATGAGCTGGCCTGTGTTAATTAATGTTTTATTTTCCGATTATTTATTTAGATACTTATTTGAGGTATAGTACGCTCTTTGAACAATATGAATTTAATACAATGTAAAAGCACCACAACAACATGGTTAGTAAACTAACAGAACTTTATTGATAGTTTGGAATGCCTGAAGGTAACATACTATTATATTATTACTCTGTCGACGTCCACAGAACATAAAAATGCCGCAAGTGTGCATAAAGTTCAATTAGTCTAATGGAATATAATTAATTGTAAATTTTACTTGGAGTTATGTTAGATCGGGCGGCGGGTGGCTGTATACAGGGTTATTCATTCACGCAACTCGTTCATAAAAGTTTTTGATGATGCCATTTAGATAAAAATTTCAAATTTTGAGATTAAGGTAAGGTCAAGGGGTACTTCTTTTTGAAATATTTTCAACTTCCTGTCACATCCGGTTTAACCGGAAGTTGGTATCAACTTGCTTATTTTAAATGGAATACGCTATATTTTATGATATTTTTGGCTTCTACGGAGAATTTTAATGCTATTTTATGTAGCATGTCCTATACCTAGGTTCAAGCGTTCTAAAGATATTTGACGTTGAACCGAAAATGAGCCTTCGGGGTTCCAAATTTTAAAATCTCATATTTTTGTAAGTTTTGGAGATATAATCTTCATATTTTGCAGACGATCGGTAAACAATCTTAGGTTTCTATTTTTTTTATTGAATTTGTCTATCTTTATACAGGGTGTCCTAAATTCAGCGGCAAACATTTACATTTTCAAAGCCGCTAAAGTCCGTTTTTTTTTAAATGGGATACCCTATAACTTTATGCACTATCAAATGTAGAATTTCATTTTCTATCGAACTGTATTAAGGTTCCCTATACCTTTTCGTAACCATTTTCGAAATAATTGGGTTTTATAAAAATATCGTATGTATTTGCTTAAATGTTTACATGTTCCAATGGTGAGCCATGGAAAAACAATTGAGATCCAATATGACAGATGATTAATATGCGTTATTTATAGAAAGCTGTCAGTGATAAACTAAATCTTCTAAATCGAAATGGAAGAATACTCAAACGCTAATATTCTCAATCTATTTTATATTCATGGAGAATGTTATAAAATTTTGGAGAGAACGTGTCGTGTGTTTAATGAACGCCACCCTGATTTGCTGCCAATGAGCAAGTCAAAATTCAAGAAGATTGAAACGAACTTTTTGCGTTTTGGCAAGGTTAAAGTTACAAAAAATGTTCCGAAGCCAGTGACAAATGCCGAGAATAACGTAATAAACACATTAGCTTATTTCCACGCAAACCCGCAAAGTTCAATACCGTCTGCAGAAAACGATTTGGGAATTTCTTCTTCATCTGTCCAAAGAATCTTGAGCGAACATCATATGCACCCTTATTCCTTCGAAAACGTGCAAGCCCTGAGACCTGGTGATGACGTCCGACAAGTAGAATTTTGCTAATTCATGTTTTTGAAAATTCAAGAGAACCCTCAATTCCTTTCAAAAATATTTTGGACCGATGAAGCGAAATTTTCTAGATAAGGAATAACAAATAGAAGAAACGAACATTTCTGGGCAGCAGAAAATCCGCACGCTTTACGCGAAACGTTCTCAGTAGAGGTTTAGCTTCAATGTTTTAGGTATAATATTAAATGATCAGGTGCTGTATTTATGAAGACAATTTAAACAAAGATAAGTATTTGGAAATTCTACGAGGGACTGTTTCTGAATTTATAGAAAAAAATCCTATTGGTGAGCTGCAAAATTATTGGTTTCAGTTAGAGGGGGCACCAGCACATAATTCCGCTGCAGTTTATCTCCAATTATCTCGAATTTTTGAAGATCGCTGGATTGGTTCCCATGGCCCTTGGAGATGGCCCCCGCGATCGCCTGATTTAACACCCCTAGACTTTTATTTATGGGGATTTATCAAAGGTAAAGTCTATGCTTCCCCAGTAAATAACCAACAAAATTTACTGGACAGGATACGAACAGCTTTTGCCGAATTAGAAAACGGACAAATTCAACGGGCCACAGCAACTGTATAAAGAAGAATTGAAATGTGTCTTCAAATGAACGGACAGCATATAATTCAATTTTATTATTTTATTTATTTATTGTTGATTGTTAGATTGCTATAATTTTTAAGTTCACTAAAACAAGGTTAGAACTGTCTCGAACTTAGTAGATATGGTTAAAAATAATGTAAACAATTTATTACATTTTTTATAACTTTAACTTTTCCGAAACGAAAAAATTTCGTTTCAATCCTCTTCAATTTTCTCTTGTTCATTGGCGATAAATGAGGATGTTTATCATTAAAAACATGGCACGTTCTGTCCAATATTTTGTAACATTCTCCGCGAATATAAAATAAATTGAGAATATCAGCTTTTGAGTGTTATTGTATTTTAATTTAAAAGTTTCAAATCAGCTGTCATGTTGAATAGAAAAAGCACAACAATTGTTTTTCCATGGCTTACTACGGGAAGGTGTAAGCATTTAGCATATACATATGATAGTTTAATAAAAACCTGATTATTTCAAAAATGGTCACGAATGGGTATAGGGAACCTTAATACAGTTCGATAGAAAATTAAATTCTACATTTGAGAGTGCATAAAGTTATAGGGTGTCCCATTTAAAAAAACGGACTTTAGCGGCTTTGAAAATGTGAATGTTTGCCGCTGAATTTAGGACACCCTGTATAAAAATAGACAAATTTAATAAAAAAAATAGAAACCTAAGATTATTTACCGATCGTCTGCAAAATATGAAGATTATATCTTCAAAACTTACAAAAATATGAGATTTTAAAATTTGGTACCCCGAAGGCTCATTTTTGGTTCAAGGTCAAGTATCTTAAGAACGCTTGAACCTAGGTATAGGACATGCTACATAAAATAGCATAAAAATTCTCCGTAGAATCCAAAAATATATCATAAAATACAGGGCATTCCATTTAAAATAAGCAACTTGACACCAACTTCCGGTTAAACCGGAAGTGACAGGAAGTTGAAAATATTTCAAAAAAGAAGTACCCCTTGACCTTACCTTAATCTTAAAATTTGAAATTTTTATCTAAATGGCATCATCAAAAACGTTTAATGAACGGGTTGCGTGAATAACCCTGTATAAACGTGAACCCATGAGATGTAAAGTACTAAGTATAAGTTTTATTTTAGTAAACGCCTTTTCCCTCCTCTATTATATAAAAAGTGCATATAAATACATATTTAGCATATCTATTCGATATTTTAACAATTTTTCATAAAGTTGAATATTTTGGTATAAATGTAATATTATAATAATGTAATATTATAATAATATAATATTATAATAATATAATAAATTTTGGTTTAAAATTACAAAATGTACTAATAATGTCTATTAATTTATTAGAAATCGTGTGAGCTGGAGCTGTCACATAAGACACTACAGGTCTAATGGGAATATAGCTTAGGTACTTATGGATTCATTATCGTTAATTTATATTTAATTTTATCATCAAATAAGCTACTATCTTTGATTACATTTTTTATAGTTTTTTGATATATTTCTGTCGGATCTTTATCGATCTTTTGAAATTTATCCGGATTCAGAAATTCTGAAGTTTTTTGAATATAATCTTCTCTTTTTATTGCAATAATGGTTTTTCCTTTATCCGCCCTAGTGAATACAATATTATCTTCTGTCATTTTGCTGTTAATATTTTTAACTAAACTATAATTGTTTGATAATCGTTCATTAGACAAATCCCAAGGTATTGATGTAATTGATTGAGCTAATATATGTTTATAGTTATCATTACCTATTTTATTTACTGCTATTTCACATTCAACTCCTAGATTTAATGTTATCTTTAACCTGAAGGTTGAAATTAAACCCCTTTTCTAATAGTTTAATTTCTGAGCCTGTAAAATCTGTATCTGTGAGATTATAAAAGCGTTTAAAAAATACATGAACTGAAAGTGGGTTATGACAATTGTTAATTTTATTTGAAGTTTTATTGTAAATTAATCTATCTGATTTGTCCTTTTGACTTACGTATTTCTTATGGACGATATTTTCAACTTGGCATCTAGTTTCAATATCAAAAATCAAATCAATCATGTTGTTTGTCTTTAGTTTCATAAATTTCGGAATCACTTCTTCCTTAATGCACCGATTAAAAAACCAAATATCTTGAGAGCACACTTTAGATTTTAGTAAAAGTTTGAAGTACCATGTGGCTAAAAAACTCGTATGAGCTTCTGATAGATTTCTTATCGATGTAGCCGTTACTTGATGGAAATTCATTATACACTAGTATACAAAATAAACACGTTTAGTTTATTAATTTCCACTTATTTATTTCTTCTTGACAGTTGTTTCGACACACTGTGTCTTTTTCAAAAGCTAACTTAAAACTGACACTAAAATCTGTACCAAATATAAAAAAATGTGTGTGTGTAAGCAAAGAAGGTTTAACAATGGGTAATCCTTTGAGTCCTATACTAGCAGAAATATTTCTAGATAATATTGAACAATTAATGTATAATCACCCGTTAAGAAACAAGCTCATTTATTGGTATAGATATGTAGACGACATACTAGCGTGTTTCACGGGAGCAGAGAGACAACTAAGGTTATTTTTAGATTTTATTAATAATTTACATAAAAATATTAAATTTACGTTAGAAGTGGAAAAAGATAAGACAATAAATTTGTTGGATTTAACAATTATGAACAATAACAATAAACACGATTTTCAAATTTATCATAAACCAGATATAACAATACATAAAACATCAAATCATCCTTTTGCACATAAAATGGCAGCTTTCAACAGTTTTGTACATCGTTTAATTAGTATACCTATGTCATCAGATAACTATAATAAAGAATTGAATATTATAAAGCAGATTGCTATTAACAATGGCTATAGTCCTAATATAGTCGACAAAATAGTAAATAAAAAACAATATAAAAAAGCAATCAATTTAATCGATCCAAATAATAATTTAAAAGATATAGCCAAATTTAATACAATAACATATAAGGCAAAATTAGCTCTAAAATCAGTAAACATCTCATGAGAGCAGATTATAAAGTTGCCTTCTGTACAAATAATACATTAGGGAAATATATTAAAAATAATAAATCCAAGTCTGATAAATCTAAAAAATCAGGGGTATACGAATTAGAATGTGGTTCCTGTGATAAAGTTTACATTGGCCAAACGGGTAGATCTTTCAATAGAAGTATAAAAGAACACAAATCCTCATATAATAAAGAAAAAACAGACTCCACTTACGCTAAACATTTGATAGAAGCAAATCATACATTTAAAAACGAATATAAAATTTTGCATAGGGCTAATAAAAGCTACAAATTGAACCATTTGGAAAGTTTAGAAATTAACAAGAGGAAAACCCAAAATATTTTATTGAATAATCAGTTGGACTTAAATGGTTCCCCTCTGTTAAATCTTTATACCTAAAGAATAGATGAGGAGAGTAAACACCGATATTGTTTTATTGACACCATTAAGATTTTTATATATTTTTTTTATGTTTGGTACAGATTTTAGTGTCAGTTTTAAGTTAGCTTTTGACAAAGACACAGTGTCTCGAAACAGCTGTCAAGCAGAAATAAATAAGTGGACATTAATAAACTAAACGTGTTTATTTTGTATACTAGTAAATTGTAATTTCTCAAAAGATTGCCAGAACTAATTTTTTAATTGTGTATTGTCCGCTCTGCAGGTAGCGAGGTTGCTTCAAAGTAACCTTAAAATATCGTAATTTAAAAGTGAGTGAATATTACTTTCGTATTTTAACTATGGTATATTTAACTTTTAAGAGCGACCCATACAAATAACTCAGTTATATTTTTTAAAACCTCATTTAAGAATCTCCGAGTAAGATCCTGTCGAAACTCGACGGTAACTTAAGTTTTAAAATTACACTTGGAAGCCGTAAAACAGACAGTGGCCCTTCGTCAAGACATCAAGTGTGGATATGTATAAATCAATTATCTGCGAGCTTCTTTGTACATATTTTTAAGTACATTTGCTAGCAGGGTATATTTTAACCTTTAGATCTTTAAATAGATAAATTATCCTGATGATAGTTCTATAATGATTAACCTAGCACAATTATATTAAAACTTCAAAACATTTCCAAAATAGTAATAACATTGGAACTCCTAATAATCCACTATATACAGAATAGCATTTACAAATCAGCGTAAAAAATCCTATTTAATTGACTTTAAATTGTGCAGAAAAATTAAAAGTTATATAGGAATAAACTGGCACTAATTCAACATGACGTAACAAAATCGCGTAGTGTGCATTGTAGAATCTACTTGTTGAATTTATTTTAAATTATGCCCAAAATATCGGTAGGAATTTAGTTCTGAACTAAAATGGTGCCCAAAAAAAATGTCTAGTATAGTATACAGGGTGTCCCGAATTGCAGTGTCCAAACTTTAACAGCGCATTCTGCACTCAAAATAAGCCCTAATTTTCTATATAAACATATATCGGCAAATGCTTCGTTCTCGAAATACAGGGTGTTAAAGTTTTAAGAAAAAAATTATTATTTAGTCATAACTTTTTTAGTACTTGAGATATTGTTATTAAATTTGGTAAACAGCATTTGAGTAACAAAAGGCATTTTTTGATTTGAAATATTTTTTAATTCTTTATCAGTGGCGTCCGTACAGGACTTTTTATTGAATATTCTTGAAGAAAAAATGGTACGCTACTGCTTTCTCTGAAAACAAAAATCATTCCTAAAATCCCCACTCAGTTTGGAGCAAATTTGATCCCTTGCCTTTTTTTCGTGCGATTCAAGAATTTCGAGTTAATTTTATGGACTGATGAAGCCACATTTATCCGAAGCAGCTCAGTAAATTTGCATAATTTACGAATCTGGAGCCATGACAATCCACGTGTTGTACGAACTAGAGCATTTCAGCAAGAATTTTCTGTTAATGTTTGGTGTGGTGTAATAAATGAAATTTTTTGCGGGCCCCATATTCTACCACCACGCCTAGATGGACAGTTATTTAATGATTTTCTGCAAAATGAGTTATTTCAATATCTAGAAAATATTCCTCTAAATCTTAGAAACGAATTCTGCATTCAAATGGACGGGGCTCCCGCGCATTTTGCACTTTAATAATAATTATCCAGAACGGTGGATTGGACGATTAGGAGCTACAGCCTGGCCACCACGTTCCCCTAACCTCATACCTGTCGACTTCTTTGTGTGGGGTTATTTGAAAAATTTAGTTTATTCCAGACCAGTTGATACAAGAGAAGAACTGATTCTAAGGATGGAGCAAGCCTGGGAAACTTTGCGAGCCAATACTATTTTATACGTCATGCCACTGACACAGTTAAGAGCAGATGCCGAAAATGTGTCGAAGTTAGAGGAGCTCATTTTGAGAAATTATTGTGAATTTTAAGGTCCACATTAATCCTTAATGATATTTAAAGTGCTCTATAAATTTTTTTCACGATCTAAGTTAATAAAAGTTATGAATTCTAGTTTTTGTAAAATTAATTACGAACTTAGTTAATAAAGAGTAGTTTCTGTAAAATGAAGTATCATCATCAAAATTGACTTAATTCTAATTACCGTTTTATAAAATGAATCGACGATTTTAGAATTATAAACTCATCTGTCATATTTAAAGACGAACCTAGCAATTGTTCAATTATCACAAAAATGCAATCATGGCATACCAAGAGTCGACAATGAAGGAATGATGGTAAGTACCAAGGACATTAAATTTTAATAGGTTGCCTGCTAACTTCTGCGATGTCACCCTGATAACCCAAACATAATGCAAATCTCCATTACAACGGGTCGATGACGTCATCTCTCCTTAGTTGTCAGACAAGCTTTTATTTTAGAAACTCTACATACGTTGTTCAGAAATTATGAACTCACCCGGAATGCATGAGATAAATATCGGAAACCAAATAATTTTAAAAACTTGCTGTTACAATCCCACCTTAAAGGTTTTGCCACTGAAATTAACAATAATGGAAATATTAACTATGCCATACATAAAAATGGTTTTTAGTTTTTTACTCAAAATCCTTACACCGCACGAAAAAAAGACAAGAAATCAAATTTGCTTTAAACTGAGTGGGGATTTTAGGAATGATTTTTGTTTTCAGAAAAAGCAGTAGAGTATCATTTTTTCTTCAAGAATATTCAATAAAAAATCCCGTACGGACGGCACTGATGAAAATTTAAAAAATATTTCAAATCAAAAAATGCCTTTTGTTAGTCCAATGCTGTTTACCAAATTTAATAACAATATCTCAAGTAATAAAAAAGTTATGATAAAAAAACTTGATGACTTAAAACTTTAACACCCTGTATTTCGAAAACGAAACATTTACCGATATATATTTATATAGAAAATTAGGGCTTATTTTGAATGCAGAATGCGCTGTTAAATTTGGACACTGCAATTCGGGACACCCTGTATATGTGTTAATAAAACACTATGTACAGGATGATCAGTTAAGGGTAGCGAGCGGCCATATCTCATAAGATATTGGTCGTATAGATTTGAGAAAAAAAAATCATAATAAAAGTCGCCAAGAGAAATTGCTGAAAATGATTTTCGAGTTTGTCAAACGTCCGCTAGAGGACGTAACAACCAACGCCAAGTAGAAAAATGGGGTTTTTATAGAATTTTGCCTAATGAAAATATATCGATGATATCATTTTCATATTTAGTGACCATTTCCCTACACTTTTGTCTAAAATGTTTTGTTCTATATATCAAAATAAAGCGGTGGGGGAAGTTCAATTGTTTTTTCAAACAAACCAAGATGTCTCCCGTTTCCTTTGACCGATTTTAGCAAACTTAGGCTTATATGAAAGAGCATAATTTGCACTACAAAACGCTTATTTGGTTTTGAATTTTTGACTTTTGCTGGCGTCGCTAGATGGCGTTAACTGAATTAGTAGCATATTTTTTAGTTTTTTTCAAAAAAAAACAAATGTAATGGTATATTCATCTTTACATATTTTAAAAGGGGTTTTGGATTGAAAAAATAAGATGCTTAACAATGAAAAATCTTAATAAAACTGTCCAACAACAACATCTTATTTTTTCAATCCAAAACCGTTCGTCTAACGAAAAAAAGTCAAGGGGTTCTTTTTGTGAGCAACTAATAAGTGATTACGAAAATGATTTTTATTTTGACAAAAAGCAGTTGTGTGCCATTTTTTAATAAAAGAAAGTAATATTTTGGTCAATATCAACGGTTCAATAAAAGGCAGATGATAAATTATTTTCATTAAATTATAGAGAAATTTATCCCCTTTTAAAATATGTAAAAATGAATATACCATTACATTTGTTTTTTTTTTTGAAAAAAACTAAAAAATATGCTACTAATTCAGTTAACGCCATCTAGCGACGCCAGTAAAAGTCAAAAATTCAAAACCAAATAAGCGTTTTGTAGTGCAAATTATGCTCTTTTATATGAGCCTAAGTTTGCTGAAATCGGTCAAAAGAAACATCTTGGTTTGTTTGAAAAAACAATTGAACTTCCCCCACCGCTTTATTTTGATATATAGAACAAAACATTTTAGACAAAAGTGTAGGGAAATGGTCACTAAATATGAAAATGATATCATCGATATATTTTCATTAGGCAAAATTCTATAAAAACCCCATTTTTCTACTTGGTGTTGGTTGTTACGCCCTCTAGCGGACGTTTGACAAACTCGAAAATAATTTTCAGCAATTTCTCTTGGCGACTTTTTTTATGATTTTTTTTTCTCAAATCTATACGACCAATATCTTATGAGATATGGCCGCTCGCTACCCTTAACTGATCACCCTGTACTGAACTGAATTGGGTCAGACTTCACTATTCGCAATAAATGGAAACATTAATAACGAGGGAAATTCCGGGTAAAGGAAATTTACCGATTTTCGTATGTAAAAATAGTTTTTCTTTATAAATAATGGGTCACTCTCAAGGGATGACGCTTTCTAAAAACAATACTAACATTTTAAGTTTTTTTTAATATGATTTTATTCCAAAAACTATTTTAAAAATGTATCGTATTTTTCGCCTGTAAACATTACCTTGAGCAAAACCATTGACGTGCATACCTATACACGGGGATCTACTATAATTCTCTGTTCATTATGGATAATTTTGGCGAGTAAACAAAGGTCGATATTCCGGTAAAATATCTTCAAAGCAATACCCTTTGAAAACCCTGGATGAACATAGACACTCCCCTCAGACCCCCCGACCCTTCCAATAAGTCCGTAACTTAGACCTTAAATTTTTTTACTCTTACACAAGGACCGGTAAAAGGTCAAGAGGTAAAACCAAATCTGAATGATCTAAAAAAAGTGTAGCCTAATTTTTGTTATTCCCATTTTAAGCAAAAAATTAATTTGATACTTCTCACATAAATCGTGAAAAAAATTGTTATTGTGACGATGCAACATAACCAGCCAAATGTACAAATTGTGTTAAGCGAAAACGCAAATATAACACGCGCCCTAAGGGCTCCATATTACGAAGTTGTCAGTATATACTGGCGCCCCTTAATTGTTTGTCGTTGCGCTTATTTTCAGCGGCGTTCCCCGGATGGCTCAGGGGCTAACAGCTTTAAATTGAGAAAATTGGCCATTTAGTTCGGTAATTCATAAGCAAATTGAATTTTTGCTGTTCTGTTGCAGTTTCGTTTTTATTTCCTTTGTCTGAGACATATTTTTAGTTCGAGATAATTCGGCTTAATGTTCGAGGCCAGTTATTAACGCAGATTTCTTTTCAAATTTCATTTTTTACGTAAGCTGAGTTTTAGGTAAAATACTCAAATGGAATAAAAGTTAGGGATATTGAAAGAAGTGTTTGTTTTGCATACAAACTTTATTATTCATAGTTGTAACAATTAACAATTAGCATTTACAGTCTATAGTTTTATTATTTCGAAAATGATTTTATCATAACAATACAAACTGAGAATGATTAAATTAGATAAATTTTTAAAACATCCTGTAGAGCAAAGTGCTTGCAATATCCAAACGGCATGTCGGTAAGTTTGGAACATAGTTTTGTTTTTGGATTATCAACATATCCTTCTTTTTAAAACAAATAGAGCTGTTAAGATATCACTGCCTTTGGGAGTAGACCGTGTCAACATGCGATCACTTTCCGACGTTTCTACTTCGATTGCTCGAGGCATCGTCAAAGATCTTTACGAGATCGGAGAGACCTAGGCCTATTTATAATCAGCCTGTGTTCACCGGATCGTGACCCTGTGTAACGATAGGTTTCCACGTATGATCTATCAATAGATTCTCTAATCTTTCATTTATTGAATCCCGAGAACCATGCAAGAATTTGGTTTCTTTTAAATTTGTGACATGTCTAGTAGAATGTTGGTGTTCAGATACAGCAGATTGTACAATTTGTTTCTTTCTAATACATCGTTCATGTTTCTTAAGCTTAATCGATATGGATCGTCCAGTGTACAGGGTGGCCATTTTATGGTGATACAGTACCTTATCTAGAAAACGGTAATAGTTACGACAAAAAGTTAAATACAAATTGTTTGGCTTCAATTAAATTTTTATTTTATTTCACTTTTGCTTATACAGGGTGTTTCGTTTTGACGTGACACATGTCTACGTTCTTAATTTAAATGGGATACCCTATATATTATTACGTATTTCGATTCTACTATTAATTTGCGAAAGTTTTTAGAATTTAAAATATATTTAAAAAAAAAAAAAATTTTTCCTATAAAACTTTAATGGAACTGACCAATATCCTAAACATACATTACTAAGGGTTCAATTCAACGAGTTTCCATGCTGGTCTTACAAATTAATATACAGGGTGTTTAAAATGGAGAGCAAACAAAGAGAACTTTAAATGTAAAAATCTCCTGTTTTTCAAATGGAACACCCTGTATATTTTTATTTCATCTGATTCAGCGTTCAATTACCTATCATTACTTATATATATGTCCTATACCTAAAATGAACAGTTTCGATTTTATTAGCCGTTTTCTGATTTGAATATTTTTTTTTAATATAAGTAAATAGATGAAGTGGCCTAAAATAAAAATGTCGTAAACTAAGCCTTATTCTCAATTCCTTAACACAGATAGCGACTATAAATAATGTTAGAAAATACAAATAAAAGTGAAATATTATGTAATATATTTTCTTATTATTTAATGTTAACGAAAATAAAGGAGAGACAAAAAAAAATATCTTGGGCCACACGGTATAACTTATAACTAACTGAGTATTAAACATGATTAAAACAGATTATAAAAAATTTTTAATATGGCCACCGTCCATTGCGATACATGAAGTGTAAAAAGCCTCCATTTTTCGAATAGCGTTCCTTACCGAATTAGATGTATTATAATTTTTGATCTCTTCCCTGATTTTTATTTTTAACTCATTCCTATTATTAGATCTATTTTTATAAACTTTATTTTTTGTGCACCCCATAAAAAGACGTCTAAAGGGCTTAAATCAGGGCTTCGGGGTGGCCAGGATATTAAACCATGTCTTCCTATCCACAATGGAAAATGTTGATTAAGGAAATTTACTACCGGTGCAACCGTGTGGTAAGGGGCGCTATCCTGCTGAAAAATGATATTTTCTCGAATATTTGCTGGCAAGTCGTTGATAAGGGGCATGATTTCATTCCTAAGCAGCTCCAAGTATCTTTCGCCATTTAACGACCTGTCAAAAAATATTGGTCCGATAATACGGTCGCAAATAATTCCGCACCACACATTTACAGTTTGACGGCCTTGTTTTTTAATTGCTTTTATTAGGTGTTTCTTAGTTTAAGACCAGTAATGAGTATTTTTCCGATTAGAAATACCCGCCGTATTAAATGATGCCTCATCAGTCCAAAGCACTTTTGAAAAAAACACATTTTCGAACTGCCGCGCCGGTCCATAATATCACAACAAAAAGTCAATCTTTCATTAAAGTCTAATTGTGATAATAATTGAGTTGGAAGAAATTTATAAGGATGATAACCATTCACCTGCAGTGTTTTTTGAATACTTCCTCTACTGACACCTGCAATGTCTCTGTCAGCATCTCTTTGGGATCTTTCAAGATCTTCCTCGAAATAAAGTAAAATCTCCAGTTGTTTTTCCTCAGTGAGGACAAAATTGGGACGATTTTTCTTAGAGTTTTTAAGGACACCATTTTCCAAATCACGCACAATTCGAAAAAATATAGTCCTGGAGGGAACTCGATATTAGGATATTCTCTCGAATATTCTCTAAGGGTTAACACTGGACTTTTATTCTTTTTTATGAAACAGTTGTATAATTTCAAACGTTCATCTAAACTATATAAAGCCATTTTTTAACAAATTTCGCAGCAAAAATTTGACAAAAACGACAAATAGAGCAAATGTCAAGTTAAGTCAACAATTGCATTAGGTTATTTCCTAAGCCTATCTTGATTTTTTTAATTTCTGATCTCATTTACTGGCAAAATTCCGGGATAAATCAGAAAACGGCTAATAAAATCGAAACTGTTCATTTTAGGTATAGGACATATATATGAATAATGATAGGTAATTGAACCCTGAATCAGACAAAATAAAAATATACAGGGTGTTCCATTTGAAAAACAGAAGACTTTTACATTTAAAATTCTGTGTGTTTTACTCTCCATTTTTAACACCCTGTATATTAATTGGTAAGACCAGCATGGAAACTCGTTGAGTTGAACCCTTAGTACTGTATGTTTAGGATATTAGTCAGTTCCATTAAAGTTTTATAGGTAAAAAATTAAAAAAAAAAAAATATGTTTTTTAAAAAAAAAAATATAAAAACTCAATTTACTCAAAAACGATAAAGATTTCAAATATAGATGTTATTATGAAAAACTTTCGCAAATTAACAGTAGAATCGAAACATGTAACAATATATAGGATATCCTATTTAAATTAAGAAAGTTGACATGTGTCACGTCAAAACGAAACACCCTGTATAAACAAAAGCGAAATAAAATAAAAATTTAATTGAATCCAAACAACTTTTGTATTTAACTTTTTGTCGTAACTATTACCGTTTTCTAGATAAAGTAGTGTATCAGCATAAAATGGCCACCCTGTACCTAATATAGACATCGCCACACTAACAATGAATTGCATATACTCCTTCCATTGGATTAATGTCCTTGGCGTGTAGTGAAGATTGTGCGTATGTTGGATCGACGAAGTACAACAACATCTAGAAAGATAATCGTACCTTCTGATGCAATTTCCATTGTAAACTTTATATTAGGATGTTGCTGATTCATATCATCAACAAATACTGGGAGCCTTTCTGGACCATGCGGCCGTATTAAAAAAGTATCGACTACATATCTATCTATCTATCTACCTACACATATATTACACGATTTCGGGTTTAATGGAGACGGCTCTGAGGCTTTCCCCTCAAAAGCTACAACTTTCATATTTTCCAAGATTTCAAAATGATTTAAAAACAAATTTGATTGCTAGGTAGCAAGTTTTTTCTGTTATTTACAGAAAATCCTGCCATAAGTTGTAATGTCTTAGTGAAATAAACTATTTTCCACATAAATGTTAATAGAAATTCACTGCATCTTACGGAAGGATTTTTGATAATCTTCTCAGATTAAGATATCAGAACTATTTATATATTTAATATCTGCAAGGGACCCATTTAATTATCAGACAGATTTTTTGCTTTTTACTTTTCTCGTAAGAAGGAAATATTGTAATCGTTCTTTACTTTTCAGGGTTCCTAGATGCCAAAAAACATGTATCCTCAATTCCGTCGGTCTGTCTGTCGGTCCGTCTGTTCGCGGCATAGTTAAAAAAACTACTTACCCGATTGACTTCAAATTTTGGTCAGATATCAAGCGTCATATGAGAATCACCTGGTAGCATTTTGGTCAAAATACAATTTGACAAAACAAAATGGTGACCGAGTGAAATGTTAAAAAAAGAGACATTTCTAAACACTATTTATCCGATGTTTTAAATGGAATGATATCAAATGGTGTGCCATAACTAATTGTGGTATAGAGATCTAGTAAAACTGTGGAATTATTTCAAGATGACGGAATAAAATGGAGGCTAAATAAAATGTTTATAATCGTGAAAAAAATCACCCTCTCAGTCTTGACATATTTTCAGGTTTTACCGTTCCTAGATGCCAAAAAATATTTTTATCATTTCCGTCGATCCGTCTGTCTGTCTATCAGCGACATAGCTTAAGATTACTCATCAGAGTGACCTTAAATTCTAGGCAAAAATTAAGAGTCATATGGGGATGACCTGGTAAAATATTTTGGTAAAAATTGGATATGCCGGAACACCATGGAGGCCTAAAGAAGTGTTATTAAAAATTATTAAAAAAAACTAATTATGCATTTTTCTCAAGAAAGAAAAACAAGTGTTACATAGGAATGAACTGGTAAACATATTGATATGAATATAAGATAGCGAAACAAAATGGCGGCTTGATAAAATATTTAAAAAATCGGCCTGAAAAAAACTACTCATTAGATTAATTCCAAAATGTATAAAAGCGTTAAGTATGATATAGAGATAGACTGGTAAATTTGTCGTACGAATGCAAGATGGCGTAACAAAATGGCGGCCAAATATTTTTTTTCAAAAATCACCGCAAAGAAATATGATTCAATTGAAAGTGATATAGGGATAAACTGGTACGAATTCAACACGGTGTAACAAAATGGCGGGTGTGTGCCATATAAAATATACTTATTGAATTTGTTCTAAATTATACTCAAAAATCAAGTAGGCAATAGGTAGACATTGATAGGAATCCAATATGATGGAACAAAATGGCGCCCAGTAAAAATGTTTGAAAAGGTAGTATTCAGTGTGTCCCAGATTCGCTTCTCTATACAGGGATCTCGGCTCCTATTATACCTACAGCAAAGGTTAAATGGGGAAAGTTTTAGAGGAAACTTATTGCATTCGATATCTTGCTTTCAGATTTACGATCGATCAATTGTTTTTGGAAATATCGTTGGAAAACCGAAAATGGCGGATTTCGTTTTTGGCCAGTATATCCAGAACGGTAAATTTGACAGCCGCCAAAATATGACGTTATTCGGACACATTTTTAAGACAAATAAGATGGCGTATACCACACGTCTTCATTGATTTTTGTTAACCCGCAAACAGCCTCAACTTTCATTTTTCTTAGGGTCGCTATATTGGATTTTTCGATTTTTGTAAAGAGCTTAAAATTTCCAGTCTAGTGATATCCTACAAGTGCATTAAAGATGTTAGTATCATCGAAATATTACACTTCGTAAAGTTAGGTTTCAGTTTTTTTCTAAGGAGGCCATGATTTATCCGTAACAAAATCGGATTTTGACTTTGACGTTAAGTTAAATAGTTGAAAGTATCAAAGCTGTGTTTTAATAAGTAGCAGGTACGCTTTTATCCCAATAAAATCATAAATCTGGCACATAAATTGTCAAAACCTATAGAAAATCGCCGGCATTCCGTATTCAAATGAAGAAAAGGTTGACATGTTAGCTCTGTACTTTCAATCATACAGAAACGCCGACGTTACTGGCAGCCTCATAAAACCCAATTCAGGAAAATCGTAGTTAATTTAATTAACCATGTAGCCTTCGAGCAACTTCGAAGCGGATACAATAATAACAATGAAAATCGAGACAGAAACAGTTTACAAGCTATCAACGAAAACCTTAGTGCATCGGTAAGAACTGTAGAACAGGAAACTAATGTGCCAAAATCAACAGTACAGAGAGTTTTAAAAAAGAATAAGTACCATCCATACACACCCATAATAGTACAAGGACTTAAGGAAACTGATTTTTCAAGACGACTACAGTTCTGTGAGTGGTATACTAGGAGATATAATGAAAATCCTGATTTTGTAAATCATGACTTGTGGTCCGATGAGAGCAGGTTCACGAATTGTGAAGTCTTTAATAGGCACAACCGTCATCATTGGGCTGTGCAAAATCCTCACGAAGTGGCAGAGAGACATCTACAGATCAGATTTGGAAGTAACGTTTGGTGTGGGATCATTGGTAAGTTAATCTAACCAATCTTTTTTAAATAGGCACCAAATGATGGTCAAATAATAATCTTTTAATTCTTTAATGATACTAAAAGAGCATAATCTAATAAAAAAAAGTAAAACGTTCTACTCTACTCAGTCAATTTACTTTTTTGATATTGTATTACATTTTTATTCAATCATTTTGTACTGTAGTTTCGAAGAAACTTTAAAAATAGAATTGGTTTCTATAAATTTATAAACACTTTATCTAAATTTTCTGCAGATTTAGCTAATTCTCTAAAATTATTTTGATTGTCTGAATTAAATGATTTATTATTACCCGGGAAGCCTAGTTCTTGCGTTATGAAAAAAATACCATATTAATCAAATGTCGAATTATTTTTCGATTTTCATTATGATTTATAGAAATGCGTTCAGCTGTATTTCCGAATAATTTAAATTTTAAAGCGCAAGTGGTTTGTTCTTTTGATATTTTATGTTTTATTAAGGCACGGTGTACTTCTTTAAGATTATTATATAACTGAAATAAATTTATTTAGTATATCCGAAATTAATATGCAATACCAACAAAATAATTTATTACGGCTATTACTTCCCGCTAACCAAATATGTTTTTCTTTTTCATAACAAAGCTGAGTAGGTTTCAACTGTATACAAGCTCATTCATTACGGGATGTTTCGATAATTATTTTTGGAAAGAAAATATCTACTTTTTAATAAAGATAATTTTCCCTTTATAATTTATAGTTTCTAGTACCACCCGGCCGACCCTGCCGCCCTTGACTATTGGGCACCTATTTATAAATTATTAATCATTTCAGGAAATCGACTTATTGGACCATTTTTGTTTGACTACAACCTAAACGGGCAGGGGTATCTAGAGCTTTTGCGAAACCAGGTTGTACCCGCCTTACGAGCTATTCTAACGGAAGATGAATTAAGAAGAACTTGGTTTCAACAAGACGGATGTTCGGCTCACAATACCATTCAAGTTAGAAATTTCTTAAGAGAGCAGTTTGACGAAAGAATAATTTCTTTAAATGGTCTAATATCTTGGCCTCCTAGATCCCCTGACCTGTCGCCCTTGGATTTACACCTCTGGAGTCACACGAAGAATGAAATCTATGAATTTGATCTCTCCATGACCATAGAAATCCTGAGACAAAGAGTTCTGGGCACATTTAGAAATATTAACTTATAATATAAAATATTATAAAACTGTCACCAATTGTCAAAAATGTTTCGATGCAAATGGACGTCATTTTGCAGATTTGTAAATTAATGTTACCCACTTACAAAGTAGTTAAAGCTCATTAAGATTTTTTAAGTCGTTATTTACGTTCATGTTGTACTGAAAATTCAATGCGTTCAATCCATTACTTACTTATTAATGTAATCTTGCGACAAATAAATCATGGCCTCCTTTAAAAACATTGAAACCTAATTTTCGAAGTGTAATATTTTGATGACACTAAAATCTTTAATTGTGAGATATCACTAGACTGGAAATTTTAGGCTCTTTCCAAAAATCGGAAAATCCAATATGGCGGTCATAAGAAAAATGAAAGTTGAGGCGGGTTGCGGGTTAACAAAAAACAATGAAGACGTGTCGTATACGCCATCATATTTGTCTTAAAAATGTGTCCCAATAATGTCACATTTTGACAGCTGTCAAATTTACCGTTCTGGATATACTGGCGAAAAACGAAATCCGCCATTTTCGGTTTTTCGCCGATATTTCCCAAACTTATTAATCGATCGTAAATCTGAAGCCAGATATCGAATGCAATAAGTTTGTAACCGTTCGATGGCTGTTATATTGAGGGAATAAATTTAATTATATAAAAAAAAACAACTGTGTGAATTTTTGCAAGTCTATTGCTATAAAAAAACACCAAAAAAAAAAAAACAAATAGATATAAGATATGTGTGATATAAAAGAAACAGTCACAAATTACTGTAAATATCTTGGTACATATTAAATTTATTACTACCCTAAATGTTTAGCCAAACGCTGATCTTACTTATATTTACTATTTGTATCCTAAACCAATGAAATATTGAATTATAAATATATGATTCTTTATTAATTTAAAAATGATAAATTTTAAGAAGAAATTTACAGATATAAAGAAAGCTTGATATTTTAAATTTAATATTTTCTAAATAAAACAACTTAAGTGTTGCACAGTATTGCTCAGTTGTTAAAATGGGGTACTTATCTTAAAGGTTCAGCCACCAAATTCCTCAGACAGATGATTCTGTTATTGATTTTTGTCAATGACCTTCGGACTAGGTCAACGGCAAGGGTTAAGTGACCTCCAACTTCAACACGTACTTTGGACTTTAATTTGCTCTGGAAATGGAATTGGAACTTCGAAACTTGAACTTGGACAATAAGAAAACTAGAACTGAAATTGGAACTGAAACCTCTAGCTGGTTTCACGAACTAAAAATATAATCTCCAATTACAAATTTGTATATTCTTATTTGTATCTTCGGACATCTTGCTCTTGCTCTTGTACTTTAAATAACAGTATGAATAGTTACATTTATTTTCTTTTCTTCAATTTTATTTTAATGCTCTTTTCTGTAAGATTATGATAACTTTTACTTTGGCTGCGTGTGGCTAGACTCAAAATGTCCCGTTTGTCCTTTGTCAGCCAGTTTTATTTCCTTACGTTAGTTTTTTTGTGGTTTATAACATGGGAAGTTCTGATTGGCGAACGGCTTGTGGCTATCGATATTGATCTCGCTTTCAACCTGCTTGCCGGATTCTATCTCCGAGGAATTACACTTTAGCACTTCCCGGATAGGTCGCGCTTTAGAGAGATGGTACTGGCTAACGGATCGTCAGCGTGAACCGTTGCAAGTTTCCTCTAAAACTTTCCCCATCTAACCTTTGCTGTAGGTATAATAGGAGCCGAGATCCCTATATAGAGAAGCGAATCTGGGACACACTGTATATGTGTTATTAACATAGTCATGTACTGAACTAAATTGGGTCACACTTTACTATTCCCAATAACAGGAAACATTCATTTTTGAATTTGCGTCTAATCTACAATTCTATAAAAGATTCATACATGTAAATAAATATTTTTTTGAATTGTTTCAAATTCATAAGTCCCGTTTTCCCTCCTTTTTTGACATGCAAGTTTATACAATCTTAAGCGATGTAGAATCACAAAATACATTAATAACTGGTTCGTGATAAACCCAACAATTATTGAGTAATGATTGATGCCAACTTTGATTAATTAGCGTCCATTAGGCTAATTGGACCGTGGGTGGCTTGGGCTTATGCTTTGGCATTCCCTCCGAAACCGCAATACATCGGACGTTTTGTTTAATGAGGCAGAACGAAATTCAATATTGTTCTGTGCGAAAAAACAATACCAAAGTATTTTAAATTTAGAGCAAATACCGAGTGGGTGCGTATATTTTTGGAATAGAGCTCCTGCTAGTCGAGGGTGAAAACAGGCCTTCAAACTCTCCCATCACCGATTAGTTCAATACCTGCCGTTAGAAAAAGAAAATATAAACCCTCAGTAGCTTTTTGATTACACTGGAAATCTTTTTGACGTGTGTCATGTGATAAGACAGAAAATTTACATTATTGCATTATTGTTTATATAATTTATTGTAAAGTTTGGTCTTTCAATAATAAAACAACTTTATATTGTCGATAAAATATATTACATATTTACTTTAGATAAACAACGAATTATTCTAATCTAGCAGCTAAGGCATCAAAATATTTCTTAAATTCTTGCATTACTTCCTGCTTTCTTAATCGGGAGTAAGGAGGCGCTTCGGGTGTATACAACTCATAAGATTCCCATAAATGTTTATGTTTCAGGAAGTAGATATATTATTTGGACACTATTTTGTTCTGCTTACTCTATCTCATTTAGTTTTCCAGATATGGTTTTCTAAGACTAACGGTTCGCGAGATATCGACGATTTTCCGAAGGCGTGAATAAAGCCGTAATTTTTCCGATGGCTATAAAAATTCCACGGTTCGTCTTACGAACGAATTGACGTTTTTTCAGATTCTAGGGTGTCGAATTAGTATAGAAACGAAGTTTGGACA
This sequence comes from Kuschelorhynchus macadamiae, assembly GCA_030620095.1. Taxonomy (NCBI): domain Eukaryota; kingdom Metazoa; phylum Arthropoda; class Insecta; order Coleoptera; family Curculionidae; genus Kuschelorhynchus; species Kuschelorhynchus macadamiae. Next base: position 178,221 of record JAUTXW010004366.1, read on the forward strand.
CAATCTGAGGCCCAAGAATGTTTCCCGAAATTTCCATGCAAATTTTTTTACCGGAAAAAATTTTTTTTGGAAAATGCGTGGAGAGACTACGTTTCTGTATGTATTTTGAGCTAATAAATGCATTAAAACTATCCATTGCGACCTGGGATCAATATTTTCGGATATATGAAATTTTCATTTTTAAAATTTTGTTTTAGCAATTTTTGTTAAGTTAGTAAGACACTGGTTGAGTATGTTGTAAATTGATCATTTCTTAATAAACAGTGCAAACTGCACCTCTTTATCTCATTCAGTTTTCCAGATATGAATTTTTTTCCGACTCGATGTAAGCCATGCGTCCGCCATTTTGTCAAAAAACGCTATGTAATTTTCGCGTCGCAAAAAAAAACTAAAAAAGCGATGTTTATATATCTGATAGAGAATTTTCCGTAGATTCAGAATCTGCTTCGAGCGGTTTCCTAGGACTAACGGTTCGCATTTTTGTTATTTGTATTTTTTGTTAAGTTAGCAAGACACCGGTTGAATACGTTTTAAAACGATCATTTCTTAATAAAACAGTGCAAACCGCACCCCTCTATCCCATTTAGTTTTTCAGATATGATTTTTTTTCCGACTCGATGTAAGCCGCGCGTTCACCATTTTGTCAAAAAACGCTAGGTCATTTTCGCGTCGCAAAAAAAATACTAAAAAAGCAATATAAATATCTGATAGAGAATTTTCCGTAGATTCGTAACGTAACGGTTCGCGAGATATCGACTATTTTCCGAAGGCCCGCATAAAGTCGCGATTTTTCCGATTTTCCGAGGGCTATAAAAATTCCACGGTTCGTTCTATGAACGGATGGTTTTTTTTTGGGTTTCTAGGGTATCGAATTAGTATAGAAACGAAGTTTAAACACAATCTGACACCCATAAATAATATATAAAGAAAGGAAATTTAATAAGACTTGAACCAGTTTGGGGTTAGTCTATGAAATATCCAAGCGTGTGATTTCGAATTGTTTAGTGCTTTTATACCCTTTATTATGTGGAGCAGAGTATGCTAATTATGAGGAGACACAAGCACAAAGAAGCAATAAGTCTGTATACTCGCCATTATACTTTAAGACACCAGATGACAAATGGGGTTTGCAGAATCCTTCAGGTGCGGTCTGTATATGGAAGATAACGAGACAGCCAGATATGTACTGTACAAATGCCCGACCGCTACCAGGGTTAAGTTCTCCATATCTGAAAGAGATATTTTTTAGAGGATTTGAAAGATGCGACGCTATTGCTCATTGAGAAGTTGGAGTTTTTGGGGAGTGTAATTGTAGGTTAGAGCTACAATAGAACGAAGAATGGCACGCGAAGTTCGACATCAGCTATTAACTTTTTGAACCCTAATCTTACCCTTAACCTCTTATCGTTCTAATTGTGATTAGTATCGATTTTGAAGCATCTATTTCTATTTTTGTATTTAAATTTCTCGACAGTGTTTGCCACCTATCCCGTATATGTTTTCGACATCTGCGTTTATACTCCGGGGTAAGTCATTGTGAAATAAATGTTTAGAGGCTCGTTTGGATTTTTGAACTTCGACGTCCTCAAGAAACGTTTTTTTTTAATATGACATCAGATACAAGAAACTTTTATTTATATATGATATAAAATATAAATTGTTAATGCGGATAAACTTATAGAGAGTATGTCTGAGACCTTCCAAACCCTATTAAAATGGGAGATCTTGAGAAGTATCGTGTTTTTCTGGCTATTTTGGGCCCTTATAAAGTCCAAGTTGTATCGACAATTAACACGTTTGAAACAATTTCGACGGGAGTTTAATAGATATTTACGATATAAGTGAGTTAACAGCATCATTAACGAACTTCTATTAGCTGTTACCTGCAGTTTGCACTTTAAACCTGCCACTCTGCGTACCCCGGGCAATGTCAATTTAAGTAATATCTTATTGACAGTTTTAATTTCTTTAGTCCAAATGAGTGATTCAGAAAGAAGCATTCCTTCTGATATTGAGCAGAAAGCATCTATGGCAATTGACCGGTTGCTTCCCGAAAAATCCAGGCTAAAATACGAGTATATTTTCAATTGGTTCCAAAAATGGTACACAGATAAGAATGTACAGAACTATGGGAATGAAAAGGTACTTAATGTATACTTTAGGAAGTTATCTACTAACTATAGGCATTCATCTCTCTAGGCGTTTTATTCTATAATATGAACAATAATGATATATATACTGTCTTATCCAAATTAAGTGTCCACCATTAGTAACTTTGTTATTAGTAAAGATACGAAATTGTTTAAATAAGCAAACTATTAGCATTTTCAACGCTCTTTAAGATGGAATCACTAAAAAAACAATTGAGCATCGCGTTTTCGAGTTTAGACAAGAAATACAATGTTTTTAAATGGAAATCCCTATATATTATATTTTTTTCTGTTAAAGCTTGAAATTTTAAACAAAAAAGGTTATAAGGAAATTTTTCTTAAAACCAAAAATAACATTGATATTACAGTTTCTAAAAATTAACAGCAAAAGCTAGAACAGCAAAGTATCTTAATTTTACAAACATCGATTATAAGAAAACAAAACAACTAATTTTTTCTTAGAAGGTGCTCAAATACACCGCCCCGTTCTTCGATTCATTTTTGTGCTCGTTTCTGAACTGCTCGAACTGCCTTTAGTATGGTTCTACCATCTATCTGGTGTATCTTTTCCCTAACTGCAGCCTTTAAATCGTTAACGTCTTCGTACCTTTGCTTGTAAATTTGATCCTTTAAATATCCCCATAAAAAGAAATCATGAGGGGTCATGTCTGGTGAACGCGGGGGCCACTGAATGGGGCCATTTGTCCCTATCCACTGAGCATTAAAAAAAGTACTTAGAAGTTGATAAGTACCTCTGTAGTTGTGCGCAGGTGCACCATCTTGTTGAAAATGCAGATTCTGTCTACTTATGAGATCCAGTTCATCTAAGAAATTATTCAGAATTTCACTCATAAATGCCACATACCTATCACCGGTTAGACTGCCTTCATAAAAAAAAGGACCAACAATTCTTGACCCAATTAAACCGCACCAAACGTTAAAACTGAAACGGACTTGTGGAGCTCTTGGATGTACTAACAAAAGATTTTCCCTTGACCAGTAATGATGATTTTTTCTATTGTACATTCCGGAATTTGAAAAATTGGATTCATCGGTCCATAAAATATAACGGAAGTTATTTACATTTTGGCGACAAAAGTTAAGGTACCATTCGCAAAAAACAATTCTTCTCTCTGGATCTCCTGGCAAAAGCGCTTGAACTGGTCGGTACTTATAAGGAATAAATTTGTATTTTTTTAAAATCCTATGCACACTGCCATAACTAAAATTCGAGTCTTTGACAATATCTGGTATGGAATTCTCAGGGTAGGCTTCAAAATATGCAATAACTGCAATTTCCGTGGCCTCGCTTATTATAAAATCCTTTTTTGCCCTGGTTTTAGCAAAAACAGTATCATTGGCTCTAAATTTTCGGTATAATCTCAGAAAATATCTCTCATGCGGTTGAATGCGAAGTGGATATAATTCAGCATAGTATTCTTTTGCCCTCAAAGATGATTTTCTGCACACTAAGTAAGATTCCAACATATCACACTTTTCTTCATGGGTAAAAACCATTCTTTTTTTGAGATTAGTAACTGACACAACAAAACTGATTAATTACTGACACAACATAGGGAACAACGACGAAAAGTAAACAAATTTTGACAGAAAGCGTTATCATTGTTTTCCAAAGCCTCCTCGATACTTAGAACTGATATCCTCTAATCCATCACATATCTTAATTCGAAACATGGCGTGGCTTTCATAGCGAGCCTTCTTATAATTTTTGCAGTTAATTTTTAGAAACTGTAATATCAATGTTATTTTTGGTTTTAAGAAAAATTTCCTTATAACCTTTTTTGTTTAAAATTTCAAGCTTTAACAGAAAAAAATATAATATACAGGGGTTTCCATTTAAAAACATTGTATTTCTTGTCTAAACTCGAAAACGCGATGCTCAATTGTTTTTTTAGTGATTCCATCTTAAAGAGCGTTGAAAATGCTAATAGTTTGCTTATTTAAACAATTTTGTATCTTTACTAATAACAAAGTTACTAATGGTGGACACTTAATTTGGATAAGCCTGTATATATATATATATATATATATATATATATATATATATATATATATATATATATATATACAGTGACCGTCTAAAGTCCGTTCCCCCCCTACTAATTTTTGAGCCAACTCGTATATCGCAACGAAATTTAGAGGGCTTAAATAGGAGATGAAAAGCTATTTTTTTATGAAAAAATGATAGCTAAAAGTTATAAAATGGCGGCTACGCGCCATCTTGAATTATTATTTTAAATAAAACACCCCGCATATTATTCCATTTTCAAAATCTGCTCATTATTCTTAACATTTTTCTCTAATACACTTTATTCCTAAATGTAATTGTTTTCGAAATAATGACGTTTGAAAATTGAAAATCTGGTTTAAAATGAAGTAATGGTTTTAGTCACTTTCGATAAAAAATTCTGCTAACTAAATTTTTTAATTAATTTGTAGTTAAATCTTTTAATGAATTCGACTAATAAAAGGCGTAAAGACAGTATTTTAAGGATAAACAGTACCACTTACCAGAAAATCTTGAAGGTTACGAATTTGTTCTGTAAATTCACAAGGAAAACAAATTAGTTGGTTAAAAAATATTTTATTTATTTTTGAATAACACTTATTTAACCCCAAAAATAATTATTTTATCAAGTGTTCGATGTGGCCCCCTCCTAAATCTTGACAATAAAGTGCCCTATTATGAATAGCTTCTCTCACGTTGATGAAAGTCTGTTCATCTATTTCTTCACATGCTTCTCTTATTCTGCGTTCCAACTCTTCTATTGTTTGACATTCAGTGGCGTAGATTTTTAACTTCAGATATCCCCAAAGGAAAAAATCTAGAGGGGTAAGATCTGGAGATCTTGGTGACCATTCTGTACTTCCCCTGCGACCTATCCATCGCCCAGGAAAGTTTGTATCGAGAAACTCTCTAGCCATGCGATAGAAATGGGGAGGTGCTCCGTCCTGCTGAAATATGATTTCACGATTTTCAAACTCTTCCTGATTGTTTAATACAATTTGTCTTATTCGAGGTTCAATTTCAGTTTCTAAAAGATTTCTGTAAAGATCTCCTGTAAGATTGCCTCTGATGAAAATCGGTCCAACAACGTGGTTGCCCAAAATCCCCGCCCAAACATTAACTTTTTCAGGAAACTGGGTATGCCCTTCTCTAAAAATATGCGGATTAGTATCGTTCCAGTATCGTACGTTCTGTTTGTTGACTTTTCCATTAAGGAAAAACGTGCATTCATCTGAGAAACATACACGTTTTAGGAAGGATCGTTCTCCTTCAATTTTTCTTGTTAACCACTCACAAAATTCAACCCTCCGGTCTGGATCATCCTCCGTGAGAGCATGCAGTATTTTCATTTTATAGGGATGAAATTTTTCATTTTTTAGGACTCTTTGGACACTTTTCGAACTTACTTCGCAGGATTCAGCAACTGCAGACGTCGACTGAGTAGGATTAATTACCATTTCAGCAACAATTTCAATTTTTTTTTCTTCTGAAAGAGGTAGTCTTCCTGATCTTGGAGCATCTTTCATCGTACCAGTTGCTTGGAGCTTATTTAAAAGTTTGCGCAAATATGACCGCGAAATAGGGTTTTCGGGAAATTTATCGTTAAACATACGGACTGCTAGATGAAAATTTCTTCCAGCTTCTCCAAAAATCAAAACTGCTTCAAATTTATCGTGTAAACTGCGAGCCATGGTCACACTTTTCATAAAATAATTAAGATGCTCAACGGACTATTTGACAGTTAGTTATCAAGATGTTACCGCGACAACGATTTTGTTTCCAACGCAAACTTGATCGTATTTTTGATTAAATTTGAAATGACCAAAATGTCAATTTTCAAACGTCATTATTTCGAAAGCAATTACATTTAGGAATAAAGTGTATTGAAGAAAAATGTTAAGAATAATGAGCAGATTTTGAAAATGAAATAATATGCGGGGTGTTGTATTTAAAATATTAATTCAAGATGATTTTATAACTTTTAGCTATCATTTTTTCATAAAAAAATAGCTTTTCATCTCCTATTTAAGTCCTCCAAATTTAGTTGCGATATACGAGTTGGCTCAAAAATTAGTAGGGGGAACGGACTTTAGACGGTCACTATATATATATATATATATATATATATATATATATATATATATATATTAAAGTCAATATTCATATCAGCAAATTTAGAAATTTAGTCACCCTCCTCAAAAGAAAATCTGAGGGATATCAATCAAAAAAGTCAAGGGTATTACAACATGCCTTCTAGAAGCAGATGACACGAAATACTCATTTATGAGAGTAGCATTGATTACAAGGGTTAGCAGGAGCTTGCAGGTGATAAGAGTTAACAAATTTGTTGGATAATGACAAGGATGAAGAGCGATGTTTTCATTTTTTTCACCGACAACGAAAACGAAAATAGCCAGGGAATTCTATGTAACATCTGGAAATATTCAAGAGATAGTCACGGTTCAACTAGTTCGAAGATGCATTAATCTTCTCCCATTTAACATCAAGCATGGTAGGTTTTTGATCCAATTTCGAAATGGTGTGTGTATGAAGCAACCGGTTGGCATTAATTCTTTTGGATCATTGCCAAAACAAATCGCTTTGCATCTCAAACTTGAACATCCAGAAGGATATATGGGACATTGCTTCTGAAGATCATCTACGTCCCTATTGTCAGATTCAGGAGCTGACATTCAAACAATCATGGTGGCTGGCCATCCAACACAGTTGCGGAAAGCTACGTTGAAAATTCAGCAGAAAATATAAGTTTAAATAATAAAAACAATGTATTGACTACAAATTTAACAAACGTGGGTGCTTCGTCAGGAATTTATTTGAAAGATTACAAAGATTGTACTATTATTATTTATAATAAAGAATTTTTCATGTTTTATAGTTTTTAATAAAATAATTATAAAAATCTTCTTCGCTTTTTCTATGCTACAAATTTCAAATTAAAAAAGAATGAATGAGTGAAAACACGTCTTAACTCACGAACGTAGATAAAGATATTTAAAATGTATTTTGTGGGTAGATGCATTTGGTGTTCAATTTAAAAAAAACACTCTATAAACGTATAGTAAAGCTACAATATTATATTAATCCGTTGACAAAAAATACCTAATAATATAACGCAAGTCGATTTGCTTTATCTGTTACAGAGGGCGTCATATTCTCCAAACCAATAATCCATAATCTCACCCTTCTTGTTTCCCCGGTGGCGATTGGACTGATATAAAATATTAACCCATATCTTAACTAAAACTTATTAGAGTTTCAGCCCGCTAGCTCAAATAGTTTTAGAGATACGATTACTTTAGTCCTTCGAGGAATGTTTCAAATTAAACGTTGAATTGCGGCCTGCGTATTGAAATTATGTCTATAATTTCAGAAGGTGGTTCCAATAAGAACACACGCACAAATATTGTTATTGGCCAAAGTTCGCCCTTTACAGCTGAATATTTTCTAAATGGAAATTCATATTGCTAAAGGTAACATATGTCAGAAAAGTTTTTGGAAAATATCCAAATCATTTTATTTGAAAACCAATTTGACCATGGAAAAACAAACGCTTCAATACGTCTGATCTTTCACTTTTGTGCTATCTGTTTACATCAGGGGCTTCAAAGAGCCCGATTCTACATATAAAAAATTCCTATTAAGTAAAAAAAAAATATTTAACTTTAATTTTATAAAAATCATCTATATAAGTAAAAAACTCTTCTTTACTCGTTTCCAAATAGATTTTAAATGATTTCCTTTATATTTTCTAAAAACTTGATTTTTTACTTCTTTCCGCGTATCGTGTTTCTTTTAAAGAATTTCATTAGTAGGGCTTACGGCCGAAACACTCCATAGTATGCCAACTATGCTTGTTCAAGATCCCTGCATTGAGCGTTTTCTTTCGTACACCCTCTAGAGCAGGGGTGCTCAAACTTGAACTGTTGGCGATCTACCTCAATATTTTTAGACTACTTACGATCGACTCTGAGAGGCTGCAAGTATGTGTGATGCAGGGTTGTCGTACATACACGATACATACACCCTACCTACCTAGGTAGGGTGTACCGTAGCATGTATAGATATTAGCTTTCCGCACAATATACATTATTTTAGTCAAGGTTTGGGTTAGGTTTAGTTAGGTTCTTCTCTACAATATCAACGAAAAAACTCATAGTTATTCAAAATTGCGAGTTTATTGGTTGTTACAAAACAAAAAAGTTACATATGGTGTTAAACTTAACTAAGGAGTGACCTTGCATGCTGAAGCGTGACACTGCATGTCCTGAGCAGACTTTTCATAAGATGGTACGTAACCACTGAGTGCTAATTGCAAGCATGATAACATATGATCGTCAATTAGTCGATTGCGATATTTTGACTTAATTATCTTCATTTCAGAAAATGCAGACTCGCACAAGTAAGTTGACCCAAACATTGCTGTCAGTTGAAGGGCGATTTGCCTTAGATTCGGATATTTATCTTCAGATGTAAAACACCAGAAATCACATGCTGTAGCTTTGAGCTGTATATCTGATAAATCTGCATCAACTCATTTTCAACAGAACATGAGTTCATATTAAACTGACTTGCTATTTCAGTAGCTAATTCCTTAATGTTTTTATATGAAAAAGGATAACTCATAAATGATGCTACATTTGCCAATTTACTACAATCATAAAAACGCATTTCGAATTGTCCCAAAATATTTGATAATTCATACGTATCATAATTCAATTGAGGAATCCTTGCTTTCAAAGACGGAAAATGTTTCAGATCCTTTCTTTTCAGTTGATCTATCATAAGTTGCAATTTACTTTTGAATGCGTTTACCGCGCTAATCATATCAATCAATAACAGTTTTTCCTTTACCTTGAACCAAGTTAATGGTATTTAGGTGCAGTGTGATTTCAGTCAAAAATGCCAAATCAGTCAGCCATTTTTCGTTTTTCAACATCTGAGTGTCATCACCTCTTCCGTCTAGAAAAGCTGTTATTTCGGGCAATAATTCATGAAACCTTTCTAGGGATTTTCCGCGACTCAACCACCTGACGTCCGTGTGAAGAACTAAATCAGTGTGTTCAGCTGACTCCCTATCTTCCAACTGCAACTTAAAGAGCCGCCGTTGCAAGCTACGTGCACGGATGGAATTCACAATTTTTGTTGCAATGCCCATAATTTCCTCCGTGTTTAAAACTTTTGAACACAAAACTTGTTGATGTATATTGCAACGGATTGAAAAATATGAAGGGAAATCTTCATTAGCTCGACACAATGCCACAAAACCATTTTTGTTTCCAGTCATTGCTGGTGCTCCATCGGTTGTAATGCACACTAATTTATATATTGGTAGCTTGTAGTTTTTTACAAAATTGAAGAAAACGTCATATATATCTTCGCCACGGGTCTTCCCCTTCAGAGGAATGATTGTCAAAAATTCTTCCTTAGTCAACATGTCATTAAATACCATCCGAATAAAAATACACAGCTGGGCAGTGTCTGTCATATCGGTGGATTCGTCGAACTGTAAAGTATGTACATTCCATGATATCATTTTTTAGTTTATCTGCCATGTCCTCACTCATGACTTCAATACGCCTTGTGACAGTCGGACGAGATAACTGAAGTTCTCTAATAGCAGACATGATTTCTGTTTTATTTTTAAAATATCCAAATAAAGTCTCACCCGCTTCAATAAATGCTTCCTTCACAACCGATCCATCTTTGAATGGTTTCTTGTGTTTCGCCAATATATGAGATATTTTAAATGACGCGATCGTAGCAGCTTTTGATTGTTTGGCTGGTCTTGTGAACATGGTTTGTTCTTTTTTCAAACAGGATATCAAATCACGTACTTTTCGTTTTCTTAATTCACTCTGTGGCGGAAAATCCTTTTCATAGTTTTTATGAACCGTTCTATGATGCCTCTCTAAGTTACCACGCTTAGGTATTACAACTGACGCACGATAAATAAGACAAATGCACTTATCCTTCACCATACAAAACAAAAATTCTTCCTCCCAATCGTTATTAAAATGATACGTTTTAGATTTCTTCGCTGCACTCATTTTGTATTATTTAATAATAAACTTTGTATCGACGTAGTATTGCCTTCAAGTTGCAATTCAGAATGACTCCAATTCCTGCAGGCGCAACATTTATATCGGCGTAAACGAAAGTCTCGAATGTTCCCGTCAAACGCGCCGCCCGAAATTTGTAGAAAAGCGGGAAGAATAAAAAACGCGGCTTTTCTTTGACAAATACTGCGCCTTCCTTTGATAAAGCCGCCTTTTGCCGCTAGCAGAGTGTTATTTTATTACGTAATAAATTTTTGTAGTTTAGTTAAGTACTTATTAAAAATTTTTTTCTTTTCGAGATCTACTCAAAAAGCACTCGCGATCGACCGTTTGAGCACCCCTGCTCTAGAGTCTAGATGTCGCTTTGTTTCGAAAATTTCTTCTGTTTATCGGGGAATCCCAAAACACAAGGCTGGTAAACAACGTTTTAATAAAGTTTGTGGAGTGGATTTACTGGATACGTGTTTCGTTATCGTATTTGGTGTTTTTTTAAATAAATTCTATTTAGGACTGGTAGACTGTACTACTGGAATCTGTGAATAATTTTACTAAAGGTACGTATGTAAATTAGTATATTATTTTTTACTTAATACGGTATTTTTCTATTTTAGATTGAGTACCTATAAGCATAAATTTGGTGCCTAAAAGCGTAAAGAACGCGATGCATTACAAGAGAAAAGCAAAAACTCCCTATAATAACAAACTTTTTTAGTGCCTCAGCAAAAAAGCTAAGTCTGTTTTCTTTTAAATAAAAAAGTTCTTACATATTTTTTTTAATTATTGTAGTTGACAATAGTGACAACTTAGCCGAGATTTATCAGTTAGAAACGGCGCCGACGACGTCGGAAATGCACACTCATACACAAGAATCACAAAAGCCATGCACTGAGCAATCCAAGCACATTTCTTCGATTAGTTCTGATACAAATATTAATGCTGATCAGAGTATTGACTCTACTTTAGACTAGTTGGTAATGTAGTAGACGAAATCCAGACTGATAAAGGATATTATACACGAGAATTAACAAGTGATCAAAAACGAATTATTATTGGCAATAAGCCATCACGACCATTAGGACCATTCATTCGAGACTAGAAAGGTAGAAGTTTCTCTACATTTTTTTATAATAAATTAATAAATCTAGAATAAAAACCGAACGTCTCTGGTTATGTTTTTCGCCCATTTTAAACCAATGCTACTGCCAACCTTGGTGGATGTTTCCTCGAGAAAAAGATACTATTTCTAATGGATTTAATGACTGGTTCTACCTAAATCAGGCAATTACTAGGCACGAGCAGAAGCAAAGCCATAACGAATCTTGTGCAGTTTATGACCGATGGAGAAGGAATGATACAATGGGCCATGAGCTTGAGTCAAAAATTTTACAGGAAGTATCCGTATGGCGACAAATTTTAGAATGTGTTATTAAAGTTACACTTACGTTGGCTTCTAGTAATATGCCATTCGGTGGACATGACGAAAGTTTGGATTTCTTAAATCCAGGACCATTTTTATCTATTATAAATTTGCTTTCTGAATACGATTTGGTTTTAAAAACTTTATTAGAGAATAAAAAAACCAGTTACATATTTCAGTCCTACAATACAAAATGAAATAATTGGACTATTAAGTACTGCTGTAAAAAATGAAATAATTGATCAAATAAAAAAGCATCATTTTATTCAATTATAACAGATACCACGCAAGTTATTTCAAAAATTGATCAGTTAGAAGAGAAGCCAACGAAAATATTAATAAATGAGTCATTTTTAGGATTTATACCAGTTGGGAGTCAAACTGGAACGGATTTATCCAATACTATCTTAAGAATATTAACAGAAAACGCTATACCTTTAGAAAAAACACGACCGAACTGCAAACATGAGTGGGTTATACAAAGGGGTATAAGCACAAATATCAGCAATTGTTTCTAATGCAGTATATGTACATTGTGCGTCTCATAACCTAAATTTAATAATTAATGACTCCGTTAAGTGTGTTAATGAACTTCGAAATTTTCACGATTTGGTTGAAAGTGTTTACATTTTTTTTGGACACAGCATAAACAGATGGGCCCTTTTAAGTAAATGTTTTGATAACTCTGTCAGAAAAAATAAGACGACCCTAAAAAAATTAAACCCAATACATTGGTCAGCGAGACACGATGCATTGGACGCCCTTAGGTTTAGATCTGTGAATGTCTTAAAAGTTTTATTGCAAATTATATTGACCTCTAATAATAAAAATTAAGTTGATGAAGCTATTTCTTTAAAAAACAAATTTGAGTTATTTGAAACTGTCTTTTTAATAGTTCTCCAATCAAAAATTTTAAAGTTAACTGACGCTCTTTCAAAACTCTTGTAAAAGAAACAGCAAAACATTGAACATGCATCAAAAATGTTTCTTACTGCGCTTGAAAATATCAAAACCATAAGAAATAATTTTGATTTATTAATTAGTGAATCAAGTAGTTTGGCTGCGGAATGGGGGATCAATGCGGAATTTTCAAAAAAAAGAATAACTAGGCCCAAACGGTTTTTTAATAAAAAGAAAAATCATTTTCAAATCGAATCTAACGAAGACTGGTTTTAAAATAAACGTTTTTAATACAACGTTAGATATTATAATATCTCAATTACAAAATGCAGGAAGTTTTAGATAATGATTCAGTTTCTGATGAATGGGCCAGGAATTGTACGTCAAATATTCCGATGATATTACCGATATAATTTCTTCATAACTAGTTTCTTTTAGAAGTTGTTTTAAGGGCGATTTAGGTAGGATCAAATTCATTAAAGACTTAATGGAGTTTATTTTAATTGAAAATTTTAGTTCCTGTAGTAGTTTTAGCGAAATTTTGATGGTTTGCTACATTTTCCTAAGTATCCTTGTATCGGTAGCAACAGCCGAACGATCATTTTCTAAGTTGAAGTTAGTAAACACAATGGGACAGGAAAGACTTTGGCGGTTTTCAATTCTGTCCATTGAGAACCAAATTGCGAGGAAAATGGACCTGTCTTCCATTGTATCGGTTTTTGCAAATAACAATGCGAGGAAAAAAATTAATTAGATCAGTCATTTCATTTCTTTTTATATTTTTTGTTATGTTGCTTGTACTGATTTTAATTTTTTGTGATTTTGTTGTGTTCGTTATATATTTTTTTAATAAACGTCACTAGATACTTCGTTTTTTATTGGGTAAAGGGCCCGGCGATCCCATGGAACACAGGTCCAAAGCTGCATCACTACGCCCCTTTACATCATGGTCTAAAAATTGAAGTTAGGATGAAGTTTTCGAAATGAGAATATGTTGTTGTCAACAATATTTGAAATAATTCTCGACCATGACGGCGGAATATCGTATTCTAATTTACTGAAAAAAGTCCGCAGTTCAAGTCAACAGACTATTGGCGGTTTTCAAAAAAAAAATGATTTCAGAAAATTCTTAACCCTGTTTATTGACTAAGTTTACAGTTTTTGCCTATTAAATATACCATACATCTAAGAGAAAAGCAAACAAGAAAAATATTAGCTTAAAACACTAATTAAACTTTATTTTTTCCGTTTATGAGGTGTTCTATCTTCTCTCTTCAAAAACCAACAGTTGTCACCCATCATGGCTGGATCCCATCGTCCTTGGTACCGAATTTCCATTGTTCTGATATCTTGGTGAAATCTTTCACCCTGCTCGTCACTAATAGCTCACAACTTTTTAGGAAACAATGACAGATGGGAATGGAGGAAGTGAATTTTTAATGACATTTTGGCACCAAGCGCTTTGTAGGCATCTAACAGTTCATTAACTAATCGTTCATAATTTTCATCCATATTGTTGCCTAAAAATCCTCTTTCTACATTAACAAATGAATTCCATGCTCTGAGTTCCTACCTGGTAAGCTTTTCCGTAGAATTGACATCGTCCAGCAATTTTCTGATTTGTGGCCCAATAAAAATGCCTTCTTTTAATTTGACATCACTTAACTGGGGAAAAACTTGTCTTAGGTATTTAAGTCAATCACCATTTTTATTCAAAGCCTTCACAAAGTTTTTCAACACCCCAAGTTTAACGTGAAGAGGAGGCAAAAGGACATTTTTGGGATCAACAAGAGGTATAAACTTAACATTTTGAGATCCCGGTTGAAATTCGCTTCTGTCTGGCCAAATTTTTGTTACATAATGCTGATTTATTGCATTTTATCCAAAATCGTGCGCATATTTTCATAATTTTCTTTCATTGCAACTGGTATAGAGGGTTTTAAATTTCCGTTATGCAATAACGCAACTTTTAAGCTATATTTACATGAGTCTATGGATAAGCGCCACTCACGGGGAGAACGTTCAATATCAAGTTCCTGCATTAAACGGTCTATATCAGTACACACGCACAACGAATTTTCCATACTGTAGAATTCAGAAAACATAACATTTCTTTTTCTGAAATTCGTAATTTTTGTTTCTTTAGTCAATAGGTTCCATTCCTTAAGACGAGAAGCCAGAAGTTCTGACTGTTACTTGGATAACCCCAAATCACGTACTAAATCATTTAATTCTCTTTGAACAATCAAATGTGGCTCGCCGGAACTGGGACCTGTGGTAAAAGTGGGATCGGTGCACTGTTCTTCTGAGCTGCCTGATGATGCGTTATCTCCATTATCTCTCAAATCAATAGCTTGCCAATTTAAAGGCGCAATCGGCATTCGCAAATTTGCATTATGAGGGACAGGTCGAATGGCAGATTGCAAATTTGGATATTCTATATTGTGCTTTCCCTTTTTGGAATAACATTCAGTCTTTGTCAGGCAAAAATAACAATCGTCAGAATGATTGGTGGGTTCTCGCCATACTGTTGGAACTGCAAAAGGCATACTTTTTCTCTTTCCCTTCATCCACTGCACCAATATAAACTACAACTACCACAGCACACATGGGGAGCCCACTGCTTATCTTGATCCCTAATTAACACACCAAAATATTTAAAGTAGGCTTTTTTCACATTTTTGGAAAATTCTCCACAAATATAAAAAAAATTGTCAGGAGAAATTTTGCAACTTCGGCGCGTTTGACGCGAAATTCTCGTCTCGTCACATATATTTGCTTATCGATACACAGAGAACCACTCAATTCGAAGCTCAACACAAGAGTGATGTTTAACGTTTATTTTATGTTTAATGTTGTAAACAACCCAGTCTAGGTAATTTTTCCGTTGTAAAATGGACCCATTTTAACCGCCCTACAATAAAATTGTTTACCTGCCAATATAAAAGGTTCTAACTAATTAGGCTATTAAAAAATGGTACGTATTAGGGCTTTCCCAATATTTTTTTTATTATTGGGAGGATATTTCCATTGTGCAAATAATGAGCTGGCCTGTGTTAGAAAAATCTTGTCGGCCAGTGTAAAATTATAGTGACAAAGACTGTTGTCGATGTTAAATTCAAAGCGAAAGCAAAGTTTGCTGATAAAATCATGATGTGTTGTGCAATTCCGGAAAAAGCGTTTCTAAACCAAACGTTGAACGTGTTAGTTAGTTAGTTACTTAATTCTTTATTCAATCTTTTAATGTATTACAAGGTAATAGTTATGCTAAGACCCCCTTGGGGTATGGATCATGTCACAATAAGCCTTTAAAACTAGAAATACCTACAGTTAGATAAACCTAAAAGACAAAAAGATTATAATAAGACATAAAATTAATCAACGTTTAAATTCAGGTAAAAGTAAAATAAAATTATAGTAAAACTAGTGTATAAAGGAACAAGTTTATAGTTAATGCAGTGCCTCTTTTGTAGTATTAACATTCTCAAAAAATTCTCTCAGACTCTAGTATAACTGTTGCCTCTAAAGAAGGGAGAGCATATTCCAGATCTTAATTATGTTAAATACAACATTTTTTTGTACAAATGTAAAATTTGGTTTATCGATCTTGAGGTTTGTTTTAAATCTTGTACCATAAGAGTGTTGCTGCATCTTATCAAAGAAAAGGTAAAAGTTATTAATTCAAAACTTAACACATTCGAGAATATATAGGTGCAAGGTACAAGTATTCTAGTTCCTGGGAATTGATCCCTGCAGCTGTCTCGACATCCCATGCCAAATATAATACGGATGCATTTTGTGTTTGTGTTTTTTTAATAAAAATATTCGATGTGATTTAACAGCATTTCTCCAAAATATTAAACCATAAATAATATATGTATATATAACATATGTATGATATGCTGTGAGAGATGCTTGCGACCCAGCATTATTGTGAATAACTGAATAAAGAGGGCAGTCGGTTGATGTTAATATTTGTACACAAAATTGCCTTCCGAAGTTACTTGATTTTATTAATTTACAACATTCTAACGAAATAATGTTTTGGTCTGACCTAGCTTCATGCCACTATACCCGCACACTACAGTGGTTAATACTACAAATAGCATTGTGCCCCGTGAAAACAACCCACTTACATACCACAGGCGAGAGTAATCGAAACTTCTTGGGCACTACTAACAAGAAAGGTATACGAAAATGGATGGGAGGCCCAAAACCAAGATTATTTGCGAAGGAAACTTTGTCAGAAGATACGCGAAGTAAACTTTGAAACTTGCCAAACACTTATAAGACAAGTTAGAACTAAACTGGGACACATAAAAGAACACGACCACTAGATCTATACTAACTATATATGTTAAAGCTTAATCTATATTAATTATTGTCGTGAAAAGTAGTTTTCTTAAATTCAATATTTTCCCGAAAACTTTTGTGACATATTTTGATCGAAATTTGAAAAGATACCGCTTGCTTAAAAAAAAGATCTGACTGTTTTCGGCATATCTAAAAAATTACTTATCTGTTTGACTTCAAATTTTGATCAAAAAGTAATGGCCATATGGGAATGGCCCACAGTAATTAGTACAGTTATTACAGTAACATTTTGGTAAAAATCCAATATGGCTAAACAAAATGGCGGCCTAGTGAAATGTAAAAAATTATTACTAAAAAGCTACCTATCCAATTTATCTCAAATTTTCAAGTATCACAAAAATCAAGTATTATGTAGGAATCAGCTGGTAAAATTTTGGTACAAATCCAAGATGGTAGAGCAAAATGACAGCTTAATAGATTATATAAAAATTCAGTCCGAAAAAACTACTTAATTGACTGATTTTAATTTGTGTACCATAACTAATTATTGTAGTATAGAGGTAAACTAGTTAAAATGTGGTACTAATTTAAAATAGCAACCAAATAAAATATTTCTAATCGTGAAAAAAATCACCCCCACAGGTTTTACATATTTTCAGGTTTTAGCGTCCCTAGATGGTAAAAAATATGTTTTATCAATACCGTCGGTCAGTCTGTCAGTTTGTCTGCATGAAGCCTGAAAAAAACTATTTATTAAGCAACTCTCAAATTGTGTGCACGTATATAGGTCGCTAGATGACAAAAAATTTGTTTTCTCAATTCCGTAGGTTTATCTGTGTGTATATCGCTCTCTGTTTTCGCGGCATACCAAAAAAAACTACTTTCTCTATTGACTTAAATTCTTGGTCAAAAATTAAGGGTCACATAGGGATGACCTACTAACATTTTAGTAAAAATCCAATATGGCCAAACAAAATGGCGGCCTATTACTACTTTCTCTAACATTTCGGAGGTGATTTTTTCACGAATTATTGTAATTTCCTTTTACGAGGGTAGTAAAAAAGAAAGGGTCGTTATTTTACCCCTGGGGAAGCTTCTTAG
Source organism: Kuschelorhynchus macadamiae (assembly GCA_030620095.1). Classification (NCBI taxonomy): domain Eukaryota; kingdom Metazoa; phylum Arthropoda; class Insecta; order Coleoptera; family Curculionidae; genus Kuschelorhynchus; species Kuschelorhynchus macadamiae. Next base: position 196,209 of record JAUTXW010004366.1, read on the forward strand.
GTACTCCCTCTTCATCGCATATGCGCAGCAAAAAATAAAAAGCCTGCCCTTTATACAAAAAAAAGAATATTTTTATTTTTATTCAATTATCAATTTATATAAAAAGAAACTTAATTACACTTCTCAAAACACGAGTTTTAAGAAGTGTATTTAATCCTTAGACAATATCAAAGTGGTTTTTATTAAATGTTAATTCTTAAGTAATAAACACTGATCATACGCTTCGTTACTTTTGTGTTTCAAGATTTTTAAAAATTCCCTTTTGAAATGGAGCTCTAACAGTTGTTGTTCTCCAAGCAGTGAGGGTAATACAAAAAGCTTTTTATATAACCCAGCGTAATTTTTTAATGTTTGAAGTTTTAGAGGATCTGAGCAATTATCGTTTGTAATATGCCCTTTGTTTATGAATTGCTGGCATTCTTGACGAGGAAGGGTTGCAGGAATGGAACGTCAAAAAGGCGGTCTGGAGACCCGCGGCATTGTTACAATTAAAATTAATGACGTGAATCGCTATTAGGTAAAGTTTAGTTGAAATTTTGACACCCGGTAAATGAACAATTATAAAATTTTATCACCATATATATGTTTATCCTTGCAGGAAATCTATATAAAGCTAGTGATGTCACGAGACGAGATTAGGAATTCATCTCGTCTCGTCTCGACTTCGCACTGTAGTCTTTTTTAGCAATCTGTGCGTAAATATATTTTAGATGATACGATTATACTGCAATATTGTTCAAAAATATATAACACTTGATATTTATTTCAATATGGTACCGACAATAAAGTCAATTTAAAGAAATTTTAATCTGTTTTCCTAGTAGGCCATGAAAATTGTGTGTTCTAAATCTGAATTATCTGTACCAAAGTTTGTTATAATATCATAATTAAATAATAAATCAATAAACAAAGATACATACCTACCATTTAGTATTTACCCTGGACAACACAACTAACACAAATACTTAGGAAATCTAATAAAAAAAATATATACCTACTATACACTAAAAATGTTTTATTTACAACAAACGACGTTGGATTTAATACTTTTCTAATGTTGACAATTGTGTTGTTTGATAATACTTACTTACAACTATTTAATTTATCTCTTAGAAATACCCAAGATTTGTTTTAAATAAAATAAGGTAGCCATGACTTGATTAAAAAAAAGAATATATAGATTCTGTTGAGCCATTGTACAAACTAATTGACATTTGTCCATTTATTAAATATCAAATGGCTGCGAATTTCGAAAACTTGGAGAAATATGACATGCTTGTTTGTTTTATACAGTGCCAGGAAAATGCGGATGAAGCGTCAGAGATCTATCTAATCCGGTAATTGACAGGAGTAATACTCAGTAAACAAAATAACTTTGCTTCTTAAACCAGGGCTTTTCTCTCAGTATTTTTGAAAAACAAAAGTATAAATAATAATAAAACTTTAGTTTTGTGACTTTTTTTTCAAAATAATAATATTAATATTTCAAATTTTGCCTATTGTTCCTAATATGTTATAATTGTGTCAATAATTTGCTTGTAATAAAAAAACATATTATTGCAGCAAGTCTGTAACATGAAAGATACGATGTCACTAAATTTTCAATAAAATTAGTTATAATTAAAATATTTGAAATGTAGAATAGCAGTTTTGTTGATAAGTGATAAAAAAACATCTTTTACATCGCCCTGTATAATAAAATAAATCAATTTAATTTATTTTGAATATGTCGTTCTATACTCTATATATCTGCAAATAAGCATTTATTCCTTATAGATTTAGATACCCAGAACGAAGACAGCCCGATAAGAGAACATTTTTAAGAATAAAAGTAGGGAACAGTTCGAACAGTATATGTAATTTCTACACCCTGCATAGTCTTTTTTTCTAATTTAGTCCATAGTAAGTATTTGACAGAATTTTATTGTCAACATTAGAAAAATAATTAAATTATTGTTAGTTTATAATATGTGTTTAGTAGATTTCTTAGATGTTTGTGTTTCCCTAGCGTAAAAATTAAATAGTATGAATCTATGTTAACTGATTTATTGTTTAATAACGATATTATAACAAACGTTGGTACAGATAATCCAGATTTAGAAAATTAACACACAATTTTCATGGCCTACTAGAAAAACAGATTAAAATTTCTTTAAATTGACTTAATTGTCGATACCGGATTAAAATAAATATCAAGTGTTCCATATTTTTGAGAAGCTAAAAATGAGCGGAAACCAAATATTAAAAAATATACCCATTAAAAAAAAACCCATTAAAAAAAAACCCAACTTTAGTCTATACCTCGAAAACTATAGTAGCTAACCAAAAACTGACTACGCCACTGGATTCTACGCAAATAACTCTGCCGAAGTCAGTTTTCACCTTTTCGGTAAGTTGCCAGGCCATCGAGATACGAGGGCAACTTCAAAACCCAAAATTTTTAATTTCACCCTGTATTTCAAAAACGAAGAGGGCTAGGAAAAATTTGTTTGTGGCTTCTTTGGTTTAACAAAAAGGTAGCATAGTGTTGCGAAAACCGTATCTCTCTATCTTCAGTAATAAGGGAGATACCTCGCAAAACTATTTCGGATACCCTGAACAACGGTTACCGACTTCTGGTCGGAAACCATTTTTAATTGGACACCCGGTTAACACATGCGGAAAGTCTCTTTTCCGTAGTCGACTGTTGACCGATCGAAGGGAAATAATCTTTTGCGGGAAGCACGACTTCTCACATTTTTGAAGCACACTATTATATGAAGTACGAGAGTAAAATAAGGTAAAGGTTAGCAACGTGATTTTTGCATAATTCACATTAATATCGATTTTGTTATGAATATCCATTAAATTTAAAAACGTATTTTTATTATGTAAAGAAATTACAATATTTACAATATATGTAATTTTAATTAATAAGTAATAAAGACTGCTCCTATGCTTCTGTGTTTCAAGATTTTTAAAAATTCGCTTTTAAGAGCTCAGAACAAGGCTTTAACATTTGTTGTTTTCTAAGCAATAAGGATAATGCAAAAGGCTTTGTATTATACCAGAGCGTAATTTTTAAATGTTCGAAATTTAGAGACCTTTGCAATTATCGTTTGTAATATGCCCTTTGTTTATGAATTGCTGGCATTCTTGACGGAGAAGGATCTGCAGGAATGGAACTTCAAAAGCGCGCCATCCTGCTGCAGGTAGTGGGGCCCTCGCGCGAACGCTGTCGTCTGCTCCGTTTGAATCTCGCTCAGTTCCGCGCGAGCTTTTGCTTGGAAAATATTCAACTCCCGGACACACTTTGCCCGGATCGCGAGTTTTTTCACGGAGTTTCGAATCTTGCAATAGCAGGAGTTGCGGACCCGCCCACTTTTAAGTGCGGTGTAAGTGTGAAGCCGGCCTAAGACTGCGAATTTCGGACGTTGTTATCGGAGGACTTGCGAGTTCTTATTTAAATTCTTTTTGGATGGAGTTTTTCACGCCCTGGGACTTTTGAAAACTTTAAAAAAGTTTTCCGGCTATCGGGCTGAATTAAGAAACAGTGGATTGTGAATACAGTGCCTGAATTAGGGGTGTATTTTTGTGGTCTTTTTTGTGATGTGTGACTAACTAGTTACGTTTAACATGATGTTGGTTATCGGCATTTTCGTCACGATAGTTGGAATTTCGGCTGCTCTCAATCAAGGTTGGTTAAAAAAAAACAAAAAAAATTATTTGGTTTATTTTAAAAAGTGATTATATTTGATAAAAATGGTCAGACATATAAAGTGATTTATCAAATTGCGCTGTTTCGACATTACTCTAAAGTATACAGGATTTATTGTTTAATATCTAGCCAAATTTCAAAACATTTTCCTTGCAACATACAACAACTATTATTACTAGTAATTTATTTTAGAGATAATAACAATTGAAATTTGACAATCTTTTATTTCGGCGGCAGAATTTTTTTTAAAGCGGAAATGCTTTTACTTATAAATCAAATTTTGACAGTGTAATAAAGGCCATAAAAAACGCAATAAGAAAAAATTGTTTAATTATTATACAAAATATATAAATATATAATAAAAAAACGAGTTTTATAAAAAAATATTACTGAGCTCTCTTCGATAAAGGGAATACTTTGTATACTTAATACAATTGTCGAAAAAGGGCAACTAATTAATGAATCTTTTTCCAGCTTTTAATATTCTATCAAAAATATAATAAATTTGAATCAAAAATATCTAAGTTTTTCTGAATGGGCTGTACTTTTTTTTTGTTATATTTGTAAGTTCCCTAAATAGCAACTTCATTATTTTTAATATACATATTTTAAATACATATTTAAATAAATATAAATTTATTTCAATTAGCCGCCAAAGTCTAGTCACCCCTAACTTTATCCTGTATTTCCTCATCTTTAGTCATTAATTCTGTAAAATGAAATAGTTAATTATTTTTACACAGTAGTTTTAGGTTTACTCACGCTTGCTCAAGAGAAAATCCGGACCCGGGAGAATAACGTGTATTGACGACACAAAAAAGTTCTACACCTTGTTCCTTACTACTGGAAACTACTAAATGTAAAGTTTACTGCCCACACACATGATTTTCGAAAAAAATCCGGACACCTTCGAACAAATCAGGGCCTGGAGGAAACACCCTCGTTCACCCTCTCATCGGGCCTGATTTTAACAAAACAGATCAACAAATTTTCATTACAGACCAATTAAAAATGGGGAAATTTAAGGACTAATGGGTTATCTGCGAAGCTATGCAAAATTTCGCCAATTTTGTACAGTAGTTTTAGTTTTTTTTATTTAGTAACAAAGTAAATCAATGGCACGATTCGATGCAATAAATATTTTCGAAGATATGGAGGTTTAGACTAGTGGTAGACTTTACACAAAAAATACGCTTTTACTGAACTCTCTACGAATGATAGAAGTGGAGATATGAAGTCTTGAAGCAGAGACCACAATCATTATTTTCAAATTCATCTAATTTTAGCGTGTAAATTATAGTTTCCTTTAAATGAGCTTATTTTTCAAATATAAAAACTGTGCCAAAAAATGTCTCCATTTTAATTTTTTGAATAACTTTTTTATTTGCTAAAGATTAAAAAAAAAATTGGAGCAGATTTTCATAAATATCTAGTTGAAAACATATAGATAATTAATAATGTTCAATTGTTTTTTTACAAAGTGACCGGAAAATGTTATATATGGGATATATTTCTTTTCATAAGGCTTTTATTGAAAATTTATGTTTCTGCTGATTTTGCACAGAAAATAAATATTTATAATTTTGTCTACCATAAAGTTGGTAAAATGTTATATATATATATATATATATATATATATATATATATATATATATATATATTCCAAAGCCAGTTTATAAATAAAAAACTTATTTGTGACATGTGCTCTCAATCAAGGTTGGTTAAAAAAACACAAAAATTTAATTAGTTTATTTTATAAAGTGATTATATTTGATAAAAATTGTCAAACATCTAAAGTGACTTATCAAATTGCGCTGTTTCGATATTACTCTAAAGTATACAGGATCATCTATTTAATATCTACGTAAATTTCAAAACATTTTCCTTGCAACATACAACAACTATTATTATTAGTCATTTGTTTTAGAGATAATAACAATTGAAAATTGACAATTTATTAATTTCAGCGGCAGAACTTTTACCTATTTTTTTTAAAGCGGAAATGCTTTTACTTGATCTTAAATAAAATTTTGACGGTGTAATAAAGACCATAAAAAATGCAATAAGAAAAAATGTTCAATTATTATGAAACATATTTAAATATGTAATAAAAAAGGAATATTTTATTAAAAAATATTACTGAGCTCTCTTAGATAAAGAGAATACTTGCATACTTAATAAAATTGTCGAAAAATGACAACTAATGAATGAATCTCCATGCTTTCAATATTTTATCAAAAATATAATATCATTTAATAAATCTAAAATGTTGTAATAAGTTTTTCTGAATGGACTGTACTTATTTTTCGAAATGTTTGTAAGTACCCTAAATAGCAACTTTATTGTTTTTAATACACATATTTTAAATATACATTTAAATAAATATAAATGTATTTTAATTAACTGTCAAACTCGAATCACACCTAATTTTATCCTTTATTTCCTCATCTTTAGCCATTAACTCTGTAAAATGAAATAGTTAATTATTTTTTCACAGTAGTTTTAGGTTTACTCACGCTTGATCAAGAGAAAATCCGGACCCGGGAGAATGACGTGTTGTGACGACATAAAAAGGTTCTACACCTTGTTCTTTACTACTGGAAACTACTAAATGTAAAGTTGACTACCCACACACATGATTTTCGAAAAAAATCCGGACATTTTCGAAAAAACCAGGGGGAAACACCCTCGACCACCCTTTTTATCGGGCCTGGTTTTATCAAAACAGATTTTCATTACAGACCAATTAAAAATGGGGAAATTTATGGACTAATGGGTTCATTTACGTGTAAATTAAAAGAATCTAAAAATGCACGGAAATATTCACAGGAAAAAACTCTTAAAATAAGCTGAACTGATATCATTTTTCACTTTTTGTACTGTCTGCGAAGCTACACAAAAATTCGCCAATTTTATACAGTAGTTTTAGTTTTCTTTATTTAGTAACAAAGAAAATGTCTGACACGATAAATATTTTCGAAGATATGGAGGTTCAGACTGGTGGTAGACTTTACACAAAAAATACGCCTTTACTGAACACCCTACGAATAATAGAAGTGGAGATATGAAGTCTTAAATCAGAGACGACAATCATTATTTTCAAATGCATCTAATTTTAGCGTGTAAATCATAGTTTACATTAAATGTGCCATTTCCTTTTCAAATATAAAAACTGCGCCAAAAAAATATCTATATTTTAATTTTTTGAATAAGTGCTTTATTTGTTATAGATTTAAAAAAAAAATTGGACACATATTCTTAAATATATAAGTGAAAAACATTTAAATAATTAATAATGTCCAATTGTCTTTTTTTACAAAGTGACCGGAAAATGTTATATATGGGATATTCTCCTTCCCATAAAGCTCTTATTGAAAATTTATGTTTCTGCTGTTTTTGCCCAGAAACTAAATATTTGAAATCTTAAAGTTGCTAAAAAGTTTTTTAAAATAATTTTTTCCAAAGCCAGCTTATAAATAAAAAAACATATTTGTGATATTTAAGATACGCCTCCACGATGTCGCTAAATGTGCAATAAAATATATATAAAAAAAATAAAACACTTTAAACTGTTTCAAATTTTCACCTTTACTCACAACTGCAGCTTCGTGAGACAAACAGTATTTAAACTAACAATTTGCTAAATGAGCTTGATTTTTATAAAACATATTTGTAGGTAAAGATATTTATCTATTGGTAATGATACGTCGATGATATATTGGTCTGTTTTACTGGCACGATGAGACAACTTAACATATTTTTAAAACATTTAATTAATATACACAAAAATATACAATCTACTGTCGAAATAGATACTAATAACTGCAGCTGCAGACCTTTTACCTATTTTTTTTTTAGAGAAGCGAAAAGACACTATCATAAAAAGCACAACTAATGAATGAATCTCTTTCCATGCTTTTAATAGTTTATCAAAAATATAATAAATATTAATTAAAAATATGTTAGTTTTTTCTGATATATATATATATATATATATATATATATATATATATATATATATATATATATATATATATATATATATATATATATATATATATATATATATATATATATAGTTGCTATTTAGGGACCTTACAAATATTTCAACAAATAAGTACAGCCCATTCAGAAAAAACTTATATATTTTTAATTAATATTTATTATATTTTTGATAAACTATTAAAAGCATGGAAAGAGATTCATTCATTAGTTGTGCTTTTTCGACAATTGTATTAAGTATACAAAGTATACCCTTTGTCGAAGAGAGCTCAGTAATATTTTTTTATATAATACTCCTTTTTGTATTACATATTTAAATATTTTTTCTAATAATTGAACATTTTTTTCTTATCGCATGTTTTATGGTTTTTATGATAGTGTCTTTTCGCTTCTCTAAAAAAAATAGATAAAAGGTCTGCAGCTGCAGTTATTAGTATCTATTTCGACAGTAGATTGTATATTTTTGTGTATATTAATTAAATGTTTTAAAAATATGTTAAGTTGTCTCATCGTGCCAGTAAAACAGACCAATATATCATCGACGTATCATTACCAATAGATAAATATCTTTACCTACAAATATGTTTTATAAAAATCAAGCTCATTTAGCAAATTGTTAGATTAAATACTGTTTGTCTCACGAAGCTGCAGTTGTGAGTAAAGGTGAAAATTTAAAACAGTTTAAAGTGTTTTATTTTTTTTTTATATATATTTTATTGCACATTTAGCGACATCGTGGAGGCGTATCTTAAATATCACAAATATGTTTTTTTATTTATAAGCTGGCTTTGGAAAAAATTATAACTTTTTATCAACTTTAAGATTTCAAATATTTAGTTTCTGGGCAAAAACAGCAGAAACATAAATTTTCAATAAGAGCCTTATGGGAAATAGAATATCCCATATATAACATTTCCCAGTCACTTTGTAAAAAAAGACAATTGGACATTATTAATTATTTAAATGTTTTTCACTTATATATTTAAGAATATGTGTCCAATTTTTTTTTTAAATCTATAACAAATAAAGCACTTATTCAAAAAATTAAAATATAGATATTTTTTTGGCGCAGTTTTTATATTTGAAAAGGAAATGGCACATTTAATGTAAACTATGATTTACACGCTAAAATTAGATGCATTTGAAAATAATGATTGTCGTCTATGATTTAAGACTTCATATCTCCACTTCTATTATTCGTAGGGTGTTCAGTAAAGGCGTATTTTTTGTGTAAAGTCTACCACCAGTCTGAACCTCCATATCTTCGAAAATATTTATCGTGTCAGACATTTTCTTTGTTACTAAATAAAGAAAACTAAAACTACTGTATAAAATTGGCGAATTTTTGCGTAGCTTCGCAAACAGTACAAAAAGTGAAAAATGGTATCAGTTTAGCTTATTTTAAGAGTTTTTTTCCTGTGAATATTTCCGTGTATTTTTAGATTCTTTTAATTTACACGTAAATGAACCCATTAGTCCATAAATTTCCCCATTTTTAATTGGTCTGTAATGAAAATCTGTTTTGATAAAACCAGGCCCGATAAAAAGGGTGATCGAGGGTGTTTCCCCCTGGTTTTTTCGAAAATGTCCGGATTTTTTTCAAAAATCATGTGTGTGGGTAGTCAACTTTACATTTAGTAGTTTCCAGTAGTAAAGAACAAGGTGTAGAACCTTTTTATGTCGTCACTACACGTCATTCTCCCGGGTCCGGATTTTCTCTTGATCAAGCGTGAGTAAACCTAAAACTACTATATATATATATATATATATATATATATATATATATATATATATATATATATATATATATATATATATATATATATATATATATATATATATATATATATATATATATATATATATATATATATATATATATATATATATATATATATATATATATATATATATATATATATATATATATATATATATATATATATATATATATATATATATATATATATATATATTTAAATAAATATAAATTATTAGCCGTCAAAGTTGAGTCACATCAGCCATTAACTCTGTAAAATGTCATAGTTTCTTATATTTAGGTTTACTCGCTCTTGCTTAAGAGAAAATCCGGACCAGGGAGAATGACGTGTAGTGACGACACACAAAAGTTCTAGTCCTTGTTCTCTACTCTTTACTACCGGAAACTACTAAATATAAAGGTTACTGCCCACATACACGATTTTCGAAAAAAAATTCTATACCTTCGATCAAATCAGGGCCTGGCAGCACCCTCGACCACCCTCTCATCAGATTCTTATTACAGACCAATTCAAAATGGGGAAATTTAAGGACTAATGGGTTCATTTATGTGTAAATTAAGAGAATTTAAAAATGCACCGAAATATTCACAGGAAAAGACTCTTAAAATAAGCTAAACTGGTACCATTTTTCACTTTTTACACTGTATCTGCGAAGCTATACAAAATTTCGTAAGTTACTGTAGTTTTAGTTTCTTTATTTAGTAACAAAGTAAATGATTGTCTCGATTCGATGCAATAAATATTTTCGAAGATATGGTGGTTCAGACTGGTGGTAGACTTTACATGAAGTCTTGAAGCAGAGACCACAATCATTATTTTCAAATTCCTCTAATTTTAGCGTGTAAATCATAGTTTCCGTTAAATGAGCCATTTATTTTTCAAATATAAAAACTACGCCAAAAAAAGTCTACATTTTAATTTTTTGAATAACTTTTTTATTTGCTAAATATTTAAAAAAAAAATGGGGCAGTTTTTCATAAATATCTAGGTGAAAAACATGTAGATAATTAATAATGTTCAATTGTCTTTTTTTACAAAGTGACCGAGAATTCTCCTTCCCATAAGGCTCTTATTGAAATTTTATCTTTGTGCTGTTTTTACCCAGAAATAAATATTTAAAATTTTGTCTATCTTAAATTTGCTAAAAAGTTATAATTGTTTGTAAAGCTAGCTTATAAATAAAAATACATGTACATGATGTCGCTAAATGTGCAATAAAATATTAAAAAAAAAAATAAAACACTTTAAACTGTTTTAAACTTCACTTTTATTCATAACTTGTGACATTTGTTTCGCTAACACTGTAGCTTCATCAGATAAACGATATTTAAACCAACAATTTGTTAAATGAGCTTGATTTTTATAAAACATATTTCTAGTTAAAGACTTTTATCTATTGGTATAGATATGTCAATGATATATGGGTCGGTTTTACTGGCACAATGAGACAGCTTAACATATTTTTAAAAGATTTAAATGCCATACACAAAAACATACAATTTACTGTCGAAAGAGAAACTAATAACCCTATAAACTTTTTAGATTTGAACTTAACAAAGGTGGCAAATAAATACGAATACAACAACACATACCGATGCAACCATCAATAACAAAGCAATGCACCCATTAGCACAAAAACTAGCAAGATTTCATAGCATGATACACAGATTAATTAATATACTTTTAAACAAAGAAAATTTTCAAAAGGAATTAAACCTAATTAAACAAATAGCAGTTAACAATAGTTACGATGCCAAAATAGTATTTTATATAAAAAAACTATTAAAGAAACACTTTCAGAAATTTACCCTGTACCACCCAAAGAAGAAAATAAATTGAGGACTAATGGGTTCATATATCTATCAGGTATATCTCAACATCTGCAGAAGCTATTTTATATGGGAAACATGTTGACAACAAATATATAGTGAAAATCTTAAAAACATTGTTGTTTTTCTAAAAATTTTCACATAAAAACAACTAAATATCGTTTCCGGTTTCCCCGGAAATGACCGCGACTTCGTTATTTTAAATAGAACACCCTGTATATTTTATGTTTTTTGAACTCTCTTAACAATTCAAAACATTGTTTTGTGTAACATAACCTATGTCTAAAATATATAGTTTTCCAAATAAAGCAACTTAAAAATGTGCAGTAATTCCCACTTAATTGTATTTTATGGAAAAACGAAGCAGGCCAGGATAAAAACAGTCACGGTTATTTACTCTTCATTCAAGCCTTCATCCAACAAAATGTCAAAAAAGAAAATGTTCCGAGTATTAAAACCTCTAAGAGTTGTATTTGTCTTGTCCAGTTGTTATTATTTTAAGTAAAAAGAAAAACATTGTCTAAGTTTTTCCATTAACAACTATCCAGGTTGGTAAGGTTTCAGCAAAAAAGCTGTAATCCGGTCAATTTTAGAGAGTCGGTGAATAAAAAACAAAATGCTCACAAAAAAAGAGTCTTTCATATAGGGTGTAAACAGTTTCTATGCGAATCCTCAGCTAATACACAGGGCAAGTCAAAAAATAGCAAAAAAGCATAGTTCTTGTTTTTACATTATTATCTAAGAATTTTTGAGAAACTCTTAATTTGTTTAGAAGATATAAGACATGGGTCAAAAATCACGTACTTCACTTTTTTTGGAACTGAGTGTATGTCTGGTAATTTTTGTTAGCTAATAGCCAACTCAACCACAACTTAGCCAACTACTCAGAATGCTGTGTGAGGGGGGACATGGGTGTAATGTAAGTGATGGCTGAAAATGCAGGATATGATTTCTTAGCTTATTTAAGAAAACTTTATTACTGTTCTCAGTATTTTCATAAAATTTGGCACACACTTACTAAGCACCAATAGGCATTTTTCGATGTAGAAAATGTTTTAATATTTTATCCAGTGACGTCCGTACGGGATGTAGACTGAAGATTTTTCTAAAAAATTATAGTACGGCACTGCTTTTTCCGTAAATTTTTAAAATCCTCATCTATTTTGCAACAAATTTAAATTCTTGACATTTTTTCGTCCGACGGACTGTTTTGGCGTAAAAGAATAAAAACGATTTTCATGCATGGCAAAATCTTTAAAATCTAATGGTAATGAAAAATTCGTTTTCGACTCAATACTCAAAATAATACTTCCTAATACATTTTTTGTTTTAAACTTGAATTGTAGTAGTGGCTATTTTAATCGATTGACTTTAATTTAATAAAAATTAGACAAAAACACATCTTACCCACAAACTGCTACATGAGATTTTAGTGATTTTGCAATGCATGAAAACTAAAAAAAACTTACAAGGTTTGACAACTTCTATGCATAAAGAAAAATAATATTTAATTTAATTATCACAACAACTGTTGAAAATGTCCTCCTTCTGCTAGAATACAGGCTTCAATTCTATTTCTCATGGATTGACGAACCCTTTTAAAAATTCCAGGAGTATTTCTTATGGTTTGACAAGAAAGTAAAATTTTTTGCCTTAGTTCTTCTACAGTTTGAACCGGTGTAGTATAAACTAAAGTCTTGAGGTGCTCCTACAAAAAATAGTCTAAACTATTTAAATCAGGGGACCTGGGAGGCCAAGATTGAGTTCCTCCACGTTCTATCCAGCGATTGGTAAACGCCTCATTTAGAAATTCCTACCATGAATGCTAAAATGTGCAGGAGCACCATCATGCATGTACCACATTTCTTCTCTTAATAAAAGAGGTACTTCCTCGAGCAAAATTGGTAAATCAGTTTCCAGAAAGTGGCGGTATAATAGTCCATCCAGTCATCCTAGAAGGAAGAAAGGTCCTTTGAGGCATTCTCCAACTGTTTCAGCCCACATATTCACGAAAAACTGCTCCTGATGATGGGCCTCAGTAATTGCGTGTGGGTTCTTTTCCGCCCATACATGATTATTATGGAAATTTTGAATGGAACTGCGGGAAAAATTAGCTTCATCAGTAAAGGGTATTTTTTTATCAAATAAAGGATTTTCAGCAAGTTTTTCTAAAAACCAGCGGCAGAAATTTAAACGCAATGGAAAATCACGGGGCAGTAGGTCTTGAACCCTTTGAATATGATGTGGTTATAGTAAATTGTCAACAAGTATTTTCCAAATAAGAAAATGGGAAACCATTTAGCATTACCGCAATTTTCCTAGTACTTGTTTCTGGATGTTCCTCAATTGTGTTCAAAACAGCTTGCTCTAATTCTGGTGTTCTCACCGTGCGATGTGCCCCTTTGGAACTGTTGTCAATGGTAAGACTCCTAGTTTTATCTAGTCTTCTGTGTATTTTTGAAATCATTCTGGCATCAGGAATGATACAATTTGGATAGCGCTCTTGATATATCAAGGATATATCCGCCTAGCCATAAACGCATTTACGTCAGCAAGTAAGTAGGTGAAATGCATATCTGCTAACTAGGAATTTGTAAATCTGAACATATTTTACTTATTTTCTTTTTATTATTGATTAAAGAAATTTTTACAATACAAAAAATGCAACTTTTATGAATACTACAATACATACAAAATAGGGCACCAGCCTACTAGTTTAAAATAATTTCGTTGTACCACAAATGTATGAAAACAATTTTTATTTTTTTACGCGAAAACAGTGCGTCGGACGAAAAAACGTTAAGATATTAAATTTGTTACAAAATAAATGAGGATTTCAAAAATGATATTTAATACCGGAAAAAGAAGTGGCGTAACATACTTTAAAAAAAATCTCCAGTCCACATTCCGTACGGACGCCACTGGTAAAATTATCAAAAAATGTTCTACATCAAAAAAAGCCTATTGGTACTTAGTAGAAGCGTGCCAAATTTTATGAAAATACTAGAACATTATTAAAGTTATGATATGAAAACGGTTTTTTTCTTAAAACTTTAAAACCCTGTAGCTCAAAAGTTGAGAGGTTTAGGACGTACGTTCATATGAACTTTTCTTTCTTAAATAAGCTAAGAAATCGTATCCCGCATTTTCAGCCATCAATTAAATTACATCCTGTATACCCAGAACCATCATATCTTTTTTAATTGTTTACTTAAATAATATATTATATCATCTAATATCTCGAAAGGACTAGAATGTTTCACACAAACCACCTGGCTTAGGCTGTAAAAACAACGGAAGTAATATATTTTAATTTCTTTTGTATCGATTCTATTCACACGCGAAATATGAATTATTCCCACTTGATAATATAAAAAGCGTTTGGCATAAAACTTTGTTATGTAAAATTTGGCTTTTAAAGTTATTAAAACCATTTATTAGCTTATTAGTTATTCAACCTCACTTGTTATTTGTGTGTGAAATACGTCGTATTTTGACTGATTGATGTCACTGAAGCGGCAAAGGAATGCGAGAACTGTTTAACCTGTTTCAAAATATATATATATATATATATACATATGTTGATTTTTACTCCTTCACGGATGGAAAAATACAATGTGTTTTCGTTCCGGGTGTACATCCGTTCACTACTGTCATTATATATTATATATATATATATATATATATATATATATATATATATATTATATATATACATATATATTAATATATATATATTTATATATATATATTTATATATATATTTATATATATATATATATATTATATATATATATATATATAAATATATTTATTTGTTTTTAGAGTCCGAATAGAGACTGTCTCTATTCGGACGCGTATGTTATGTATGTTACTCGTGTATTTTGGCGCCTAGCTAGGGAGTTTATTTGAATAGATACCAAAGTTCCGTAAATAGAAAAATTGCAGGGTCCTTATGGGTTATTACAATTTGTTGTTATAAAAACACCCCATATACTATTTAGAGTTCTTAAAGATATTGTTTTTCTGACTTTAAATATATATAATTTTTATACGTTTCCTGTATAAGTTTTTAATACAATCGGCGTCTAAATTTTTAAATAGTACTTCTTTTGTTATCGTTTTCTTGATCACGGCCTTTGTTTCAGCAGAAATTAACTTAGCATTTTTTTGAATATTTAAATACTTATATATCAAAAACTAATACACGGAATGTATTAAAATATACATATATACATATATATTTGAAACCAGAAGAAAAAATCTTTAAAAAACCTAGATAATATACAAGGTGTTCTATTAAAAAAAACTGTCAACCTGTCAAAATTTAACATTTTCAAAAATATTTTCGCACTTATAGTAACAACTTTTAAGGAATCATATAAAATCCTGCCTTTTGTATTCACAAAATTTCGGTATCTATTGAAATAAACTCGAGCGAAATTATACGGGAAAACTCTGTACATATGACTAATTTGGATGAACTTTGTAACAAAATATATATATATATATATATATATATATATATATATATATATATATATATATATATATATATATATGGGTGATAGTACTCGACAAAATAGGAAAAAAATGCCAATATATACATGATCAAAAACGCACCATTTTCGTTATACAGGGTGTCAAAGTTTCAAATTTTTCTCGTTTTTTGCGTTTTTTATAGTCATGTACTACTTTTAAAAACTTCTACGATAAAATATCAAAATCGTAAATGGTAGTATACAGGGTGTTACATTTTTTTGCACCACCTACAAGTTTATCTTGCGGAACTTTTTTTTGGAGCACCCTGTATGAATTCTGACATAAAATTTAAATTCTTTGTTAATTGCTTTAGCTCTTTCGTATTTTGCTTTATTCTCGTATCTGTCACAGTTTTCGACTTATTTGTAATAATCGATGCATTGCATCGATGGCATGTAGGCGAAATTAAGCAAAAAATTAAGAAACGGGTTTAATTTAAATCAATCGACATGATAATGAACAATCAGATAAAATTATTACAGTTAAATTAAAAATAAAAGAAAATTATAAAAGTCCTCCTCTCGCTAGAATGCAAGAATCAAGTCTTCGTCTCATGGACTGACGGACTCAGTTAAATATTCCAAGAGTATTGCGAATGATGTCGCGTGAAGCTATTATTTTTTTTTAAATCTTCTTCTGTCTGGATTGGGGTTTGAAACACTAATGTTTTCAGGTGTCCCCAGCAATAGAAATCCAGGCTATTCGGATCTGGAGATCTAGTGGGCCATGGCTGAGTTTCCCCTCGCCCTATCCGACGGTTGTTAAAATTATTACTTAGGAACTCCTTCACCTCTATGCTGAAATGTGCCGGTGCACCATCGTGCACGAATCATATTTGATTTCTAAGAAGAATTGACACGTCTTCTAGCAATACCGTGAGTTCGTCTTCTAAAAATTGACGATAATATCGTCCGTTTAGCCTTGCTGGCAGGAAAAATGGACCCATTAAATAATCTCCAATAATGCCGGCCCACACATTTACTGAAAATTGTTGCAGGAAATTATTTTCATGTATCGAATGCGGATTCTCTTTTGTTAAAAAATGATTGGTATGAAAATTACGTATGGCATTCCTAGAAAAATTTGCCTCATCGCTAAATAAATTCGTGTTTCCAAATAATGGATTTGTAAGAACCACTGGCAAATTTTAAACGGAGTGGAAAGTCACGTGGAAGAAGAGCTTGAATCCTTTGGATGTGGTAAGGATACATTAAGTTGTCTAATAAAATTTTCCATACAAGCACACATGAAACGTTAAGTGTTGCTGCAATTTTCCTCGTACTGGTAGCAGGACCATTTTCTACTGCATTCAGGACTGCTTCCCCGATTTCAGGAGTCCTAACCGTTCTATTTGCTCCTGCTAAATGAGTGGATTTCTGGAATGATCCATTTTCACATTGCCGATTATGTACCTTTGCAAATGTTTGTCTATTGGGCACCATGCGATTTGGATATTTAGGTTCATAGAGTCGTCTGGCTTCATAACAATTGCCGTTGGCAATAAATGAAATGAATTTTTGCATATTCTTGATTTGTGAATTCAACCATCATTAAACAACTACGGAAACGTCAAACAAAAAAATATTTCTTACAAAATGTCAGATTAAAGAACAGAATTAACAAATGACCTACCTCAGCCTACTACCTTTTTTTCCAGTTTCATTATTTAGCCTACACTTAATTTGCATCTATGGTAATTATTTCAAATAAGTCGAAAACTGTGGTAGATACGAGAATAATGCAAAATACAAAAGAGCTAAAGAAATTAACAAAGAGTTTAAATTTTGTATCAGAATTCATACTGGGTGCTGCGAAAAAAAGTTCCGCAAAGTAAACTTGTAGGTGGTGCAAAAAAATGTAACACCCTGTATATTACCATCCACGATTTTAATATTTTATCGTAGAGGTTCTTAAAAATAATACATGTTCTAAATTTGAACTAATTGTCTCAGAAGAAACTAGAAAAAAACGAAAAAAAAGGAGAAAAAAATTGAAACTTTGACACCCTGTATAACGAGCAAGGTGCATTTTTGACCATGTCTATATTGGCATTTTTTTCCTATTTTATCGAGTACTATCACCCCCTGAAGTATGTCCACGACATTAATTAACACCCTATATATACATCGCGCCCCTTTTGGACAGGAAGGAAGCAATAGACGCTAGAGTCTGAATTATTAACTCTTAAAAATAAGGATTCAGATCTATATTTGGACAGGATTCCTGATATTTCTGTAATTTTTGGAATCTATATTCATTTTCACAGCCGTTCAAAGCATTCAAGATTGATAGAACAAACAGATATTATAGATAAATAAACTGCTGACCACTTGAAACAGTTCACCTGCAATTTTTGGTAAAATTTAAGTTCGATTATTTTTAAAACGAGACGAGATACTGAGGTGCGATTTTCAGCTGTATCTTGCAAATTTTATTAAATATAACCGATGTTAAGCGTAAAGCTTACCTAAACTAAAGCAATATTTGTACAGGGTGTTAAACAAGACTCTGCAAGTTTTTCGATTTTTTATTTGTTTTTGAAAATCTACTAAAAACCTAGCAATCTTAAAGATCGTGTACGTATATTTCAACAACCTGTAGTACAAAAAAGAATTTAAATTTAAAAGTGTTTACTTAAGTTTTAAGAAGTACCGAGTTACATGTCTCTTGTGTTACCCGATGTTGGTAAATTTGGTTGTAAAATCAACACCTGTATTTGTTAAAATCAGAAAGTTAGAGAGACAATTAAAAAACCGAAAGAAAATATTCACTACCACTTAAAACTTAAGTAAAAACTTTTAAATTTGAATTCTTTTTTATGCTACAGGGCGTTGAAATATACGTACATGATGTTTAGGATTGCTAGGTTTTTAACTAACCTTGCCACATTTTTTTCACACCCTGTATATGTTCTGCGTAGAGCAGACCGTGCACATTATAAAATAAATATGACTTAAGGGCCATCTAGCAAGAAAACTTTACATCAAACGACTAATACAAAATTACAGCTTATTATGTAGAAAAATTAAATTTTTTAACAAAAAAAATATTAATCTCAAAAAGTATTAAATATTTAAAAAAAAGTTTGAAATTATTTTATACAATTTCACTAAGGATTGCGCTAATCTAACAATTAGAACTAAGAAATTGTTTTTGTAGATTTTCGGAACAAGTAAAAAATTGAAAAATGTGCAGAGTCTTGTTTAATTCCCTGTATAAAGACTTAAAACCGCACCTCAGTATCCCGTCTCGTTTTAAAAATATTTGAACCTAAATTTTACTAAACACTGCAGGTTAACTGTTGCAAGTGTCCAGCAGTTTTTTGTCTTGAAAACTACCAACTCTATATCCTCTAAATTTTTTAAAATCTATTTTTTGATTCTTGGCTAGTACCAAATTATTTTTTGTATCAATAACTAACCTATCATCTTTGTTGTGCAACTGGAATTAAATAGTAGGACGATTTATGATTTATTACTGTCAAAAATATAAATTAAAACCGACCAGATTAAGTGGATTTTGGCGTTTTGTTCGGAAATAATACCATTTTATTGTCTATTGGATTCGATATGAAATCAAAATAGCATTCTGATTTTTTTTTCGGGCAATATGCATTATATTAAATATCAGCAGGATTTAGTTTTCAGTTCCCACGTATTCATTTATTATATTCGAAATTATTTATAAAATTTATTGTTTCGGACGACATTAAATGTTTTGATTTAAATAAGCAATAATTGTTTGGAATTTACATAAAAAAATCAGGAGTTTAGTAGGGAGAAGTAAATACCTCTCTCTGAATTTTTACACAAATATCTTAAACATTATCTGGAACTTTATGGTGGATAAACAATTAGCTTAGAATGAACTGGATAACGCTTTCGTAAATAAAAACTAGATGGATTTAAATCGGGAAAACTAGCAGGCCAGGGTTGCAGCCTTTATATCAAGAAACACATTATCTGTTAACTAATAGAATTGATTTTGCTAAAATTGCTTACTTCATTTAATATTTAGGGTTTATAAAATTTTTTTTAAAAAATTAAACCGATTTTACGCTGCCTTTATGGCCCATGTACAGGGTTATTTTTTATAATTTGCCACCCTCTGAGAGGTTTATTTTTTCAAGATACAAAAAAAAAATGGATCCTATGGAAGTTATAGGGAATTTCCTAAAGATTTACATGACATCAATTTTAAAAAACCAAAGGTGATCGGAAAATCACTAAATCACCATCAACTTTGTTATTTTAAATTTCTTGACATTTCTGGGCTCTCCTCATTCTCCCCTTTCCAAGAATATATAATTTGTCTATATTCGGAACAGTCCGAATAGAGACAGTCTCTATTCGGACGCGAGAAAGAAAGCTTCGAAAATGCCAAATGTGATTTTGGCGAAACGTCAGCAAAACTGTTCTTTGCAGAACCACAGTAGTGAACGGATGTACACCCGGAATGAAAACACATTGTATTTTTCCTCCGTGAAGGACTAATATATATATATATATATATATATATATATATATATATATATATATATATATATATATATATATATATATATATACAGGGTGTTTCTTAATTGAGTGTCAATATTTAAGGAGGTGATTTTTGGGTCTATTTTAAGAAGAAAACTTCATATAAAGATATGTCCTAAACGTTGTAAATTTTGAGATACAGGGTGCTTTCAGTAACTTCATAATTTTTCGATAATATCTCGAATACCACTCTAGATATTGTAATGAAATTTGGTATAGAGGTACTATGCATCTAGTGGCATTTTTTGATGTATAACATTTTTTTTTATTTCCACCAGTCGCGTCCGTACGGAATCCGACCTGCATATTTTCCCAGACATTGGTGGTACGCCACTGATTTTTGAAATTCCCATTCATTTTTGAGCAAGTTTGATCTCTTGGTAATTTTGAGTTGAACATACGGTTTTCGTTTTAAAAAATAAAAACCGTTTCTCTGCAGAGTTTTAACAATATGACAACACCAATCGCCATGGCATGCAAAGAAATTTTTTTTTGAAAAATCAAATTCGCTTATGAATAACTAATACCCAAAGATTTCAAAATTATTATTTGAGCTTATAATTTTTTAACACGAAACTATAAAATACTATTAGTTCATTAATAAAGAAAGATTACTAATAATAATTATTATTATAGTAGGCTTTGACTGTCAGAATTAATACTTCTCTTGTAACTTAATTTGACAGTTCAGCTTTCAGATTCAGTCAGGTTTAATTAATTTTGTGTTCTAAATATCTGATATATCTGAGAAAAGAAATGGTTGAGTTTACCAATGAAGAGTTGGCAGACATGCATTACATGTATGGTTTGGCTGGTGGCAGTTCACCGGAAGCTAGACGATTATATCAAGAGCGCTTTCTTGGTAGAGTCATACCAGATAAGCGAATATTTGCAAATTTGCATAGAAGGTTGACTGAAACAGGTACATTCAAGCCAAATAATCAGTTAAAAAGGGCCCATCGGACTGTAAGAACTCCAGAAATTGAAGAGGCAGTATTAAATTCCATAGATGAAAATCCTGAACTGAGTACTAGGAAAATTGGAATTAACCTAAATATTTCGCACATCCTAGTTTAAAGAATTCTACATGATTTTTTTATACTCATATCACACTCAACGAGTGCAAGCCCTACTTCCCCGAGATCTTCCTTTCCGAGTTAATTTTTGTGAATGGTTTTTGGAAATAATTGCGCGTAATCCCTTATCTGATCGCGAAATAATGTTCACAGATGAAGCGAACTTCTCCAGGAACGCTATCAGAAACTTCCACAATAATCATATCTGGGCCGACGAGAACCCCCATGCCATTGTAGAACATCATCATCAAGAGCAATTCTCTGTAAATGTTTGGGCTGGCATTATCGAAAATCACCTAATTGGACCTTTTTTCCTCCCAGAAAGACTAACTGGCCATAATTATCGCCGGTTTCTTGAGAACGATTTGCCGATATTGTTAGAATTCTGATTAAAAACAGAATGTGGTTCATGCACGATGGCGCGCCCGCTCACTTTAGTATTGAAGCCAGAGAATATTTGAACCGCACATTTAACAACAGATGGGTAGGTCGTGGCGGACCCCAACTATGGCCCCCTAGGTCCCCAGACCTAAATAGTTTGGATTTTTTTCTATGGGGACATCTTAAATCTTTAGTTTACCGCACCCCAGTAAACACTGTAGAGAAGCTGAAGGATCGTATAAGAGATTCTTGCGATATTATCAGAAACACCGAGGGTATCCTTCAAAGAGTTCGCGACAACATGAGGAAAAGGACTGAAGCGTGTATTTTCCAAGGTGGTGGGCATTTTCAACAACTTATCTAATTTTTTTTCTTCTATTTTGTTTCACAAAGTGTGCTGTCAATTTGTTGAAACCTAATTATTTTTGTTGAAATTATTAATTATGTACCTAGTTGTATTAGTATAGTTTGTAAATAACTTGTTATTGTTGAAGAATGTCATATTATTTTAATAAAATTTATAAAAAGTATTTATGAAGGAACAGACTTCTGAAAAACATTTACATGGTGGTCCTAGATTGGTGGCTGAAGACTACATACTATTATCTACAAATATCTCTCACTAAGATAAAGCGATTTTTGATTTTAATAAGAATGGAAATAGTAATTACGTTCACGCCACTGATTTTTGTGAAACAAAGCATTTTTATTGATTCATTTGTTTGTTTTTGAAAACTTTTAGTATTTATTTTCGACAAGATTTGATTTCTCGAGTTTAATACAATAATATTCCTCTGCATGCATGGTGATATCCGTCTTATGACCAGGATTGTTTTTTAAAACGAAAACCGTGCGTCCAACACAAAATTACCGAGGGATCAAACTTGCTCAAAAATGAATGGGAATTTCAAAAATAATTTTTATTAAAAAAAAAAAAAAATCAGTGGCGTACCATCAATGTCTGGGAAAATATGCAGGTCGGATTCCGTACGGACGCCACTGGTGGAAATTAAAAAAATGTTCTACATCAAAAAATTCCACTAGATGCATAGTACCTCTATACCAAATTTCATTACAATATCCAGAGTGGTATTCGAGATATTATCCAAAAATTATGAAATTATTGAAAGTTTAACACCCTGTACACAACAAATTTATACCGTTTAAGACATATGTTTATATGAAATTTTCTTCTTAAAATAAACCCAAAAATCACATCCGTAAATATTGACACTCAATTAAGAAACACCCTGTATATATATATATATATATATATATATATATATATATATATATATATATATATATATATATATTGCAGTGGTGTAAATTATTACCTTCAACAGTCAGTTAACGAAAAGGTTTTATCGGAATTCTGAACGAAAGAGTAACCGCTATGAATGTGCAAGAATGTGATTTAATAATTCTGCATTTCATTATTCACCAACAAAACTAAGTCCATTCGACTGAAGAACTTTATGGATGTGGTAGTAAGTAACATCAATTTCATCGATGGTGATGAACACGATTATGTGACTATTGAGAAGTAAGGTGGCTAGGCAAAGATAAAATGCTAAAAGATTTTATGACCTTAGAAAAAAAAATAGCTGATTTTATGGAAATGAAAGAGAAAACATTGCCGCAAGTTTGTAATCCAACATGGCATTCCTGGTAGACATTACAGGACACCTAAACGACCTGAACTTGAAGCTTCAAAAACAAGGGCAGTAGATAGATTAGCTATACAGTCATCTTAAAGATTTTCAAAACAAAATTCGCTTATGGGAAACACAAATGAGAAGTAAAAACGGTTTTCATTTTTTAACATTATCCAGTGACGAAAACATTGAATACGGTCGCTATGCTGAAGAACTGAAACTACTGTTAGAGCAATTCGCTGATTGGTTTTCCGATTTTAAAAATATGGATAGCGCTTTCAGTATTTTTGCAAATGAAGTTGATCGAGCTTCAAGAAGACTCATATTTGAAGTCTAAATTTGATGATGTGAAACCCAATATTAATTATCTTGTTTCTCAGCTTCAGACTCAAGTCTCTCGTTAATTTAAATTTGATTTTTCTCTCTGTTGTTGTTAATTTGTTTTTATACGCTTAATTATGCTATTATAATTAATAAATAAAAAAATGTGTGAATTTTTATCGTTTTTTTATTTACAACTACCTACTTATTTGTTATCTACGACCGCAACCTGATTAAGTACGCTCTCAGCTAAGTGAAGGTTGAGCATACCTTCACTATAGGATAGTATTTCTCCAAGGTTTGTTCATTAATACCAAGAAAAGTCAATCCGCATTAATTTGAAACGGAAGTACGCATACAATGTTTCTAAAGGAATAAATCTAACTCCCGCTCCTGGCAACTCTGCTCCTAATCTGGATGCACGAGATCTAATAATTCGATTAAGCGCCGACATAACGATTAAAAGTGGTGAATTTATTGTGTATTTGATGGACCGTCTGTGAGGTCTAATCGACCTGCGATACTGACCAATATAATAGATCTGAGTCATATTTGGCAAAAACGAGCGGAAAATATTATATTTCATTATATTCTAATATTTTTTGAGCTTGTTTGACTTATTTTTACTTCCCTCGCAAAAGGGAAGTATTGTAATCGTGAAAAAAACACTCTCCGAGATTTTTTTCAGATCTTCACGTTTCAGGGTCCCTCAGGGTGTTTTCTCAATTTTGTCGGTCTGTCTGTCTGTCTGTTGGTGGCGTAGTTAAAAAACAACTTCTCCGATTGACTTCAAATTTTGGTCAAAAATTAAGGGTTATATGGGGACGATCTGGTAACATTTTGGTAAAAATCCAATATTTCGAAACAAAATGGCGGCTTAGTGAATTTTTAAAAAATTATTATTAAAAAACTGCTTATCCAATTTATCTTAAATTTTCCAAAAACATCAAGAATTATGTTGAAATCAAGTGGTAAAATTTTAATACGAATCCAAGATGGCGAAACAAAATGAAGGCATAAAAAATTTTGCCTGAAAAAACTGCTTAAGTTTGATTTCAAATTGTGTGCTATAACTGATTGTGGTATAGGGATCACCTAGTAAAATAGTGGTACAACTTCAAGATGGCCAAACAAAATGGCGGCCAAATAATATGTTTGTAATAGTGAAAAAATCACCCTCTCAGATTTTACACATCTTTAGATTTTAGCGTCGCTAGATGCCAAAAAAAATGTTTTATCAATTTCGTCGGTCCGCCTGTCGGTCTGTCTGTCTGTCTGTCTGTCTGCCTGTCTCACAGTTCGCGGCATAGCTTAAAGACTACTTACCCGATTTACTTCAAATTTCGATAAAAAATCAAGGGTCATATGGGGGATGACCTGGTAACTTTTGGGTAAAAATCCAATATTGCGAAACAAAATGAGGGCCTAGTGAAATTTAAAAAAAAATATTATTAAAAAACTGCTCAACCAATGTATCTCAAATTTTGCACAAACATCAAGTATTATGTTGGAATCACCTGGTAAAATTTTGGTACGAATCCAAGATGGCGGAACAAAATGACGGCATAATAAAATATTTAAAAATTCTGCCTGAAAAAACTGCCTAATGGTTTGATTTCAAATTGTGTGCCGTAACTAATTGTGGTATAGGGCTCAACTAGTAAAACTCTGTTACTAATTCAAGATGGCGGAACAAAATTGCGGCCAAATGAAATGTTTCTAATCGTGAAGAAAATCACCGTTTCAGGTTTACATATCTTCACATATTAGCGTCTCTAGATGCCAAAAACCATGTTTTATCAGTTCTGTCGGTCCGTCTGTCGGTATGTATGTCAGTTCGCGACATAGCTTAAATACTACTTACCCGATTGATTTCAAATTGTGACCAAAAATTAAGGGTCAATGGGGAAGACCTGAGTATTTTTTTAAATTGTCGACGTTTCGCAACTTAATTGTTGCATCCTCAGGACACATATAAAGATCTTATATCCTGCATGAAACCGATATTATCAGAACTTTTACTCCGTTGCTCCGCGTACATTACCCAGATATTAAGTTTCTAAATGGTTTTCGTTAACGATCCTTTTGTTGTTATGTTAGAGTGGTGTATTATTTGAGGTTAGGTTCCAGTAAAAAAGACAAAATATTATTTTTAAATAGTCGACGTTTTGCAACTTTATTGTTGCATCTTCAGGACACATATGTAGATTCTAAATCCAGCAAATATCAGCCTTTACACATTCCGTTTTTCCGCAGATATTTCCCAGATATTAGGTTTCTAAATGGTTTTCGTTAACGATCCACTTGTTTTTATATTAGAGTGGTGTATTATTTGGGGTTAGGAAATATCTGCGGACCAATAGAGTAGGTAAGGACTAATATGGGTTTCATGCAGAATATAAAATCTATGTGTCCTGGGGATGCAACAGTAAATTGACGAAACGTCGGCAATTTAAAAAAGGGCCTTTGTTTTTTTTACTGGATCTTAACCCCAAACAATATCAGTGGCGGCTCCTCCATTAGGTCATATGGTCAATGACTCCCCAATAAATATTTCCAAACAGAAAATAATCAATAATTTATATTTTTTTTTAACTTCTTTTAAATTTGGAAATTCCTTCTATTATTCTAAGCATGTAAACTCTTTAAATTTTCATGTTGAGTCCGCGGCAGTCACACTATAGATCGCGATGCCTTGCACACCGATCTCCGAAGGTTTCATTTCGTTGGACCACGAGACTGGCGGCCCGCGATGCCCTCGTGGTTATAAACGGAGGCGATTTTTTCCCGAGTGTTCCCGATTAATGCTTCTCTCCTGTTGATGCGTTTAATGTAAATCGTGTGATAGGTTGTGGTTACAATTGCGTATTTTTATAGAATTTATTTTATTTTCAAGACTTTTTTGTTGAATTTGTGATTTAAATTAATTGAAAAAATTAATATTTTAGATAATCGTAGCAACAGTGGTTGAGAATCTTAAGACTTCAAAAGCCGCCAGTGAGCTGAACTTTGCATAATGTCCGAATTTAAGGCCAGATGTCGACCTTTGCCGGAACTTAAAATTCGGTAGACAAGTAAAGACAAAAACAAAAAAGTAAATTGTTATTTTAGTAAACAATATGTACGATTTATGTGACTGAATATGTGATTGCGAAGGGGTAAGGACATTTTATTGTTTCCTTTTTTTATTTTTAAAGATGACTGTGAAATATAATAATTAGGAAATTATGTGTATGTATGTATGTGTGTATGTATGTATGTATGTATGTATGTATGTATATATATATATATATATATATATATATATATATATATATATATGTGTGTATGTATGTATAGATGTGCGATAGGTAGAAAGGATATGTAACACATATATATATACGGTGACTATGTACTAAACTACCTTGGAGCACACTTAATTCTTCCCAATAAAAGTGAAAATTCATAACGAGAGAAGTTTCGGGTAAAGGAATTTACCGACTTTTTTTTTAGTTTATGCGATAAAAAATGTAAAGTCATATTTTAAATAATTTATTAAACTGAATAATTAATATTCAAACATTTCTGTTAGCGAGAACATTTTTCAGGCCCATTTAAAATTATTCAGTGAATTATTTAAAATGCCAATAAATATGCAAATAATTAATAACTTATAAATATTGAAAAATTAACACTTTCATAAATCATACAGTATAGCTAAAGTGGGATTCTTTGTGGTAATATTTTTCACTTGTCAGTTTCTATTGTATGGAATTTTCATTTTGAATTATATGAAATATCGACTAGTCTTTTGTATACGCAGCCCAATATTTAGCAAAATTATATCGGGTTATGGGAGTTTTGCAACACACAGTTTTGGACTGTCCGTAAGACGAAAGAAAATATTGCATTCGTTTTTACCCGAAAAATCGGAGAGAAGATACTACAAAGAATATGAAATGTTCAGCCAATGATGTCAACGGGTCTTGTAAACAGTTAAACCCAGGGAATTTGATAATTTTTTAATATAAAATAGAAAGATTACCTTCATTTAACTGTTTTAAGAAAATAAAAGAAATGGATGAACCACTTTTTCTGTTAAAAAAACCAAAAAGAAATTCGATATTTTCACTACACTCCAATGCGCCATATTCATTAATATGACAATTTGAAAAAAGGCTATCTTCCATTGTTGCCAAACTTACATTATTGTATGAAGTTTAAATTTTTCATGTTTGTCTCCTGACAGTAACGCATTTGGCCTTCCTGTGCCGATGCCGAATGTTTGACGACAGTGATGCATTTCGCTGTCGTTCGCCTTTTATATTCGGGCTTTAATGATCATGCCTATGGCGCCTAACCTGGTGGTAACCAGGTACCAATCTACCTAGTGCGGTCAACACTAATCAGCAGGGGGTTGCATCACTTGCGGAAGTCTAGACTTTCGCCAGTGATGCCCTGCTCTGTTGTTCGTCTTTTAGGGCTTTAACGATGATGCCTACGGCGCCTAACCTGGAGCTAACCCGGTGCCAATCCACCTAGTGCCTTCGCGCTCTTGCTGGTACCGATCCACAAACCAAAAATGCATTTTGTTCTTGTTATATAATTTATATACGTCATATATAAAATAAACTCGGCAACGTAGCATCCCCAGCACACTGGATTTCCATCCAAAGGGCGACACTCCCACTCTCTCTTTATTTAGCAGTTGTAATTATGTTGAAAAGCGTTTAATAATGTCTAATATAATAATTACTTCTAATTTTTAGTTAGAAATAATCATTTTTGCGTTATAAAGCATTGTAATATAATCAGTCTTTTACGAAGTTCATAAATTAAGTTTGTGAAAAATATGTTTTAGCGGTACGCCAAAAACAAGTTCAGTGCAACCTTCCGAAACCTTATTATTTTTTAGGATATAACTTGAAAAAGTCAATTTTTGCGTATAGGAATTATTAAAAAAAGGTAATCTTTCAAATGTATATTTTAAATTTGTCAAATTCAATGGGTAAAATTCTTTACCAGAGCCGGTGTAAACAAAAGAAAACAAGCAACTATGAAAAGGAGGAGGTAATTTTAATTTATTGATCTGAGCTTTCAAAAACCTGCCAGACGTCAACTTTTTGGTCGAGATCTTCAATGCTGAAAACAATATTTATAGTTAAAAAGAACATTGATATGAGCAAATATTTCAAAGTAACCGCTTTCCTAAAAAAGAAATGCGAGGTTTCTGACATGACATCAACAAGTTTTTGACAGAAGCTCCAGATCATGTTTACTTGCTAGTGAAAATTGCTACAATCATCGGGATATCTTCCGATCACAAATTAAAACTCAATCCATCTAAATCAGCAGTTATATTAATTGGCACCAGGACATTAACTGCAAATCTTCGTAATACACCAAACTTTCGGATAGATAATATCACAATCCCAATTGTTGAAAAAGGAAGTGGCTTAGGACTTGTTATCGACTTCCAACTATGTTTTAAGGATCACGTGACCTATATTTAAAAAAGAAACACGTAGTCTGCACTGAAACTAATTTACCCACATAGACAGCATCTTAAAAAAAATGTAAAAAAACTTTGGTGTAATTCTTTAGTGCCTTCACATTGTAATCACTGCGACAGCGTTTATGGTCCCCATTTAGATTATAATGATAAACGCAGAATTCAAAAGATCCAAAACTCCTGCATTCTATTGATGTTTATAATAAAAAGACGTAATAGAGTGCCTCACAAATTAAAATAAATATCGTGGTTAATTATGTATAATCGGCGTAAACTGCACTTATCATAAAATTATTACATTTCAATCACCTCCACATCTTTACAATAAAATAACCTTTCGTACAGACGTTCATCACCTAAACATACGTAGAAAAACCCTTAATATTCCGAGACATAATCATGAATTTTTCAAATCGTCATATTCATATAGTATAGCTAAATCAATAAACTCGTTAAATTTAGATTTGAATCAGCTACGTCATTCATGTCATATTTTAAAAGAAAAGCTAACTGACAGGTGACCCTCATTGCTTACTGTATTTTATTTTGTAGCTATGTTATAAATAATTTACATACATTTCTGGCCGGTTAAGACCAGAGTCTGCTTGCGTCCAGAACTTTGAATTTGCCGGTCTTTTGTTTACTTTTCTAAAAAAATATGTATAAATTTCTATGTTTTATTATGTTAATATTGAAGTAAAGAATAACCGATTATTATTAAACGATTATTCTTTACTTCAATAACAGTATTCCTGTGGTTGTATTTTATACTGACGGGATTATACCAAGGCAGTACAAAAAATAAAAATGAAAAAAAGGAAATGGAAAAAAAACAACTATTGTGTATTAAAATATGATCTAACTAATTTATGTTTTCAAAATGACCGATTTCTGGATATTCTCGTGAATGTCTGTATTAAGTCCTAATTGAGCCAAATGCGGTGTAAACGTTGTTGGATTGAGACCTGTTACTGATATGACGAGAGGGACAATGATGACTCTTTCCTGTTTCCACAACCTTTTTACTTCCATTGCCAAGTCGGTGTATTTAGCGATCTTCTCACTGTATTTCGCTTGGATGTTCTCGTTGTTGGGGACAGCCATGTCGATTAAATAAGTGAGATCTCCTACACCTCTCGTCCTCAATGGTTGTGTCCTTGATGATGTGCTTTCGGTAGTTTCTGGTTGCTATGACTTTGTCCTGGATGGCAAGCAGGAAGTCTTCTGTTTCAGGGAACAGCTACCCTTCTTGTAACCACGTATATGAAAGCTTTTTATGTATATGGTCTTGCTTTATGTGGTATCTGTATCTTTCGTAAAGTGTTTTTTCAGACCAGGTGTTCATCTTTTCTAGTCGTGATTGGATGTGACTGTGTGCGTCTGCTACGTGGCTTCGTTTCGTCTGCCTTTACTATTGCCTTGTGGAAGTTAGTTTGTTTGTTGTGGAAGAATTTTCTGAGTTCGTATATTCATTTTTTATTTAGCGACTGTATATCTATAATTCCCCTTCCTCCTTCTTTTCTCTCGATGGTGAGTCTTTCCTTGCATGCATTGGGATGTAACTTCCTGTGTTTAGTGAATTCAGAACGTATGAGGATGTGATTGTTTTCTATGTCTGTGTATGACCATTTAATGATACCAAACGAAAACGTAAGAATAGGTATGGCGAAGGTGTTAATAGCTTTCGTTAGATTTCTGGAATTCAGTTTTTTTTTAGTAGCTTTATGAGTCTGGTTTTAAACTCCGTCTTGAGCTCTGATTTGATATGAGTGTGGTTAATTTTGGTGCTTTGATGGAAGCCTAGGTATCTGTACGTTTCTTCTTTGGGCATGTTATCTATAGTTTCATTGCTGATTGTTTCCCTCGTAGGGTGGTCTTTCCACTGTCCCTTGTTGATATGAAGTAGCTTGCATTTACTTATACCAAATTCCATGTTGATGTCCAGGGTAAACGTTTCTGTGATTTTAAGGAGTTCCTTTAGCTCTGCCTTTGTGCTTGCATATAATTTTATGTCATCCATGTACAAGAGATGGTTTATTTTGTGTAGGTTATTTTTTTGGTGTTTAATTTAGAATCCGAAGTTTGTGTTATTCAGTGTGTTTGAGAGTGGATTGAGACAGAGGCAGAACCACAAAGCGCTGAGTGAATCTCCCTGGAACATACCTCGTCTGATGTAGATCTCTTCTGTTTCGATGTGCTCTTTTTGTGTTCTCAGGTTGATTTTAGTTTTCCACGTACTCATGATTTGCGTAAGAAATTGCCTGATGTTTTTATTGACTTTATATAATTCTAGTACTCTGGTTAGCCAACTGTGGGGTATCGAATCAAAGGCTTTTTTATAATCTATGTAACCAGTATGAAGGTTTCTATTTTTTATTTTATTATTGGTATTATATTATTATTATATTATTATTATATTATATTATTGAATAGTGAAATAAAAAAACACAGGTCCGTATTATTTTAATTAATCCTAAAATTTTAGGGAAAATAGAAAACTTGAAAAAAACAAGGCTCTGATGAAAAACAATAATAATGTTGCATTACTATAAAGGCCGAAACTTAAAAAAAGGAACAAAACAAAAGATACTAAAACTCAGAGTCATAATTACATAAGCTTCGCAATAAGTTAGGTAACGCTAGGGCGAGGCAGGGCAGGACTCGGTGTGGGCAGAAAGATTAAACCGAGTTCTACCTTGCTTCATGAAACAAAAACAAAAAAAAAACGACGAAATAAACTATCAATTAAAAACAACCAACAAACAAACCCTGTACAGTAGCGCTGTTCTTAATAGAAAAGTAAAGAAAAATGGTGACATTGATTCTACTTTCGGTAAAGAAAATTTAAAATTGCCTAGTAAGATAATGGAAAAAACATAAAAATATATTCCTATTTCTAATATTCATTTTGTTTTATATATTTTTTTATATTATTTTATTGATTTATTTTAAATGTGTCAGGCTTAATTCAATTTAATTTAATAGCTTTATGGGCGTGAGATATGAATATTTGGAAGTAAATATTGGATTTTTATGGTAATTTTTATCTAAAATGTTGTTTAGGATTCATATTCTTATAAAGTAGACATTTTTTTAATTCCTGATCAAATAAATTCTTTACAAGTATTTTTTTGTTGCCAGACGAAACATTATTTATTTTACTTTATATATTACACCCAGCTGTAATTGTTGGATTGTTCGAAAAGATCGTGCTAATGAATGATGGTAATTTTAACAAAAAACAAGTAGGCACCTTGTTAATTACGGCATAGACAATTGAGTTGATAAGAAGAAAGGCACTGCTTTTGACATTTCTTTGCTTTTTTTTCGCAAAATTTGCTTTACTGATGTCAAGAACTAACTGCATTTCAAAATATTGTAACAAATTTACACACATTTTTTTTAAAATTTTAATTTTATAAAACACGCCGTGGAAGATATAACAGAAAAATATAATGTAATTGTGCTGCGATTGCAGCCATATCATTGCGAACTAAATCCTATAGAACATATATGGGCGCAAGTGAAACGATTTGTAGGAAGACAAAGTAGGACATTTAAAATGAAAACTGTTAAGCTACTGTTTGATCAAGCCATTTAGGAAGTGACACCTGAGAACTGACCAAAGCAGTCCAGCTTGTGATTAAACAGGAGAAGAAAATGTGGGATCTTGATAACCTGATCGACCAGCCGGTCGACCCTTTAATTATAATGTCAAGAGATGATTAGAGTTTTTCAGATGTTTAGTTGTATAATAATATAGAATAATAATTATTTTATCTATATATATTTTGTACATATTAAATATAATTTTTATTTTGTTAAAATGAAATTTGGTTAAATAAAAATTATTTCTGTAACTATTCAACGGCATGCCTTTGGCGTCCCATTTTTAGTGTTTATGAACGGGCAACAATAGGCAAAACGCAAAAAATGACCCAAAACTAGGTGGTACTACCTGCACTTGATGAAAAGAAAGAATTTTGTAATGTCTTAAATGCGAAACTATGGAAGTGGCATAAATTATTTTGGTTTGGTTTCCTTACTTCATACATTTCTGAAACAAACTATACCTATGCTACGAACAGACGGACAGATCTATATACAGACCGACAGACAGACCGAAAGACATACCGAAAGTCATACCGATAAACAGACCGACAGACGGGAAACCAGACCAAATTAAGAAAGCATGTTTTTTGACATCTAGGATCTCTGAAACTTCCTTTTTTACGAAGGGAGTAAAAACCATTTAAAAATAAACCACTCTCTTTCCAAATTACGACCGTTTAAATTAATGTTAAATTTTAAGAAATTGCACTTGAATGTCACAGTAGTTTAGTAAAGTGCGGGACACGAAATAAAACCGGGCGGTCCTTAAAATAAAGGTTCATAGTCTTAAGCAAGCGGAAAAGTAAAATTTGTGTACGCAAATAAATTTTATGTTATTCTATTTGTTGTAATAGTTTGCCGCTCACCTATAAAGTGCAAGAGGATTTAGTAAATTCCGCACTGGTCCACTTGTAATTGGGATGTGTCTAGAGTCTCCATGCACTTGCCGCTAGAAGGTTCTAGCTATGTCCAGTGGCGCCTATACATTTCGAGCATTTGTTTTCATTTCTATATAAATGCGTTGCGTTGAATTTGAATTATTATTTCTAAGTAACGATGGCGAGCAAAAGAGGAAAAACAATTCGAAGCGGTACACGTGAAGTTATTGCGAGCGTTATAGAGGCCTGTACTAGAGAAGCTGAAAATAGTAGTTTGACAATTCCAATTCAAAATCGAACAGAACGCCCTGCATTTTACACTGGTGTTTCGGAAAGTAGTTTAAGAAAAATTCGAAGAGAACATAATGATCGCTCATGTTCTACTTCACCTTTAAAATCTCCTGGTAAAAAAAGACATCGATTATCATACAAAGATAAAATTGACGATGGTGATTTTCAAGTAATTCGACGAACAATACATGATTTTTATATAAACTTGAAGAAGGTTCCGACCTGCAAACCCCTACTTCGTGCTGTAAAGAACAAAACAGATTTTCCGTACGGGTATAAAACCTTAAATCGGCTTTTACGATCAAATGGTTTTGTTTGGCGCAAGTGCCAAAATAAACGAAAATTGTTCATTGAGAGACCAAATATTTTTCACTAACGGGTGAAATATCTATCACTGTAAGGCAATATAGGCAAAAAGGACGCAATATTGTGTATCTAAACGAAACCTGGGTAGATAATGATATGACAGTGAACAAATGCTGGCAAAGTGAAAGTGTTACATGTTCGTTCTATTGAAGATAAATACTGGGAGGTAGATGGCAAAATTGAAACGGTTATTGATGATTTAGTTATCACACTAGGATCTCCAAGTAGTGACGACGAAACCTTATCATTTTCAGAGGGAGACAACGATTTAGAAGGAATCGAACCATTAGAATCACAGCCGTCAACCTCAAAAATGGCTTAATTTTTTTTCATATATTTTGTAAAATTGTTAATAAAGTAGCTATCAATAAACTGCTTCAAAATAAATAATTTTCTGTTCAATACCGGGTGTCAAAAAATATCTAATATTGCAATTAATACTTGAAAAACTTCAGAACTCATATTTTTCCAAAATGAACACATCAATGTAGTTATAGTAGGGGAGCCAGCACTGATTCCAGTGAACAAGATTTATAAAAATTTTAACTTATGTACTTTGACTTTGTGCTATTCGGTTATGCCAAAAGTGACCGTTTGTCTCCGTTTGTCATATTACTTTGTACAGGGGGCGTCATTGTGAAGTACTATACAGAGCGTTTCCTAATTGCGAGCTAATGTTAAAGGGGGGTGATTCTTGGACCTTTTTAAGAAAAAAGTTTAATATGAACCTAAAAGTCTTAACTTTGGAGATACAGGGTTTTAAAAAAACATTTTTTTAAATCCTAATTCTGATGCTATTATAGATAAATAACTGTGTGAAATTTGATATACGTCTTTTATGCATAAAAGGGCATTTTTTATTAACAATCAATTTTTGAAATTTCTACCAGTAGCGTGCTTATGTAATTATGTAATATGTAAATCCGTATGCTCGTTATGTATAGAAGACGTGTATCAAATTTCATGCAGTTATCTACAATAGCATCAGAATTGGGATGAAAAAAAAATGTTTTTTTTCTAAACTTTTCCATTCTGTATCTCAAAAGTTAAGACTTTTAGGACATAAAAACATCCCCTTTAACATCAGCACGCAATTAGGAAACGCCCTGTATAGTACTTCACAATGACGGCCTCTGTATAAAGTAATATGACAAACGGAGACAGACGGCCACTTTTGACATACCCGAGTAGCCCAAAGTCAAGCTGCATAAATTAAAATTTTGATAAATCTCGTTAACTGAATCTGATACTGGCTGCCCTTGTAAAATCTGGACTTGTAAATCGTGTATCACAATACTGGATGGTCCAATAATGGTGGATGTAGGCAGTAGCCCGGGAACCGTTAGTGACAGAACTCAAGAAAAAATATATTTATAGGTAAACAAAAGAGATAGGTATAGAAGTGCGGTACACGAAAGAAAACAGACAAATATAGGTAAAGGTTCATTAAGCATAGTTACATTTTTTAATTATCTGAAGTGCGTATAGTCAAAAA
The DNA here is from genome assembly GCA_030620095.1 of Kuschelorhynchus macadamiae. NCBI lineage: Eukaryota > Metazoa > Arthropoda > Insecta > Coleoptera > Curculionidae > Kuschelorhynchus > Kuschelorhynchus macadamiae. The sequence continues at coordinate 232,167 of JAUTXW010004366.1, forward strand.
AGAGTGCCATATTATTTATAAATAATAATAAATAAATAAATGCTTTATTGTCAAAAAAATTTTACAATTTTGTGGACAAAGCTGTTGTAAAAAAAATAGTTTACAAACATCAAAATTAGCAAACAAAACAAAACAAAACAAAAACACATCATAAATATTATAGAAAAATAATATTTAAATCAAGAATTTAGAATATTAATATAATAGAATCCTAAAAGAAGTACATTAGAAATGTACTTTGTCAGTCGTACTATGTTATAAACATTTTCATAAATATAATGTAAAAAAAATAAAAAAGCAAAGTAAAAAATAAAAAATAAAAAAGTACGAAACAATTAAAAAAATACATATACAAAATTCGGTAAAAATGGTTGGTAATGGCAACTATCACACTAGGGGTTCATAAGGATAAATTTATGTGTTGTAAAACTCGTTCACGGTGTAGAAGGCGCTTTCCAGCAAGAATGACTTCAAAGCCTTGCGAAATGAAGTCAGAGATATTATGGATTTGATGTTAAATGGCAGGTGATTATGCATTTTTTTTGCATTGTAGATTACTGATCTTTTAATTAACTCTGAGTATGGGGTTGGAAGATAGAGATCGTGCTCAGTGTTTCTGAGAGGGTAGTTGTGAGAAGGTCTCTCTAATAGAGCAGGTGCATGCTTACGAATTAAGCAAACCGATTCCAAAATGAATAAGCAAGGAAGGGTTAGTATTTTATATCTTTTAAAGAAATCTCGGCAGTGAGTTCTACTGTTAAGTCTCAGTAGGTAACGAACAGCTCTTTTTTGTAGTATAAAAATTCGATCAAATTGAGTCGCACAACATGTACCCCAGAATGGAATAGCATATCTGAGGTGCGACTCAACAAGAGCAAAATAAACAGTTCTAGAGGTAGAAAAGCTAAGCTCCTCGGAAACAGATCTTAACGCAAAGCAAGCAGAACCCAACTTCCTTGATAAAGCGTCGATATGTGGATCCCATTTTAAAGAATCATCTACAAGAAGCCCTAGAAATTTTACAGAGTTTACGACATCAATAGTGGTGCCATTAAGGTCAAAAGGTTGCAGCGTGTTTTTATAAGACAAGACTTTCGTTTTAGAGATGTTCAAACATAGGAGATTAGAATCGCACCAGGATTTAATGGTGATTAGGTCATTAGATACAATCCTATGTAGGTCCGTGACATCTGGGTGGCTCCACGTAAAGCTGGTATCGTCCGCAAAGAGACATATTTTTCCACTAATGTTTAAATTAGCCATGTCGTTTATGAACAGAAGAAACAAGATAGGGCCTAGTACCGAGCCTTGAGGCACTCCATATTCCATTGGCCTACAAGAAGACATCCTGTTGTCAAATTTCAAAACTTGATTTCTGTTGCTAAGATATGACTTAAACCAATCGAGAGGAGCCCCTCTAAATCCATAGTACTGCAGCTTGTTAGTTAATATAATATAATATATATTTAAAGAACGACGGGACACCACTGGTTTAAAGAGATTTCTTGGCAGACCTTCCTAAACCGATTGACTCCGCCCGTTTTTTTTGCGTGTCCTGCACTTTAAGCTTCTTGAAACATGTGGTTCATACAACTTTAAATAACCGTTCTAATATTTACTCTTGAGTTTACAACAAAACCTGACCATATTTCTAGTGATGGTCAAACTCTAGCGCATAAATCTACACAAATATAGAACAAACCTTAACAAACCATTTTATATAAAGCAGTTTTTTTAACAACATTTACCTATAAAGGAAATTTCCATCTTAAAGGAGTTTATTTTTAAATTAAAATAAAAACACTTAATTCCTTTAAACTGGGAATCAATTTCCCCATAAAAAAATATAACTTTCAGCTGCAAACAAGTGATAATAAAATCAATTAACCCTGTTAACGACTTCTGCTACCTCTCGTTGACAACTTGTCTGAGTCATAAGCCCGGTCATTAATTGGGGGTTATTAAAGAAAGACCTACTCATTAAGAGGTCAGATCAGTTATTTTTATGATTCCATTCGTTTTAATTGCTGGTCCTGTATTTTATGAACTTAACCAAATTTAATTTCAGTTATTAATATAAATAGGCACAATTTATTCGAACTATGGCTACATGAATATAAACAAATTGTTATTTTTGTAGAATGGGAGTGGTGGAGTCAATCTACCGAAGCTTTTCGTGAAAAGTGGTTTTCCTTCCCTCTGGATCTTTTACATAAATATGTTGGTAAAATATCATACAAAAAGTCAAGACTCCCTGTTTTACTATTTTTTTTAACAAAGTCATAAGCAAAGCGACTTCTATTGGTACAACTGAAACAAAACAAGGCAATTTCTTACAAATATATAACTTACAAAACAACAAAAAAACGCATGACCTAAGAATTTTAGAATCTTCTTCCTAATTTTACTTGTGTTTACTTAACTTTGAGAAAACTTTATAAAAAGATATATCTGATGCTTACTAATCCGTTTAGAAAATTTAAGGTGTTTGTGGTAAAACTGTTAGTAAGTGCAGTTTGAAAATTCAGTCGGCTGTATTTTTTGTGAAAGTCGGCGAAACTGAGAATTTTATTTTTTTAAATGTAGGATTTTATCTTTTTTAAAATGGTTTAAAAATGTTTTTAAAAAGGAAATTTAAGTCCTAAAAGTTTGACAAAATGTGGTTTAAATATTTACTTTTGTAATTAAAGGAAAAAATGATCATACTTGTGAGAAGGAGTTTATCAATTTGACTTTAGTATTATTTTGTATGTACAGGGTGTCCCATATCGGGTAATTTTGCGTGGAATCTCCATTTTTTTTTATAGATAGAAAGTTGCGGTTTTCTCGACAGTGTGCTACTTTTTCGTAAAACTAAAGATGCCGTTAACAAAATTTTCATAGCCAACAAGACTAAATTCAAAATGTTCAACTATCAGATAACTTATCGAACATTTGAAAATTGTTTATTATATAACTTTTCCGGTAGAATATATTTCCGGAATTAGTATACAGGGTCAGATTAAAAAGTTATCGGACCCTGCTTTATTTTTTTAAATGGAACATCCTGTATACTGCGGCGATCGATTTCTCAGAAAGTAGGCTTTGGAAAAATTTAAATTTTGGCAGCTAACTAAAGTCAATGGGGGCAATTCGCGCAAAATATTTTCAAGATGGCGGCACTTCCGGTTATACCAGAAGCAGACGTCAACTTTCTTTTTTTAAATAGAACACCCTGTATATTATCGAATTTTTGCAAAATGACGTTTGCAGGTCTAGACATAACTATAAATATCTGCTTATCGAAGTCTTTATTGTTTATTTGCGGGTGGCTTCCTTGTCCAAAAGGATCCACTTTAGTGGCCTGTGCTGATATTTTTATAATAAATAAATATAGGGTGATCAAAAACTGACATTATAAATATACTTTAAAAAATCGTTATATACTTTAAAAAATCGTTAAAAGTTACTTTAAAATAAGGGTGACTTTGTTCAAAGTTGTCTATTCCAAAAATTTGTAGTTTTTGAGTTATTGACGATTTAACATGTTTTATTCTAATAATGCCAGACGGCTTCTAAGTTTTCTTGTTAGTTGGCCATGATAGGGAGGCCTGGCGAGAACAAAACCAATTGGTTACTATAATTTTTATTGTCGTTTGACAATTACCTACTAATATATTATTTATTTATTATAGTAATTACAATAATTATTAAACTAATAATCAAGCCGGGGCGATTAAATTACACACACGAGGATTATTTGAATTTGTTTATTATCTATGGGGAATCTAACAGAGTTTTAACAAGAACATGCCAGATATTTGCTGGCAGATAAACAGAAACCGTCACCGAACAGCGTTAAACAAATGTTGGACAACTGTAAAAATTTTGGAAACGTCAAGGCAAAAATTAGTAAGAAGCCCATTGTTGACAATGAAAATGTCGAGATTGCAATTCTGGGATATTTTGAAGCATATCCAATGACATCCCTAAGAAACGTGGCAAGACAATCAGGAATCTCGAGGAACTCAGTGCATAGGATTCTGTTAAAACATAACTTCCAACCTTACTTAATACCATTGGTTCAACATCTAAGACCCTGATTTGCCAAAAAGAGTACAGTTTTGCGAGTTTATTTTAACAATGGTACAAGAAAACCCTAGATTTTTGGACAATATAATTTGGACCGATGAAGCAAAATTTACTAAAAATGGCCTTTTCAATAGACACAATTCCTATTTTTGGAGTGATTCGAATCCTTATGCAGTAAGATCGCGGAACTTTTAAGAATCCTGGCAATTTAATGTATTTTGTGCAGTAAGGAACGATGGAATAATAAAACTGAATTTTTACGAAGAAAATTTGAATGGTAAGTTATACATTGCCTAAACACAAGGACTTTTTTAATGAAAAATAATCCATTTAGGTAATATTACAATAATTTTTTTTGTCAATTTAGCGTCAATCCAAAATTAGGTAAATCATTTAGTAAATATTATTACATAAGTAAATTAAATTAAATTATTTAGACAGGTCACACTACACTACTTCATACAAATACTGGTCCACATACCGTAACACATCATATCTAAAAAAATATATCGTCGCAAATTTTATAGGAAAGTTATCTTTAGTTAGATATTTACAAGCTGTTTATACAGAGTACTTTAGAAAGTCATAAAATACTAAACCTTCTTTTTTTTATTGAGCACTCTTCAGATTAAATTAATTTAATTTTGATGTATTTTGTTTCTTCTTAAATCAATAAATCGATGAATATCAAAGCATTTCTTTCTGTAAAATTATGTCTATAAATTTTTGTAGGAGAACGATATCTGAATATTCTTGAAGAGTTGGACAACGAATATTTAAGTAATTTACCTTTGGCAGAACATAGTCAAATTTTCTACCAACGTGATGGCGCCCCACCACATAGAACCGTTGCAATTACTAACTTTTTACAAGCTACGTTTTACGACAAGTGGATTGCCAAAAATGGACCTTTTCTGTGGCCTCCTCGTTCCCCCGATCTGACAGTCTTAGACTATTTTATATAGGGAACGATAAAAGGAATCGTTTATTTTAATTCAGTAACAACGAAAAAGGACTATATGGCAAGGGTAAGCGACGCGTTAGAAAGTTTATCGCTAGCTTCAATTAGAGCGGCCACCCGCGAGGGATTTATTCGGAGATTCGAAAAATGTTTGGAAGTACAAGGTGTACATTTTCAACATTTATTAAAAAAATAAGTTGTGCTCTTGTGTAAACTAGACTACATTGGGAATAGGCCTTCTTTAATTAATTTTTGTCTTCACGGTTTCAACATTTTTATAGTTTTCCAACATTTGTTTAACGCTGTTCGGTGACGGTTTCTGTTTATCGGGATATCTATCAGCAAATATCTGGCATGTTCTTCTTAAAACTCTGTTAGATTGCCCATAGATAATAGACAAATTCAAATAATCCTCGTGTGTGTAATTTAATCGCCCCGGCATGATTATTAGTTTAATAATTATTATAATTACTATAATAATTAAATAATATTTTAGTAGGTAATTGTCTAACGACAACAAATATTACGTTTCTATAGTAACCAATTGGTTTTGTTCTCGCCAGGCCTCCCCATCATGGCCAACTAACAAGAAAACTTAGAAGCCGTCTGGTATTATTAGAATATAAAATGTTAAATCGTCAATAACTCAAAAACGACAAATTTTTGGAATAGACAACTTTATACAAAGTCAACCTTATTTTTGTAAGTGTTAAATAAGATAATATTATAAAATTTGGGGGTTTCCATTTGAAAAAAGTAACTTTTAAAGATTTTTTAAAGTATATTTATAATGTCAGTTTTTGATCACCCTATATTTATTTATTATAAAAATATCAGCACAGGCTACTAAAGTGGATTCTTTTGGACAAGGACGCCAACCGCAAATAAATAATAGAAACTTGGATAAGCAGATATTTATAGTTATTTCTAGACCTGCAAACCTCATTTTTACATAAAATTGAAAAATATCTCAAAAATAGTTGAACTTAGGTATATGATATTATACATGAAATATATCTAGAATTTTTCGAGGAATCCAAAAACTCAATTATATACAGGGTGTTCCATTTAAAATAAGAAAGTTGGCGTCGACCTTAGTTAGCTGCCAAGATTTCAAATTTTTCTAAAGTCTACTTTCTGAGAAATCGATCGTCGCAGTTTGTCGTGGGACACCCTGTATTTAAAGACCATAAAATTTGTCTTTTTTACCTTTTCAAAAATAAATAATAGTATGCACTTTTTTCAGAAACACGCAAATAAACGACAATTTTCTAAAATTAAATGCATAATTTAATAGTAGGCTATGACCATTTTTTATGACAACAAACAAAAATAAATGTCAAATATTTGTCTCATCGGTTTTTGGATCGATTTTTGGTTTATAAAGCAGTTTATAAACGTTCTTCTGGTATTTTTATTTAATTGATATTTATCAATTTCTTCGAATAATGGCAGCGTATGAAAATTATGAAAAATATGATATGCTGGTATGTTTTATACAGAGTAATGAAAGTTCTGAAGAAGCATCGGAATTATATTTCCAGAGGTAAGCAAGCTTTATGGCTATAAAAATTTGTTTTATCATTATAAGTTTTTGCTTGTTAGATATTCAGGAAGAAGGCAACCGTTTTTGAGATATTTGCTCGTTTAAAAGCAAATTTAGTTGAGCACGGATTATTTGTGCAATATTATGTTAAAACTATAAGAGAAATGTGATTTCAATAGGGAAATATGTATAGTTGGGCGCTAAATGTGATTTTTTATGAAAAAATCTAATCTAGAATTATAAAATAGAATTAGATTTGCCCATTTTCGACCATTTTTGCGCCACTTTTTGACGCAAATTCCGTCGCATATAATTTTTTTTCCACAAAATGGCTCTTTACCGCCTTGTATTGATCCTTTCTCTACGTAACTGCAAATTTTGAAATGGTAAAACGTACTCATGTTTTTGTATTTCTCCAGCGCGTGAACCTTTTTTTAAACGAAATGTAATTTAAATTGCCTATACACAACACATTTTTTTGAGGTCGGACGTGCAGGAAGTTTTTTCTAATACCTAGGTACCTTTTCATCTTACTTTGAACTTAACTAGACCTTGCCGCTAGTTTTTCACTTTTTGCGTGCAGTTCCCCCTTAGGAGAATTTCTTTATAATAACTTTCCTCAAAGATGGATAGGTACCAACGGACCTGTTAGATGGGCTCCACGATCTCCAGATCTCTCAATTTTAGATTTTTTTATGAGGCTTAATACAAAATGAAGTATATAAAACACGATATGACGGCATAGCAGAGCTTCGAGAGGCAATTCATTTAGCCTTTCGAAATCTGCGAATGAGACCAATGGTTCTTTTTAACGCTATTCAAAAAATGACAGAAATGTGGCAATTTTGCTTTAGAGAAAATGGTCGTCAATTTAAACATCACCTTTAATATTTGTTTTTTCTTTTTTTTTAATAATGTTATTTTTTTGTGTTTGTTCTGTTGTTACTTGATGCTATAAAACTGTTGTTACAAACTTACTGTTATTAAAAAACTCTATAGGCATTTTAATATAAGAAGAAACCTATATGCAAGTATCTAATTCTTCGTTAGCAATATGTAACTTTCAATTGTTTATTATTGTTATTCAGGACCTACTATTGAATTATGCATTTAACTTCAGAAAATTGTCATTTATTTGCGTGTTTCTGAGAATAAGTGCATATATGTTTTTAAAAAGGTAAAAAGTTTATAAATATACAGGGGGTTCTTTTAAAAAAAGTAAAGTAGGGTCCATTAACTTTTTGACCTGACTTTTTATACTAATTTCGAAGACGGAATTGAGTTCTAAGGGAAAAGTTATATAAGAAACAGTTTTCACATTTTCGATAAGTTATCTGATAGTTGAGATAGAGGGGTGCCTGAAAATACAACATTTTGAATTTAGCCCTGTACCTTAAAAACTAAAGGGGCTATGATAATTTTGTTAACGGCATCTTAAGTTTTACGAAAAATTAACACACGCGAAAACCGCAGCTTTCTATCTATAAAAATAACGGAGATGCTCCGCAAAAGTTTCCAAAAAGGGACACCCTGTACAGGGTGGTTTTTTTTTTGTATTGTAACATCCGTTTTGCCATTTAATTTTTTGAGATTCAAAAGAAAGGCAAAACACTCAAAACTTAAAATATTGACGTAGTATATCTTTTGATGATATGATAAAAGAGCATTGAAAATCTAAAATATCGCACAACATCGATTTTTTTAATAGGGCATTGAAAAAAACGCATTACCTTCCTTTAACTTGCACACCCCAAATCCAGTACTTTGAAACCTAAATACCTTAACAATAATTGTGGTCTTGTTAAACAATTCAAGGCACTTTTTACAATTTTGTTTGATGGATGTTTGACAAAGAACTATAAAAATTATAATCATAATTTGCCATTTTTGACTAAATTGATTACATATTTTTACACAGAATTCCAATAAAATTTAACTACGGATCAAATAGAGCACATACATACAACAGCATTTCAAATTCTAGTAAATCTCCGAAACGTGCAATAACAACGATTTTCGCAGATTATTTGAAAAGAACATTAGCAAAAATGTTGATGGGTTGTTAAACCAAAGGTAAGCACGCCCCAATCACCTCTTGCAGCTAAAGGGAGCATTTTAAAATATATAGCAAAATTAGACCCCTTGAAATTTTGTAAACAGCTTGGGGTCAGAAATATGAATAATAATAATAAAGCGTCTTACTTGTCCAATATCTACTGGTCAGTGGCGGATCGTCGTGAATTATATTGGGAGGTCAATAACAAATTTAAAAATAGGCGTATTTATACGAAAGCGTAGAAGGGCCACAATTTTTTAATTTTTATTTTTGTAACAAATTCCGACTTCTAACTCGGAATTCCGACTTCTATCTCGGAATTCCGACTTCTGTCTCGGAATTCCGACTTCTATCTCGGAATTCCGACTTGTAACTCGGAATTCCGACTTCTATTTCGGAATTCTGACTGAATTCGGTTATTTTCTCAAAATTAAGTTCGTTAGCACTTTTTAGTTGTTTAATTTATTGCACTACCGACATTTTATTTCACCTACATTCACAACTCAAACATAGACCACCTCGAAATTGGTTATTTTTGCAAAATTAAGTTCGTAGGCACTTTTTAGTTGTTTATTTTTTTTGGCACTAGTCACCATCAACATTTTATTTCCAGTATATTTCCAACTCACTCATGGATTATAAAAATAGAAAAATATATATTACAAAAAACAGAATATAAATAAATTTTTATCGATTAAAAACTCCGGAACAGTATCGAGGTAGAATATCGACCGCGCGGCCTCTGAACAACTGAACTTCCCCATGCCGACGTGATGCCGCGACCTATCGATCGAATTATGAGAAGAGACCGGCTGATGACCCAAATCGCGATTTGATATTTCATTTGCTATCACGTTCGGCTGCCGCTCAGTAGTTGTGAAATCTTCGGGTACTGTCGTCAAGCTTAAAGGTAATCAGGGCAATACGGATTGCTCAGCCTAGCTTAGTATAGCGTATTTTATTATGCCTATTAGTGTAGCGTATTTAACTTTTCCCAAGGTTCGCGTTTTATTACAACTATTAGGAGGGACGGTCAAACGAATAATTTATATTAGGAAATATTTTTCGGGGGTCATTGACCAAATGACCCTACGGAAGAGCCACCACTGCCACTGGTTAATACTTAGATAATATCACATACTGTTGAATCCGGAAACTTTATTTCGAATTAAAAGTGCGTTGTTCCATCCTCCTAAAGCTAGCTACACCGTAGAGTAGGTAAAATATTTGCCCAAATTAAAATATTTTGACATGTTTTTTTGTATTCTGAAGTAAATAGATTTGTTTTAAATAATTCCAAAAAAAGTAATAATATAAATCAGGAAACAAGTGACACCAAAATTGTCAATTTGTTACTCGAAAAATCTCGCCATTGTTACGAAATAACTATTTACCTGACAAGAGCGAAGAATTAAAAATGCATAAACTTTTTATTTTCCGCACATGTTAGGTTAGGTTAGCTTGAAGAAGCCAAGTGCGCAAGTGTTAGGTACAACAGTTTTTCTACCGACGTTTGGAAATAAGTACATACATTGTAGTGATTTAATAGTTTTTATTGAACCATAACAAACAAACTATTATATATTTAAAAGTAACTAATTAGTTGGAAAAAGGTAGTAACTACCTTTATTCTATGTTGTAATTAATATGGTAGGTAACCGAAAATTGACAACTCTAGACATTATTAACCAAATTGGGAGCATTTTGATAGGTAGCGATAGCCTTTTTGGTGCTGGCAATAATGTTGACACTTTTCTTCTTAACTTGTCATATTGGTGCTGATTCACTGGTCCATTGTTGTCAGCAATACTATTAAATTCATACGCGAAACTTGTAGAAGGCAAGGGCGACGGCGGAGGCGAATTTTCCTTGGAATTTTCTCCTGTAGAACATAGAATTTGGTTGGCGATGCGTTTTTGTCGCACTTTTGTCGATTGCCATCCCTCGAAACGTTTCAAATTAGTAATATCCACTCCAGCGTCGGCCAACATAGTAGCCGAATAGCGTCTGTAACAGCGTTCAGTAAAGGTCTCTGAATTTGTAAGTCACAAAAAAAGCCAAAATTGACATCTTACCAAACCTATTAATGCCACACACGTCTCTTAAGTACATTTACATTTTTTGCAAATTAAAAAACAAAAAATCTTTGATGCGGTTATATTTTAAAAAAATGTTTATTCTGCATTCTTGTCAAATGTGTATATTTTTTAAAAACAAATATGTTTACGTTTTAATACAACAGATGACTATATTTTGCAGGCTTAAGGCATATAACACTGAAAAAAAAAGTTTGGTGGATTAACTATTAATAAAGACATAGTAGATGCTATTTTGGACATTTTTCAACATATTTTTATTAAAGATGTTAATAATATGGCTAATCAAAATAAAATAGGGGCACAATACAAAAACAAATTCTCTACTGTCAATTTCTATCATTTTAACAAGGACTTTTATCATTATTTTATCTCTTTGTATACAAGAGTTCGTATTTATTTTACACTGAAATTTCTCAATCAAGAAATAAAATGTAGCTAATGTTGTTGATAATAAATATCAAACAGTTCAAAAATTAACTATTCTAAGAAATTTATAATTTCGTTACTTATTTATTTTTCCTTGTTCACGTTTGATTTTATTTTAAATTATAAGTATCGAAATCGAAATCTAAGGTAAGCAACCATTTTTGTTAAAGACATCAGTTTTAGAGAAACATACATGGTCTCATAAAAGTCGAACCAGATATCTCAGTTTAAAAAATCAAAAAACAAAATAAGTGACTGACAAGGTAGTTCACAACAACGCGAGGTATCAAACCCAACTTGTGTGTTTTTTTTTTAAAATGGAACATACAGGTTGATATATCAGTTAAAGGGAAAATTTTAACCTTAGTTCTGTAGTTGATGGTGTCCGATATACAAAAAATACTTTATATATTTACTTTTTTTTGATATACCTCGTACATTTCTAGAGATGCATTCGTTTGAAATTTGCGTACAGTGTACTGGGACCAATGTGTATCAAATGGGTATCATAGTTTTTAGGCAGATCTACAAAGTGTTATTTTTTCGAAGCCACGATCCCTTTAACCTTGTCAAATTTTTTACCTGGTGATGGCTCCCAAAAACAACACTCTGTAGATATTTTTTTTTTCTATAACAGCCAGTGTGTAGATATTAGTCTCAGTACACTGTGTGCAAAATTTGAATTATCTGATTTATCTTCAGAAATGTACCAGGTATAATAAAAAAGTAAAGAAACAAAGTAACTTTAACACCCTGTATATCAGAAACCATCACCTTTGGGACTGAAATAAGTTGGGAATCGTCATATTATAATCTCAGGTATACGGGGTTAAATTTTTTGCCTTAACTTATAAATCACCCTGTGTTATTGTATTTTCGGGTTTAACGCAGAATTCCAATCATATTTTATCTAGCACGTCCTATATCTAAATGTTACTCTTTTCGAAATATTGATGTTTGAATTTTGATTTTAAATAGCTGTAAAATATAAACGGTTAGAATTAATGCAAAACGGTTGGGATTTTCCTATCTTAGTTATACCTATCGGTTTTTGTCACATGACATCAACTTCGGATTTAACAGAAATATACCTATATACAGTGTGGGTCGTTAAAATGATCCAGCATGGATATTCCTGTTAAACCAGAAATTGATGTCATGCGGTAATGCGATAGGTAATTAAAAATAAAAATTAAGATAGGGAAGTGCAAGCCGTTTTGTCTCAATTCAAACCGTTACAAAAACAACCGACCGATATTCTATATCTCACATACCTACTTAATTTTCTTTCTCTGCCTTTTCTCTATTAAACGTTTATGAAATGCCCCAACTTCCCCTGCGCGTTACTGAAACACCAGTGGCGACAATATTACGGTTTCTATTACCCCGAATGCCACACTCTTTTTTGTGAGAAACGCCTGCGATAGCTTGCGGTCCCTTTGCGCGAGCGGCACGGTTTTGACCTCCAAATCTGATTGTAGTTTTGCCGGCTGACGGAACTTGTATGTTAATTCTGTAAACTTTGACCTAGTACTCTCTGTTTCACAGCGAATGGCCCGTTATGTAAGAGGTTCTCTCGGTGATGTTTCCACAACGGTCTATGGACTGAGAAAGAGAAAGTTGGATATAAGAGTTCGCAACTGTATCAAAACGTCCCCATATCTCAAGTCACTCGATATTATGGTACTTGACATTTTCTTTTGGTACATGCATTTGCTTCCGTAGGGAAATTGACGTTTGAAAACCAATAATAAAAATAAATATCTTTCCGTATAAAATTTTTATTGTTTCAAATTTTAAGTGGACAAAAAAAAACGTTTGGTCTTTGCTGCACTTCCTGTAATGAGATCTAAGTTTTAGAGGTATTTAATATCCCAGGATACACGACCGAATGGCTTAAATTATGGGAGCTCTAAAATCGATCCTATACAAGGCCAGCGACCGCGAATAAATTTCTCATTAATTAAGCACGCCCTAAAACTGAAGGCTTCCTAAAACAACTCGTAAAATTAAAATTCTACATCTTGCATTAATCATCCAATTTAAGCTCATTAAAAATATAAAGAAACTAATTTTATTTATACTTCTTATATCACATCAGTTTTTTGGGATATAAGTAAAACGTGTCAATAAGTATGAAAAAAATTTCTCAAACAACCATCTTTATCAAAAAAGTATTGTATAAAGTTGGGGCTATTCCTTACCAATTTTGAGAAAAATGGCATTACAGTTGTATTTTATATTACTTAATTTTGAGCACGGTGTTAATACTAATATTTATTTTATTGTGTAAGCCGGTTATTTATATTATTTTTATGTAATTCACATTAAGTTAGTTAAGTAAGTTTTTTACTTCCCTCGTAAAAGGGGAGTATTGTAATCGTGGAAAAATCACCCTTCGAGGTTTTTTTCAGGTCTTTACGTTTCCGGGTACCGAAATGCCGAAAACCATATAACATTCTCTATTTCGTCGATCTGTCTGTCGGTTCGCGGCATAGCTAAAAAACTACTTGCCCGATTGACTTCAAATGATGGTCAAAAATTAAGAGTCATGTGGGGATGACCTGGTAACATTTTCACAAAAATCCAATTTGTCAAAACAAAATGACGGCCTAGTGAAATTAAAAAAATTAAAAAAACTGTATATCCAATTTATCTCAAATTTTGCACAAACATCAAGTATTATGTTGTAATCAACATTTTGGTACGAATCCAAGATGCCTGAAGAAAATGGCGCCTTAATAAGATATTTAAAAATTCAGTCTGAAAAATTGCTTAATGGTATGATTTTAAATTGTGTGCCATAAATCATAGTGGGGTATAAGGATCAAGTAGTAAAATTGTGGTATTAATTCAAGATGGCGGCCAAATAAAATATTTGTAATAATGAAAAAAGCACCCTCTCAGGTTTTACATATCTTCATATTTTAGCGGCCCTGCCAAAAAATATGTTTTATCAACTCCGTCGGTCCGTCTGTCTGTCTGTCAGTTCGAAGCATAGCTTAAAAGCTACTTACCCGATTGACTTCAATGTTTGACCAAAAGTTAAGGTTCATAAGATAATATTTTGGTAAAAATCCAATATGGCGGAACAATGTTTAAAAAAATTTTGTTATAGTGGTATATTATTTGGGGTTAGGCTCTAGTAAATGAAGTATTTTTTAAATTGTCGACGTTTCGCAATTTTATTGTTGCATCCTCAGGGCACATTTAGATTCTATAGCTTGCATGTAACCTACATTATAAGTCTTTACCTACGTCATTGGCCGTAGATATTTCCCAGATTTTAAGTTGTTAAGTTATAGTGAGGTATTATTTGCGGCTAGGATCCAGAAAAAAAAACAAAAGTCGTTTTTAATTTGTCGACGTTTCGCAACTTTATTGTTGCATCCTCAGGACACATAGGTTTAATATTCTGCATGAAACCCATATTATCGGTCTTTACCTACCCCGTTGGTCCGCATATATTTCCTAGATATTAAGGTTCTAAATGGTTTCCGTTAACGATCCTCTTGTTGTTATGTTAGAGTGGTGTATTATTTGGGGTTATAAATTATCTGCGGACAAACTGAGTAGGTAAAGACTGATACTTTGGGCTTCATGCAGGATATAGAATCTATATAAGTGTCCTGATGATGCAACAATAAAGTTGCGAGACGTTGACAATTTAAAAAAAGACTTTTGTTTTTTCGTTCCTGGGTCCCAACCCCAAATGATACACCACTCTAACATAACAACAAGAGGATCGGTAACGAATATCAGTTAGAAACTTAAAAAATTATTACTAAAAAAACTAATTATTCAATTTACCTCAAATTTTGTACAAAAATCAGGTGTTACATAGTACTGGTAACATCTTGGTGTGAATCCAAAGTGCCAAAACAAAATAGCGGCCTAATAAAGAATTAAAATACTATTTATTAAATTAATTTCAATTTTTGTGAAAGAATTAAATTAGAGATAATTTCGTTAAGTTAAAATTTTTAAATGACTACGACTACTTATTGAATTTGTTTTAAAATATGCCCAAAATTCAAGTGTGGCATGGGTAGAAAAAACTGGTAAAATATTGCTAAAAATCCAATATGATGGAATAAAATGCCGCTCAATAAAAATGTTTGAAAAGACAGTGTATGTAACACATATATACTATCACTATGTACAGGGTTTTCCCGTATATTTTTCCACTTACCTAGAGAGTTTATTTGAATAGATATGGAAACGTCGTAAATACAAAAGTTGTTGGGTTTTTTATGAAGATTTAGAATATTATATCATAAGTGCGAAAATATTATTGGAAATGTCAAATTTGACAGGTTGTCAGTTTTTTTTTAATGAAACACCCTGTATATTAAATCATACTCTTGAAGATCTTTTTTTCCTAATTTCAAATATTTATACTTTTAATATATTCTGTCAATTAGTTTTGGATATATAAGCGTTTAAACATTAAAGAAATGGTAAGGTAAATTGCGCTAAAACATAGCGAGCTATGGTTAAGACAATTACAATGAACGACGCCTTTTTGACGTTTACCAGTCAGAAGTAATTATTTACGAGCATTTTTAACATCTAATACGTTGGACGATGGGTTATTCGGAAGAAGAGAAACTCGACATGATAAAATTATTTTATTTACATGGTAAAAATGCACCGATAGCTCGTAACGAATATCATAGACGGTTTCCAGATAGACCAACACCGACTTGTAGGACAATATTAAAGATCGCTAACCAATTGAATGAAAGAAAAACACTTAAGCGAAAAGTTAGAATAGTGGAAAGAAACGCTGAAGAAATCCATTCAGTTCTAAAACATTATAAATATAAGCCATATAAGTTTTTACCTACTCAAGAATTAACCGATCAAAATAAAATAGACCGATTACGCTTCTGCCAAGAAATAGAAAGACGTGTTAAGATGAACCAACTAAATCTGTCAAACATAATTTTCACTGACGAGGCGACATTTATCACTGGAGGCATGTTTAACCGGAAAAATAAGCATTTTTGGTCAAAAGAAAACCCGCGAGCTCTTCAGGCGGTCAAAATTCAGGGAAGAAGATCCCTACATTTTTGGTGTGGCCTTCTTAACAATCATGTTATTGGAACTATATTTTTAAATGGAAATTTAACCGAACAAAGGTATCAGGAGTTATTAGAAAACGAAATCGAGGGGCATTTAGAACAACTACCGATTAATTCATATCTTAATTTGATATGGACAGGTATCCATTTTGGATTGGAAGACATGGACCATTAAGATGGCCAGCAAACAGTCCCGATCTTTCATTATTGGGCACATTTTTGTGGGGTTATCTGAAAAATAAGATATACTACAATAGGCCAAGAACCATGCCAGCTTTATAGCAAAATATAGTCCAAACAATCGACGATTTAAACACCCAATCACCTCATTTTATCTACGCATCCATATACAGAAAAGTTAGAAGAAATATTCAGAAATGCATTATAAACCTAGGGAGGCTATATAGAAAAAGGGGGCTATATAGAAAACCAAAAGTTAGTTCTTTAAGCTAATAATATTATTTACCTACTTTATATTATTGATTTTTTATGGTATTGTTTCTTTCCACTATTCTAACTTTTCACTTAAGTTTTTTCTTTCATTCAATTGTTTAACGATGTTTAATATTATGCTATTTATGAGTAGCATAATATAAAACATCGTTAAATAGTAAATAAAACAATTCTAGCATGTTTAGTTTCTCTTCTTCCGAATAACCCATCGTTCTACGTATTAGATATAAAAAATGCTCGTAAATAGATACTTCTGACCGGTAAACGTCAAAAAGGCGTCCTTCATTGCAATTGTCTTGACCATGGCTCACTATATTTTAGCGCAAATTATCTTACCATTTCTTTAATGTTTAAACGCTTATAATATATCCAAAACTAATTGACAGAATATATTAAAAGTATATATATCTGAAATTAGACAAAAAAAAGATCTTCAAGAATATGATTAATTATACAAGATGTTTCATTTAAAAAAACTGACAACTTGTCAAAATTTGACATTTCCAATAATATTTTCGCACTAATGACATAATATTCTAAATCTTCATAAAAAACCCAACAACTTTTGTATTTACGTTGTTTCTGTATCTATTCAAATAAACTCTCTAGGGGGGTGGAAAAATATACTGTACAAGACTAAATTGGGTCACACTTCACTGTTCCTAACAAATTGAAAATAAGTCATTAGGAGGGCAAGGGGATTTACCGACTTTTTATTAAAATATGAGCACGATCTAAATGTAGAGGAAAAGAACCGCATAGAAAACGCAATATTTGCCTTAATAATAACTTACAAAAATCGGCAACATTGTTTATCGAAAAAGAAATTAAACACAACTCCGGATTCAGTGAATGACAGACAAAAAATTGGTTGTTGATTTTCTGGGCAGTTACCTAAGGTTCTGTGTTAGTTCAAGTTTAAATATGCAACGTGCTTTTTAAAATGTTTACAAAGCAAGAATACGACGCACAGTGTTTTTTTAATGGACAAAAATATAAAAAGGTAAGTATCAATTTTTTAAAATGTTTACAAAGCAAGACTACGTGAAGATAACATATTGTTAAATAAGTTCATTAAAATTGATACAAAATTGTTTTTGTGTTTAAAGTGAGCATTTGCTTTAACATTCATTATACTTTTGTTGAATTTCTTTGTACTATTAATAGAATTTTTAGTAAATCGAAATATTTTAATACATTTTGATAAACTAATATACTAAAATAGCTGCAAATAAAGTATTATTGTTTACAAAGAAAAGTAGATGGTTTGTGTAAACCTTTTTGTTTTGTTGACAAATTACTGCTGCGCTAATAAAATTACATCGTATACAACGTAACAACGTTGCCATGATGTCGCGAACTTCACTGAAATCTTCTCCAAATTTAAATATTTTAAACTGA
The DNA here is from genome assembly GCA_030620095.1 of Kuschelorhynchus macadamiae. Taxonomy (NCBI): domain Eukaryota; kingdom Metazoa; phylum Arthropoda; class Insecta; order Coleoptera; family Curculionidae; genus Kuschelorhynchus; species Kuschelorhynchus macadamiae. The sequence continues at coordinate 250,267 of JAUTXW010004366.1, forward strand.
AATAACTCAAAAAACCATTTACAACTGACCGATGAGCTATAGGTAATTTTTGTTCAAAATGGCCCAGGCTATAACGTGTTAAAATATTTATAGTCAAGCCCCTTAACACAATGTATAATAAATATTTATTATTGGACCAGACGTGACACATTCATTCCTTAACTTCGAGGATTTGTATTTTTATTGTTGACTTATCTGTTATTTCAATTACGTTGTGTGAGTAGTCCATTTTCCCCATTTTAGACCTGCTTCATTTTGCCAGTTGTGTCCGTCAAGTACTTCTGTTGTGTCCACAGGTAATAAAGATCATATATATATATATATATATATATATATATATATATATACATATATATATATATATATATATATATATATATATATATATATATATATATTTATCCTAATTTTTCTTGGTTTGAGGTCAATACACTAACAACAAAATTAGTACATATTTTTAAACATATATTTCGTTTCTAAGGTGACGTTTCGACCATAGTTTTGGTCTTTTTCAAACCTAAAATTTGTTTAGCACTATTTTTTTAAGTTTATAAAGTATTAAAAATTTAGGACTTACCATAGAACGTAAAATAGTTGAATAAAAAGTAAACATAATCCACATATCTGACATATACTACACATATTTAATTTACATTTTACAAATATTGTGGACGTTTATTACAGACAAATTATAAGCGACTGAGCGAACACTGTTATAGTAAAGATATATACAATTTATTTAGGTTGTTTATGTCTTTTTTGTCATTTATGGCGTTTTTGTTTTTTTGAATTTCAGCCATCTCAAAAAATTCTCTTTTTTTCAACTGAGGTTCGGATTTTAATACTTTCACTTGTTCGTAGTTGAAAGTATGTTTTTTGGACATCTCATGGTGTGTTAATGCGGTGCTGTTCTTTTTATCATAATTGTGACTTTTCAGGCTATTTTCTAAGTATTGGCTTGTTTGTCCAATAAAAACACCGTTACAATTATTGCAAGGGATCTGATAGACTATATTGCTTTTTTTATTAATTGGCGTTTTCGATTTTAAGTTGCTGAAGTTCTTTGATAATAAGTTATAGGCTTTGTGACTTGTCGTGATGTTATATTTTTTAAAAAGGTTTTGAAATTGCTGGGATAAACCATTTATGAAAGGCAGAGAAATGTATTTTGTTTTAGGTAGATTTGATGTAATAATGGCATTTTCAGAATTGTAATATTTATGTATTCTGCTTTTGAATAATTTATTTACTAATTTTTTAGGGTATTGATTTAGATTTAATGCTGCTTTAGCCTTTTTAATCGCTCGTTCTCTGACTTCAGAGTCGGACAGCTTAATTGCCCGATCTGCCAGACCAATAATTACAGATTTTTTTTGAGACATTGGGTGACAGGAGCTGAAATTTAGGTATCGAGAGGACCAAGTTTGTTTTGTGTACCATTCCGTTTTAATTTTATTTCCTATATGATGTAATGTTAGGTCTAAAAAATTGATTTTGTTGTTCTCTTCACTTTCAATTGTAAATTGTAATGGTATTGATTAAATTGCTTTAAAATAATTTCTGTTTGGCCAGATGGGATTGCAGTAATACAATCATCGACATAACGATAAAAAAATGGTATATCAAATTCCACATTACTTAGAACAGTCGCCTCTAAATCTTCCATAACTATTTGGGCAACGACGCTTGATATAGATGCTCCCATAGCACAACCTTCTATTTGTTTATATAACTGATCTTCGTATATAAAATATGTAGAATTTAGTGTTAATTCTACTGCTTTAAGAAATTCATCTTGAGGAATATCTGTGTATTTTTTTATTTCAGACCATTTCTTTATAATTATTCTGGTAACCAATGAGATTGGAACGCTGGTATACAGGGAAACAACATCAAGCGATAGCAGTTGGTAATTTTCCGGAATTTCTGTTTTAATTTTTCTTTAAATTGATAGGAGTCCTTGATATAGTAATTATTTTTATGTACAATATTTTTTAAGATTTTTTTTAGAAAATTTGATAGTGGTGTAAACGGGGATTGAATGCATGAGACAATTGGCCGTAATGGGATATTTTCTTTATTTAGTTTAGGCAATCCATAAATTTTGGGTGGTACACTATTGCGGATTTTTAGTTTTTTGGCAGTGTCGGGTGATATAAAAAGATTTTTTTCCCAAGAGTTAACTAATTCATTATTTCTTTTTTGATACTGGTTTGTAGGATCTTGTTTAATTTTTTTATATGTTTTAGTGTCATTTAATATTTTATTCATTTTTATGTTGTAGTTAGCAGAACTCATTAACACTGTTTTGTTTGTTTTATCGGCTTTTAGAACCTTTATAGAAGGGTTATTTTTTAAAAAACTTTTAATTTTTGTTAAGTTTACTGAGTGTTTTTTATTTTTATTTGTTTGATTTTTCAGTTTAGTTTTAAAATTTGTTAATATATTACAAGATTTTGCTCTAATTTCGTCTTTCTCTCCACCTCTCAAATGATTTATACCGTTTTCAATGTTACATAGTATATCGGTAGTTGGCAAAAGTCTATCATTATTTAATTCCGTTGCAAAGTTAGGTCCTAAGCTTAAAATTTCCATAGCGTAATCTGGAATATTTTGATCTGTTAGGTTTTTTACCCACATTGATGTTGTTTTTTGTTGAGGGGGAGCTTTTTGCTTTGAAATTAGGTGGTCTAGTTTATTTTTATTGTTTTGTTTTGTTTCTTGGAAAAGTTTTTCAGTTTTTTGTATATTGCAGATTTTAAATTTAATGAAAATTGTATTTGGTAAATTTTCCGTAAGGCGATTTTCGAGATGCTTGAATTTATTTCGTAAATTTGTTATGTTTAAAGTTGTTTCTGTAATTAATAAATTTAATGTACTTAATGTACAATTAAAAAGGCTAAAGCAGCATTAAATCTAAATCAATACCCTAAAAAATTAGTAAATAAATTATTCAAAAGCAGAATACATAAATATTACAATTCTGAAAATGCCATTATTACATCAAATCTACCTAAAACAAAATACATTTCTCTGCCTTTCATAAATGGTTTATCCCAGCAATTTCAAAACCTTTTTAAAAAATATAACATCACGACAAGTCACAAAGCCTATAACTTATTATCAAAGAACTTCAGCAACTTAAAATCGAAAACGCCAATTAATAAAAAAAGCAATATAGTCTATCAGATCCCTTGCAATAACTGTAACGGTGTTTATATTGGACAAACAAGCCAATACTTAGAAAATAGACTGAAAAGTCACAAATATGATAAAAATAACAGCACCGCATTAACACACCATGAGATGTCCAAAAAACATACTTTCAACTACGAACAAGTGAAAGTATTAAAATCCGAACCTCAGTTGAAAAAAAGAGAATTTTTTTGAGATGGCTGAAATTCAAAAAAACATAAACGCCATGAATGACAAAAAAGACATAAACAACCTAAATAAATTGTATATATCTTTACTGTAACAGTGTTCGCTCAGTCGCTTGTAATTTGTCTGTAATAAACGTCCACAATATTTTTAAAATGTAAATTAAGTATATGTCAGATATGTGGATTATGTATACTTTTTATTCAACTATTTTACGTTCTATGGTAAGTCCTAAATTTTTAATACTTTATAAACTTAAAAAAATAGTGCTAAACAAATTTTAGGTTTGAAAAAGACCAAAACTATGGTCGAAACGTCACCTTAGAAACGAAATATATGTTTAAAAATATGTACTAATTTTGTCGTTAGTGTATTGACCTCAAACCAAGAAAAATTAGGATAAATATATATTGAAAAAAAAGGTCAAAGAACACAAAGCAAAAAAAAAAATATATATATATATATATATATATATATATATATATATATATATATATATATATATATATATATATATATATATATATATATATATATATATATATATATATATATATATATATATATATACTAAAACCGATAAAAATGCGCTTTCACACATCTTTATTAAAAGTTCTTGGCCGGAGAAGATAGCAAAAATATATAATTTCTGCAGCTGCAAAATGACCTACGAGTAGAATTGCTTTCGATTATGTCACAGGGTAGCCCCCTGCGATTATGATTTCTGAGTCTCTACCCTCATCATGCAGGCTTATTCCCAGGGAGATCTTAAATAACAGATTGCTCGATATGACAAAATCGCAAACGAAACGTCAATCATAATGGAACAGTACTACATGCTAAGTGTAACACTTAGCAGCATCTATTGGGGCTCCGGTGGTTTCCGGCTGCGACCCATAGGTATTTTGGCAAAGTATGCACTAGCTCCATCATGCGGAGAGTAGAGACTAAAATCAATCCCTAAGAATGCTCTTTCATACATCTTTATCAAAAGTTCTTGGCCGGAAACCATATATAACTGGCTTAGTAAGCATGGTTAATAACATAAGAATCAACGGCGAATTAAAAAAAATACATGCATGGCTTTCCTTGATGTTAGTAAGGCATTTGATACTATAAGTCATTGCATTAAAGAGACATCCCATAGTACATCAATCAGAAGAGGCGGTGTCATTGATAATTCTGATAGTTTGCCTCTGGTATCCGGAGTGCACCAGGGGTCCATATTGGGACCCTTATTGTTTTCTTTCTATGTTGCTGACATGAATGAATGTGTAAGGCATTCTAACTTACAACAATATGCAGGTAAATCGCAACTATATATCCCATTTAACTCATCTGACTCAAATTTATCTCAGAAAAATTTTAATGCAGACTTATAAAACATAAGCAACTTTGCCAATGACCATAATTTAAAATCGAATGCTTCAAAATCATGCGTTGTTTTCTTCGGAAATAATCGAGATACACTATCAAATATTTCTAAAAATTATTTAGTGAAAATAGATCATGAAATCCTTCCTGTAGCAACGGAGGTGAGGAACTTGGCTTTGATTGTTGACTCGTCTCTTTCCTTTCATGCACATATTAAAAGTTAACTCAAAATAGCATATATGCGTTTAAAAAAATCCGCACCCTTTGAAAAAAATGCTTCCTCCAAAAACAAAATATTGTTTATGAGAAACGCTTATTTTATCCTTATTGGATTACGGTAACATAGTTTACCCGGATACTCTGTCGTCAGCGTTAGAGAGAACAACACAAAATAGCTGAATGAGATTTTCTTACAGCAATCCGTATAGACAGCGTATTATTTCCTACTTAAATATTATATTAACGAAATTTCAAACATGAAAAATCGATGATTGCATCACATGTATATTTTTATCTATGGAATGCTCAAAACCGTACAGCCACCGTAGTTAAAAAATATATTTAATACTTTTTTACACTCACATAATACTAGAAACACAAATTGCTTCTTAGTACCTCATCATAAAACGGCAAGCTTCCAAAAATCATTTTCATACGTTGCAGTTCAAATGTTAAGGAATTTACACACGGAAAATGTGCATCCTATATAAAAAAAATCTTCTGGATTTGCAAAAGCATTATTACTTCCCTCGTTATTTTCGTTTGTGTTAGATCAAATGTCCTGCGGGTCGATCAGTGTCGTGTTGGTTCCTCCTCCTCCTGTCCTTGCTTGGGTGCATGCTTGCATGTTGTTTGCCTTTATTAGTTTTTTCTCTCTGTTAATTATATTGTAATACTTTAAAGTATATCGAATCTTGATTGTTAGAAATAAATTTGCAAATTATAGTAATTAATTTTATTGTATAGTATATTAACGGTACTGTCCGTTGTTTCTATCTTTAAGGGTTATTGGGAATTGTAATGGTGTATTATTTCTGATAGTAATAAAGATTTGTATATGTAAAATAGGAAAAACATATAATTTCTCGATTATATCACAGGATACCCTCCTGCGATCATGATTTCTGGGCCTCTACCCTCATCAGGCAGGCTTGTACCCAGGGAGATCTGAAATAACAGATTGCTCGATATGACAAAATCGGAAACGAAACGACAATCCTACTGGAAAAGTACTACATGCTAAGTGTAACACTTAGCGCCATCTATTGGGGCTCCGGTGGTTTCCGGCTGCAGACCCAAAGATATTTTGGCAAAGTATGCACTAGCACCACCATGCGAGAGTCTAAGACTTTATTTGTTATTTGCACTAATTTCATTGCTATGTTAATTTCTGAGATAGATCGGGTATATTAGTAGAATATTATACTTTTCTTCAACGATTTGGTTTTAAAACATTTTTGTAAATTATAATAATATATATTTTTTTTGATTTTCGAACTCTTGCTTTAAATTTAATCTTAATATAAATACCACAGCATTGAAAAATTAATATTATTTAATAAATTATATGTTCCAAAAGCACCTACTAAAAAAACATATTAATGTGTGTTTTATTTTTATTAGGCCATTAAATGTACATTTCAAAAAAAATATATATGTATTTTTCGGTTATAAAATACATTTGCGTTGCATAAAGTGCATTAAGCCCTTTAAAACTCTATTTTATATGCAAAACCTAATGGCGAATAATGTTTATCAGCAAAATTTGATATTCGCTATTTTCTACTTAAAAACATTTTTAATTAATTCCGTATACTTTTGGCTGCGCTTCTATTATATTTTTTTTTCATTTAGTGTAGGGATCTATTAGTCCATAGTTCGGTGCAGTTTTAAAATATTCTGGGTCGCAATATTAATACCATGTACAGGGTCATCATTTATATTTCGCCATCCATTATTTTTGTAGATAGAAAAAAAAATACAAAATTGCACGGATTTCAGGGAAATTCCAAGAAAAAATTACTTTGAGTACACAGAGTGACTCAGAAACTATTAGAGTACCAAATTTTGGTTGTTTTATATGACATGCCATGTATATTTTTTAAATTCTCCTTATTAGCCCCTTTTCAAAGATGTTGATGTGTCTATACTTGGATCGGTATTTTTTGATATATTCGACTTTAAAATTTTCCCTTATCCCAGTTAATTTTGGTGAAATCGTGTCTAGGGTGTCTTAGAAAAACGAAAACTTTGACTTAAGCGTGTTGCTATTCTTCACAGGTAAATTATTGTTAGTTTTCTATACTTAGGACTATATCTGGATCTTCAACCCGCAGAATTGGGCCGCATGCGTCCCATTTTCTAATTTCTTGCGACTCCCAGAGGCTAAAGAAATTATTGTATCGCGCCAAGCCCGCGAATGACACTCCGAGGACGCTAGCGCCAAGTAGTTACAAAAGATCCACTCTATAAACTCGCTATCACGACTACTCACAAGGCCACTAGATGGCGTTACATGTTTATTGAATCTTTCTAATGATTCTAGAAATTATCACTACTAGAGGGACCTACTAGTTCAGTCTCGTAGCTGCTCGAAATTTCGAGAGATTCAAAGTTGAGGCACTCGGCCTATATAAAGCCGGCATCACACGGCAGTGGTCAGTTCTAATTCCAAAAACATACGAAGAGATACAAGCGAAATAGTGCCAACTAGCACTGAAGTTGCTACCTGTGCGATAAATGATTATAGTGATTTGAGTATAGTGTATTTTGACGCGTGTAAGGCGGATACTGTATTGCTTTGTCGTAGACATTTTTATCGGAGAATTAGGCTCAGAAAGTGTTTTCCAATTACATTTATAACAAGCTGAGAGGTATTTTTTATATAAAAATTTCAAACATTTTTACTTCTTACACTGGGAAACAAATTTCAACTTTTTCTTTGTTTCTTGAAACAACCTATTTTTTCGGATCCAGCTATACCCAAGTAACTAAAAAATAGCTATTAAAGAATTTAGTTGGCTCGCAAAAAAATCTAAATTGATACAAAATTTTAATTTATAGGCATATATAATAAACATACAAAATACAATTAACAATATATTGTTGGTTCAACGAAAAAAAGTTTAGTTTCTTCAACGACATATTATACCCTTGGTTTTCGTAACACAAAAGAAGTTGGGTAATTAGGTGTTTAGTTTTTTGCTTTTATGTTTCCCAAAAAAATTGTTGCAATCATTTTAAAGGCATTCCAAGAGCCCTCAAGTATAGAATCGAATTTCGCATCTCCGAAAAGTTTTCTAATCTGGAGACCAACAAATATTTCCTCTTTAATTTTAGCGTCACTGATTCTAGGGATCTTTACTTTTAAATAACTGAAAACGCGGCCTTCTTGGTCCATGGCCTTGAAATAGTTTTTTATTCATTCAAGTCCCAATTTTATATGAAGTGGCGGTAGTAAAATTTTTCTTTCCTAGCTCAAACGACTTTCACCTTGATATTAAAACTAGCTTCTACTTCGGGTAAAAACGAAAAATTAGTGAACAAAAGCGCAGATTTCAAGAAAAATGGATTGAATTGTACTTGTCCGTTACTGTTAGTCAAAAACCCGTCTGTTAGATGTTTCAGCCTTAAAAGAATACAACTTAAAAATACATTACGATTTAAGGCATGCCAAGTTTGAAACATTCAAAGTACAATTACGGCAAGATAAAATGAGAGCTCTAAAGAGTCAGCTTCAACGACAGCAAGATAGTTTTCAAAAGCAGAACATTGAAAATGACGCAATCGAAAGGTTAGCTATATTATATTAGAAAAAATAGCTTTGAAATCAAAACCTTTTACTGATGTGAAGTTATCAAGGAACGTATGGAGGCCGCCGCTGAAGTAAAGTTAGTTTGCCCGGTGTTACTGTCGCCAGAAGAATCGAAGAATTAGCGGCAGACATTGAAAATTCACTAAAATAACGTGCATCGAAGTTAGTATACTCTATTCTGTTGCGCTCGACGAAAGCACAGATTTAACCGATACCGCCCAATTAGCTATCTTTATTCGTGGCATTGATATTATTCTTGAAGCCACTGAAGAAATGGCTGCCCTTTTTCCGATTAAAAGAACTACAAAAGGATGTGATATTTATAAGTGTTTAATGATAGAACTAAGACGATATAATTTAGAATCGACAAACATTTCTGCAGTTGTAACAGACGGTACACTATCCATGTTTCCGTTTTCTAAAATTTTTTACACGAAATTATTACCGAGTATGGTGATGTGACATGTTTTTCTGATGTTCGTTGGCTGAACAGAGGAAAAATGCTAAAACCAGTTCCTCAATTTAGTAACTTTGACTGGCTGCACGACTTTGGATTTCTCATGGACATCACGTTGCACCTCAATGACTTGGACACCAAACTACATGGAAAAGAAAACCTCATCAACAACCTACCTGACACTGTGAAGGCATTTGAGTGTAAATTGGATTTATGGAAAAATCAGTTGTTGAAAAAAGAGTTTATGCACTTTCCGAAACTGAAGAGTTGCGTATATACAGATGTGGATAAATATCTCGCAGCACTAAATTTACTTAAAAAACAGTTCCAATCAAGGTTTTCTGACTTCAGAGATAATGGAAATTACATCAATCTCTTTGCCAAACCATTCAGTGTATCCGTTGAAGACATGTCAGAAAATTGTCAGATGGAGCTTATCGATTTGCAATGTAATTCGGAACTGAATTCGACATGGATATTTTTGATTTTTATTCAAAATATGTCGATCAAAGCTCTTTTCCTGAAACCTGAAAACATGCCCAAAATATGATGTCTCTGTTAGGAAGCACACTTGTCAAAAATAAACAATGTCAAAAATCGTATTGATTCATTGAACTTTTTAACCAATGAAAAATATTACACTATGAAATTATATGTTTTTTATTTATTGATATGGTGGTAAAGTGACGTAGACCATTGTGGCCCTTCGGACGATGTGAAATCGATTTTTCACCCATGCACTAAAAAAGGTTGAAGACCCTTGCGGCCTAGCCCCATAAGTCCTGACCAATGAGAATTCAGATCAATTTGGTCGTCTAGTTTATTTCCTTAGTAAGACTTTTGTTGCCTTTTTTATGATATGGCGATAAAAATATATTTGAAATTGATAGCTGCAAAGTTAGGTTGCAACATATCTATAATGCATACGTCAAATTTGGAGAGTTTAAATTGTCTATGAAAGTCGGTCATTTTTTTCTAATTTCTATTAAATTATATTCATTTACGGGAACATGTAAATTCCCATCCGTATAATTAGGACCGAACCTTTATCAAACATTCATAGAAAACTGGGTCCCTTTATTTTTCAGCCTTAATGTCATAGGTAAATTAGATATGAAGTTCGAAATAGATAACGTTTAAATATTATGTTATTATGTAGAAAGCTATTGTCCTAAAGATAACAAATATATAAATAGAGTCACCCTTACGTAGCGAGACTAGCTAAAAGGGTTTAGTAATTTAAATAATGGATACTCTAAGTGCTATTTACAAAAAAACTCTGTGTTAAAAAAATGAAATAAGTGCGCAGATAGCCTCCTCCTCATTTGATAAAAGTAATGTAAGTGTATCTGGAATTTAGTATTCAAAAAGCTGTCTGGAATATTATCTTTTAAACCCCAGGATTAATTTTATTGTGTTTCTAAAATTATATCGATAGGAATACCTATCGATAGGGATCCTCACCTATAAACAGGCAGTCTTTACCTTCCATATTGCGCACCTATCGGCACTTATCCATAAATATTGATATTTTTATATTTACCTTTTGTAAATCAATATGTCGCTGACCTATCAATAAATATCGATATATCGATGAAACACCCATCCCTAGCAGTAAGCTCCTCCCTTGCCCCACTGCTCTCTTCACCTAGATACGCCTTTGCACGAACCTTTTTTTTCTTCAATGTATACACGTGAACCTTGGTGACCATGTGTTTTTAATAAGGTGTTAAAATGTACGAATTACTTGTAGTTATTTATTTAACTTATATTTTTATTGAAATCGTGGTATTATCAATAAAAATCAAGCATTTTTTAAATTTTAACTGAAACATAATTCCCTTGATATTTGTATACATTTAATTTGCGTCAAATCAGTTGGAGTAGCATATTATTATCCCCTCTAAATTAATTAATTGGACCGCCTACCTCATGAATATACATGAGCAAATTAAAATGGTTTATGTTGTACCTGCCTGTCGTGTTAACATTTTCTATTAATTCTTTCAATGAACGGATTGTGTGTCAACGCACACTTGTGATAATTAAAGAGCAACTACTAGAAATATTTTTTGCTAGGTTAGAACAACCTAGTGAGCAACATATCTAGTTAATGTATAAGAGTGTTCTGTAATAATACTTATACTATAATAGCCCATGAAATTCTATTATTGATATAGTATATGGGCTATATAGGTAGTGACGAGAAATCTGGATCTTTTTTAAGATTCAGGTCAACGGATCCGGGTTGCATATAAGCACAATGTACATTATTATGGCAAACGCAGGGCGATATGGTTATCTCATTGGTCGATGCCAAATAACAGTACACATTGCTGTACAAACGCCAAATAAATGTACATTTTGCCACCAAGTCTCCGCGTCACCAAATAACAGTACGAATTGCTCTGCATACCCCAAATGGATGTACATGTTGCCATCTCAGTTTTGTTTTTGCTTAGTCATTACGTCGCGTCGTTTTATACATCGAGCACGCTTTGTTCAGTTGATTAATCGATCTTGATATCAATACCTTATTAAAAATGTTTGCAAATGATATGGAATTACCCCGATCTTTTAATTACAAAACGAAAGAGACCAACAATAGCAATTGTATAACAGTTTATGCAAATTTACACAATCTAGAAGAATGTGATAAGTGGATTCAAGAATATTCAAGGGTAAATCACACGAAATGGATTGTACGTGATAGCGCTCCCAATTTGAAACTGTTTGTGTGTTCGTAAATATCTAAGTTCGATTAATGTTTAACTACTTATATACTATAGCTGTGCTGGAGTTGGAGTGCTACTTCAGGATACTTTGGTATAACAGACGATGGAGATTTTTTTTTTGTTAATTTGTGTTAGGGGTTTGGAGTTGGGGTGGGTAGAAGGAATAGGGCAGGATATTTTATTGGGTGTTAGGTTGATAGCAGGTAAGGCAGGTATATTGTATTGTGTAATTATTACCTATATTATAACTCTGCTGAAGCTAGTACAATCATACTCTTGCTTCCTCATGATGCTTTGGTGTTTTTTGTTAGGTTGGGTATTGGGTTATCGGTTTGGGAACTGCTTCATCATCATTTGACGCATTGTCAAAAGTTATGAAGGATTGCCACACAAGATTTGACACTAGTGAAGCGTCTATCCAAAAATGTTTAGCTAGACTCCAAAAAATCACAACTAGAAATGCATGGGACAGTTTTTTATGCACGGCAGGATCCAGTATACCTTTAAGGCGTTGTCGAACGGCAATTCGTGTACAACCAACAACCATTGCCAGAAGAAGACCTGGTATTACAAGAGGCAGTAAGAGGATGCCCAGTGGAAGACCAGCCAACACTGAAAAAAAAACGAGAATAGTAAAAAGAAAACGAAATTTACATCAAAATGTGGAACGTAATATAGCAAATGCAAAATCACATGGCAGTGGACACTAAGAATTAATAAAGTGTTTTATAGAACCAACTTTTAATTTCTGTTAATGACGTTAATGTACTTAATTTTTGTAGTACTTGTATTATGATAATAAATGTAAAATACATTCTCATGGAATTTTAATTTACTGTCATAACGTACACGGCGATGACGAGTCTCTGACAATATGTACTGTTATCTGGCATACACATGCATTTTTAATTCACGCGCAAAACGTACATGACCGTGACTCCGCAATAGCAGAACGTACTGTGATCTGACATCAACCAATCAGAAAGCGTAGATACAGGCCGTTTGCCATAATTATGTACGTTGTGCTTATATGCATCCGGGTTAGGGTTGCCAAGTTTTCGAAATGGAAAAGCGGGAGGTTTGAAAACAAAGCTGTTCACTTACCTGAGGCAAAATTTTTGAGTGCTACAAAAAAATTTTTACGAAACAGCCAAGGAAAACAGCCTATAACAAACTATCAATAAATTTTTATTAATTATTTATTCATTCATTTATTTATATATTTATTTATTTATTCATTTATTTATTTATTTATTTAAAAGTAGGTACAGGGTTATTGATTATAAATGTCCCCCCCTTTAACTTTTTTGTTTGGCATTTTAGGAAAAAAAATTAAATATAAAAGTTGCTTGGAATAAGTTAAATTTTTAAAATATTATATTTCTAAATATACAGGGTGTGTCACAAATGTGCAGCAACTGCCAACTTTGTTATTTTCAATACGATACCATATTTTTTATTTCATTTTTTGATTCTACATAAAATTCTAAGCATATTTGATGTAGCATACCCTATACCTAACTTCAACTGTCTCCAAACTATAAACAATTGAAAATTGGCACTTTTTGCACTTTGACTCATTATAGTGGCAAAACGGTTAAAGATAAGAGAAAATAAATTTCACTTTCCCATCTTAAATTTTTAAGAGCTATGTGATGTTCGTAATTGATGGTACCAACGAAGGTACCAAATTTGGTACCAATGGTACCCACTGTATATTTATGTTATTAGATAGCTTTTAAAAAGTTAAGATAGGAATGTAAAATTTATTTTCTATCTTTAACCGTTTTGCCACTACTTATAATGAGTCCAAGTGCAAAAAGTGCCAATTTTCAATTGTTTGTAGTTTGGAAACAGTTCAAGTTAGGTATAGGATATGCCATATCAAATATGCTTAGAATTTTACGTAGAATCCAAAAATGAAATAAAAAATATGGTATTGTATTAAAAATAACAAAGTTGGAGTTGCTGCACATTTGTGACACACCCTGTATATTTAGAAATATAATATTTTAAAAATTTAACTGATTCCAAGCAACTTTTATATTTAAATTTTTTTCCTAAAATGCCAAACAAAAAAGTTAAAGGGGGGGACATTTATAATCAATAACCCTGTACATACAAGAATAAAAAAACAATATTATGCAGTCTATAGCATCGGTATTTATTATGTATAAAACCTAATAAGTATGCAAACACAATTTCAAGACATTTTTTTTTGTTCACATTTTCCAGCTGTCTTTGCATTTTTCCAGTATTTGCTTACCATCTGCTGTTTTGAGATATTTCGCAAATTCTGTGCACGACTCGGTAAAATTATGTTTCACCATTAGCTCAGCTTCTAAAGTTTTGACACTTAGATTGTTTCTGTCCTTTCTCCATGCATGTGTCATCAAACTGAAAATTCTCTCACCCATAGCATTTGAATGAGGCACGGCAAAGGCAACTGATGCGATTTTTTCAAAATTAGCTAAAACATGATTTTGAAAAAAGCAAACCCACTGCTTATCAATAGAAATATCAGAAACATTTGCTGGTAACTTCTTATAAAACTCCGAGAGTTGAACATATTCTTCAAAAAGCGCGTCCTCATCAACTTCAATATGGAAATCTGAACAAATTTTGAAAAAATCTTCTAGTTTTGGTTTGTTCTTTAGGATCATAGCGCTCAGGCACTTGAATTTGTTGTCTTCATTGTAGTTGTACCTAAAACCCAAAAAAATAATTATGTCTTAGATACCTCGATAATACATTAAAAATATTCCACAGTGACTACAATATTTATGATTCAGCACAACAATAATTATTTGAATAGTAGATAGAACTGAATGTTTTGCAAAGCATATTTTGAAGGATTTCTTACCATTTTTCCAAATAGTTGATGATTCTTTCTAGGAATGCATCCGCTTCACGCTTGAACAATTCTACTTTCACGAGGTCTTCACATTTTCGCAAAAAAGAATTTGCAATAGACCCATAGAATTGTTCTTCTCTTTTTTTAATTAATGAGAGTTTTAAACTGTTCATTATCGTAAATAATTCAATCGCCAGCGTCTCGCTCGATTCCAATTTCCCAATTATTCCATTCATCAAATGTCCGACGTGTAGTATGAGTCCTGAAACATCAGAAGAAGATAAGATAAAGCAAAAATGAACCCAACGGTTTGAAAATGGTTACCTAAATATGCTTCAGCTAATTCGTCTTCCAAAAATTTCTTCAGCATTCCAGGTGGGGATTCCTGGGAAAGGAAATTAACTGGAGCAAAATGATTCAAAAATCGTTCAGTTGCAGGAATTAATGAAAGCCATCTTGTTGGTACACTTCTTAAAAGCTGCGACCATTCTTCGTCACAAAAAATGAAAAATTCTTTGAGCTCAGTAACTTTCTTTGTGCTGCTACTGAATTCGTTGAAACATTTGATAACGAGAGACTCCACGTCATATTTTAATGCGACTTGTCCAAACTTTCCTGCATTATGGATTATATGGCAAACACAACCGACAGGAATCAGTCTTTCATTTCTCTTGCGTAGATCAGTGAACACACTCTGTTTTTTCCGAAATTAACAGATGCGTTATCTGCACAATATGCAATCACATTCGCAATATTTAGGCCAGCTTCGTCTAAATGGTTGATCAAACTCTGGGCAATATCTGTTGATTTTTCTGAATCACTTGAATAAAAGCTTAGCAATTTTGTGTGAACCCCCGACTCTTTATTGAAATATCTCACGATAAGAGGAAATAACTTGACATTTCCTTTATTCGAAGCATCTGTCGCAATCGAAAATTACTTGTTCACTAGATCTTTCAAAATTCTATTTTTTGACTCTGGCCCAAGGACTCTTGTAATAATTTGCGTGGCTTTTGTTCTACCGCAACCATATTTTTGTGCTATTTTTGAGTCACAAAATATAGTTTTTAACAATTTTCCACCGCAGTCTGTGGATGCGTAGCTATGCGAGTGCTTCACACTGTGAAAAATGAAGCTACATTCTGCATGTATCGTTGCTAGTTCATTAACAGAATCATTTTTAAAAACATGATCGATTTTCTGAACTTTTGAAGTTGCTAAAATGTTTTTTTTATGTTTGTCAGTTTTCATATGTTTCGAGATATCATTCTCTCCACCATGATTAATACTAAATTGCGAACCACAAGGTATGCATCTAGCCTGAGATAGTGATGACCCTTGTATTATATTGGGATATTTTTTACACCACTCTTTATTAAATTTAACTTCCCATTTTCTCTTCTTAACATTGACGCGCGGCCGCGGGGAATTTAATTCTTGTTGGGATGTCGAAGTGCTGTTTAAGAGCGGGAGTATAGTTTTACGGCGGGAGGCATTACGAAAAATCGGGAGTCTCCCGCCTAAATCGGGAGGGTTGGCAACCCTAATCCGGGTCAGTTTAAAGACCCGGATCAGCGTTCCAGATATCGGATCTCTTTAAATATATTAAAATAGGCGGGCCATATTCGTCATATTGGGCATTGTGTAGGTATGTATGCATAGCTTCATCCATCTGAAAACTTTGTAAGCATGCAACATCGGTTTCATAGACAGTATTGCCCGAACATTTTTTGTTTTTCGCGACGAGTAAACTGAGGGCGCACTCTCCAGTCTAGTTTTTTGCTTACAAACTTGTATGTGATTTACAGGGATTCGTTTTAAGTGAAATAGTGTATTAATATTTTTTCAAGATTATTTCACCAAATATCTCCTATCTACCCAGGGAGATTAAATGTAAAAAATTTAATAGGTTCGCAAATTCCAAAGATATATGTTTTCCCGTTAGGATTAATATGCTTATGCCTTGATTTAATTCTTCAATTCCCATTTTATATTCTTTTTAGAAATAAAAGTAGCGATGGTCGGCCCGTAAGGCACACTACGTTGTTCCTTTGGGTCTGGTTGCCTATCCAAAGTAATAAGTACATAACTTTTAAAGATATTATACTTTCAACTTTCAAGGCTTAAGAATCTTGCTGTAGTGGTTTTGAAGTTTAAGTTTTTTATGTTTCCGTTTGTATTTATTTATTTATTTACTTATTTATTAATTTATTTCTCAGAAAATCACTTTTACAGACATCAACTGCGCTTTGACTTTTTTTTATTATGAAATATAGATTTTTATATTGCTTTTTAGTATCTATCATCCTATTATCATCAATAATCACTGGCCGACAAGATTTTTCTAACACAGGCCGGCTCATTATTTTCACAATGGAAATACCCTCCCATTAATAAAAACCCCCAAAAAATTTTTGCCTGACAAAGACTGAAGGTTATTCCAAAAAGGGAAAGCACAATATAGAATATCCAAATTTGCAATCTGCCATACGATCAGTTCCTCATAATGCAAATTTGCCAGTGCCGATTGCGCCTTTAAATTGATTTGGGAGATAATGGAGATAACCATCAGGCAGCTCAGAAGAACAGTGAACCGATCCCACTTTTACCACAGGTCCCAGTTCCGGCGAGCCACATTTTATTGTTCAAAGTGAATTAAATGATTTAGTACGTGATTTGGGGTTATCCAAGCAACAGTCAGAACTTCTGGGTTCCCGTCTTAAGGAATGGAACCTATTGGTTAAGGAAACAAAAATTACAAATTTCAGAAAAAGAAATGCTATGTTTTCTGAATTCCACGGTATGGAAAATTCGTTGTTCGCGTGTACTGATATAGACAGTTTAATGCAGGAACTTGATATTGAACATTCTACCCGTGAGTGCCCCTTATTTGTAGACTCATCTAAATATAGCGTAAAAGCTGTGTTACTGCATAATGAAAATTTAGAAGCCTCTATACCAGTTGCCCATTCAATTGCAATGAAAGAAAATTATGAAAATATGCGCACGATTTTGGATGAAATTAACTACAATAGGTATAAATGGCAGATATGTGGGGACTTAAAAGTTATAGCGATTTTAATGGGACTTCAGGGGGGATTTACAAAATATTGCTGTTTTATTTGTTTATGGGACAGTCGTGCAATAAATTAGCATTATGTAACAAAAATTTGGCCAGAAAGGAGCGAATTTCAAGCGGGATCTCAAAATGTTAAATTTATACCTCTTGTTGATCCCAAAAATGTCCTTTTGACTCCTCTTCACATTAAACTTGGGCTTCCCCAGTTAAGTGATGCCAAATTAAAAGAAGGCATTTTTATTGGGCCACAAATCCGAAAATTGCTAGACGATGTCCATTTTACCGAAAAACTTACCAGACAGGAATTCAGAGCATGGAATTCATTTGTTAATGAAGTAAGAGGATTTTTAGGCAACAATATGGATGAAAATTATGAACAATTAGTTAATGAACTCTTAGATGCCTATAAAGCGCTTGGTGCCAGAATATCATTAAAAATTCACTTCCTCCATTCCCATCTGTCATTTTTTCCTAAAAATTCGCGAGCTGCTAGTGACGAGCAGGAGGAAAGGTTTCACCAAGGTATCAGAACAATGGAAATTCGGTACCAAGGACGATGGGATCCAGCCATGATGGGTGACTACTGTTGGATTTTGAAGAGAGAAGATAGGACACCTCATAAACGGAAAAAATAAAGTTTAATTAGAATTTTAAGTTAATATTTTTCTCGTTTGCTTTTCTCTTAGATGTATGGTATGTTTAGTAGGCGAAAACTGTAAACATAGTCAATAAACAGTGTTAAGAGTTTTCTGAAATAATTTTTTCTATAGATATTAAGTATCGTAACATTCGATATGGTTCTACAACTCTAACGAGAAAACCCTACGTGCTACAACTTTCTATTTGTCATTTTCTTATTTGGATAGGTCCAGAGTTATATTATATTATGCTATTCTGATTTGTGTTACAACAAAAAAATTTTTTTTGTCGGCCGTGTAATTATAAGGCCATCAGAACTTCAATATACACATCGCACAAAAAAGTAAATATTTAAATCTATTATCTAATCCACACAACATAAATCTAAGTTTTAAAGGACTGATGTAATATGATGTTTTTATGATGATTTACGAAGTCAACAAGACAATCAACCCCTATATTTTCAAGACCCGGCTCCCGTGGGTCAGTATAAAGATCCGGATCAGTCGTGAACGACACATCTGTATATATAAGGAAAGTATAGTAATCGTAACTATTTTCGAAAAATATAGTTGGACTTTTCAAGGTTTTTGAAGTCCACGGAATAGCAAAAACAAAATTTAAAATCAATAAATTTTCTTTTCAACAGCTGTTAAATTGTCAACTGTCAACTTATCCTTATGTGATGACTATCTCTCCTCTTTTTTTTAAAGATTATCGACCCCAACTGCCAAGACTATTCAGCCGTTGTTTCTTTTCTTATCTGGAAAAAATACCAGCTCATCTTTCTTTAGCCAATTTCTGCTCTTCTGATACGTCACTCAACGCCCTCTATAGTATTTTTCTAAACTTTTCTACCCTTCGTTCTTGTCACCGTTGTTAGTGTTTTGTGTACTTAACGTCTATTAGGTTTTTAAGTCTGCAACGTTTTGTTTTATACAGGGTGTTTCAGAATAACATGCTAATAATAAAGAGGGTGATTCTTGGGCTCATTTTAGGAAAAAAAGTTCATATGAACGTATGTCCTAAACGCCTAAACTTTTGAGATACAGGGTGTCAAAGTTTTAAAAAATAAATACTTTTTTTACAATAAGTTTGTCACTACTGTAGATATCTTTATGAAATTCGGGTCATGTATTTTAGGAATCAATACGCATTTTTTGATGCATCAAGAATTCAATTATTCTGACCAGTGCCGTCCATGCGGGTTTTGCTTTGCATATTTTTTGGGAAAAAAATAGTACGCCACTGGTCTTTCTTGAAATAAAAATTATTTTTGAAATCTTCATTCACTTCTGAACAAATTTGCTCTCTTGGTATTTTTTCGTCAGATGTACAGTTTCCGCTTAAAAAAATAAAATAGATTTTACTGCAAAGTCAAAAGCTTCGGAGTAAACAATCTGCAAGCTCAGATTATCTTTGTTTAAATTAATGTTTGTGATACAAATTAATAAGGTATTTTTGAGAAATTTGTTACACACTTTCCATGTACTCATCAAAACGCATTTTCTGGTGTACAACACATTTTTTTATTTTGAAATTAAATTAAAGAGAAAATTAACTTAGAAGTAAAGCAAAATAAATTAAATGAGATGTTGGAAATGTCCACCTCCAGCATAAATGCATGCATCTGCTCTCTTTCTCATGGACTCACGAACTCTTTGGAAAATGTCGGGTGTATTTCGAATAGTTTCGCAACAAACTATTATGCGATTCCTCAGCTCTTCTGCAGTGTGAATAGGTGTGCTGTAGACCAATGTTTTTAGATGATCCCACAAGAAATAATCCAAACTATTAAGGTCCGGGGACCTGGGTGGCCATGCTTGTGGTCCTCCGCGACCTATCCACCGATTGTTATAGTTTTGGTTCAGATATTTGCGCGCCAGTGCACTAAAATGCGCTGGCGCCCCGTCGTGCATAAACCATAGACGATTTCTTACTAAAATAGGAACATCCTCCATCAAAGCTGGTAATTCTTCTTCAAGGAACTTTCTGTAATTTTGCCCATTCAACCTCTCATGAAGAAAATACGGGCCAATCAAATAGTCACCGCATATTCCAGCCCACACATTAACGGAAAACTGTTCCTGGTGGCGAGACTCTGATATAGCATGTGGGTTTTCTTCCGCCCAAAAATGATTGTTGTGGAAGTTTTGAATGGCATTTCTGGAAAAATTGGCTTCATCGGTGAATAAAATTTCGTTGTCAAACAAGGGATTTTCATGCACCTTCTGAAGAAACCATTGACAAAAGTTCATCCGTAATGGAAAGTCATGGGGAAGTAGAGCTTGAACCCGTTGGATATGGTAGGGATACAATAGAAAGTCGTGAAGTACTCGCCACACAAGAACATGAGTGATATTCAAATTATTCGCAATTTTTCTAGTGCTTAATCCGGGATCTTCCTCAATTGCGTTCAAAACCGCATCCTCAATTTCTGGAGTTCTTGCAGTACGTTGTACTCCTTTTAGGTGATTGTCTTGATCAAAACTTCCTTTTTCGCACAACCTTCTATGAAGTTTTGAAAATGTTCTGGCATCCGGAACATTTCTATTGGGAAAACGTTCTTCATACAACCGCTTCGCTTGTAGTGCGTTACCGTCAGCTAGGCCATACATGTAATGCATGTCTGCTAACTCGGAATTCGTATAATGAAACATTTTTCGTTACAAAAAATCCAAATAAAATGAATTAATTAGACAACTGTCAAAATTATTTATGTTTATAAAACAAATGCCACAAGCATGGCGACCGACCGGCCCCGGCCGCCCCGGACCTCAATAGGTTATCATATCTTGTGAGGTGATCTTAAAACATTGAATAACAGAACACCAATTCATAATGACTTTGCAGTGAAATCTATTTTATTTTTTTAAGCGGAAACTATGCATTTGACGAAAAAATACCAAGAGAGCAAATTTGTTCAGAAATGAATGAAGATTTCAAAAATAATTTTTATTTCAAGAAAAACCAGTGGCGTACTATTTTTTTCCCAAAAAATATGCAAAGCAAAACCCGCATGGACGGCACTGTTCAGAATAATTGAATTCTTGATGCATCAAAAAATGCGTATTAATTCCTAAAATACATGACCCAAATTTCATAAAGATATCTATAGTAGTGACAAACATATTGTAAAAAAAGTATTTATTTTTTAAAACTTTGACACCCTGTATCTCAAAAGTTTAGGCGTTTAGGACATACGTTCATATGAACTTTTTTTCCTAAAATGAGCCCAAGAATCACCCTCTTTATTATTAGCATGTTATTCTGAAACACCCTGTATACACTTGCTTTATTTTTATTTGGGGTTAGTAGGTATACATGTTTGTATACCTGCTTTTAATATTGTCGTGTTTAAAATTAGTTCTTTTTAGGTGTGATGATATCCGTTGGGCGAAATACATCTTCAGGAATTCATTGTTGTTTACTAACAAATCCTGAATGTTTGAAATTTGATACAGGTTTATTTTTAGAAATTTTTAGCACAAATACTATAGATGCAATGTATAAAAAAAAATGGCTCTTTATTATATAAAAATACCAAAAAAAAATTGCAGGTTAGCACTTTTCGACATTAAACCTATTCAATGTAATTCACTTGACGACTAGCTGAAAGAAAAAACGGGAAAATTAAAATATACAGTGACGGCAAACTAATTGGAAACGATAAAAAAAAGAAATTGGTTTAATATATTTCGACTATAATTATTGCTGCTATTGTTAGGATGTACATCCACTATTATTGCATTAAACAACCTTATTAAGTTTAAAAAATATTATATTCATTACAAATCAACATTTTCTAACAAGAAGGCTTATTTTAAAATTGACAATGGTTACTATAGAGCTTTAGTGGGTTATTGACTTCTGTTCCTGTCAATAATTCAATGTTAATCTTCATTCGAATTTCTACAAATATAGGTTCGCGAAAAAGTTGTAACGAAAATGAACGACAAGACATTATTAATCTTCATAGGAAAGGCTATTCGTAGCAAAATTTTGTAGAAATGGTTAATTGATCCAAAAAGGCGTTTTTTAATGATGTTCATAATGTTAGGATTCATAGAACCACTAGAAGTGTTCCGAAGAAGCGACGTCCCAGAAAAACGAGTATGGCTAAGACAGACACTCACAAATCAGCAGTTGATATTTGGAAATAGTTTTTTTTTGAAAATCCAAAGGAATTTAGTTTTCAAAGTGTTCGTAATCGTTTGAACGAAGCATAAGTTTTTGGCAGGGTTGCAAGGAAGAAGACTCACTTTTCTGAACTGAATCGAAGGAGCCGTTTCGAATTTGCTAGAAATCACCTTCCTTGGAACGTCCAACAATGGAAGCAGATACTATGATCAGATGAATCCCAGGTAAATAAATTTGGTTCTGATGGAAAATGTATTGTTTGGCGTCCACCAAATAAAGAATTTGACCCGCGCTAACCCATGAAATCAGTAATATTTGGTGGTGGTTGTATCATGGTATAGGGCTGCTTTTCTTGGAATGGTGTAGGCCCTCTTTATAGAATAACTGGTACTATGGGACAGTATGAATACATTAACGTACTGGAAAACGTGATGCAACCATATGCAGAAGAAAATGTATCATTACTTTGGAAATTCCAACACGATAATGATCCAATGCACTCTGCTAGTAGGGTGACTGTATGGCTTCAGGATATTCATGTAGATGTTTTACAATGGCCGTCTTGTAGTCCAGATCTTAACTCAATAGAAAATCTTTGGATGATAATTAAAAGGAAATTAGGTTCAAAAACTTTCCAATTTCGACGAAGTATTCGTGTGTGTATTAGAGAAGCTTGGACCAGTATTTCACTAGAGACTTGTAGGCGTCTAATACAGTCCATGTCTAGGAGGTGTCTAAAAAACTAATTGGAGGCAATGGATATCCAACTAAATACTAGGTACTCGATAGAGACAAAAACTTATAAGTTGCTAGAAAATGTTGATTCAAAAATACGTCTCCAATTAGTTTGCCGCTAAAAAATGTAGTATTCTTCGAATTTTGTAATGAATAAATTATTTTTTAAACCTAATAAGGTTATTTAATGCGATAATAATAGATATACACCCTGTAGGAAATATGAAAATTTGATATATAGAGGACTGTATTGTGTAACTTTAAAACAATAAAACAATGGTACTGTACAAACCACATGTGATACCGGAACTCATTCGCTTAGCCGGCCGGCACATATTTTCGGATCGGTTTCCCGAGAAAACTGGAAAGGTGGCAAGATTAATGTAGTGTGATGGTCTTTTAGGGTGAATTGAGTAACCCAACTACAGAAACTAATCGGTTCTACTGTGATACGTAAGGGATCGTATTTCCTTCCATCAATTATTTAATTTTGCTAGTTACCATTGTTTTATTGTTTTAAAGTTACCCAATACAGTCCTCTATATATCGAATTTTCATATTTCCTACATCATCCGGCTCGAAGGACCAAAATGATGTAGGAAATATGAAAATTCGATATATAGAGGACTGTATTGGGTAACTTTAAAACAATAAAACAATGGTAACTAGCAAAATTAAATAATTGATGGAAGCAAACACAATCGCTTACCTATCACAGTAGAACCGACTAGTTTCTGTAGTTGGGTTACTCAATTCACCCTAAAAGTTCTCAAATGCATCCTGACTAACAATAGCAACAATGATTATAATATTCAAAATATCTTAAACCAATTTCTTAATAGCAATAGGTTCAGATTTTCATAAGGTATCGTTTCCAATTAGTTTGCCGTCACTGTATACGACTATCCTTATTAAGGAGTTTTAGACTTAAAGACTTGTAGAAGTATCATATTTTGTTGCAAAAAAGAACGAGTCTTTCAAATTCGGCTCTTCCCAACCGACACATAAAATGAAAATAAAGGTTTAAAATAACAATCCTTAATCTCAGAAAGTTTATCGTAACAACTTAATTAAAGTTGTAATACTGAGCTTTAATATTTTGTCATCCGCTCATAGAAATAGTTTCAATGTAGATATTTGTCTTGTCTTCCTTACAAGAGATTTAAACAGGGCCAGTTCTACGAGGTGGAGAGAGGTGACGTGCATTTTGCTCGGCGATTTGAAAGTTCCCGGTGTTCCTGGTTAGCATCACGTTTTGTCACTTTATCTCAGCTTCGCCTTAAGATGGATTAAAACGAATTTAAATTGCCCGAAATGTCGAGGTTTGACAGTCAAAGTAAGATAGGACCACCGTTTGTGGCCACATTAAGCTATTACTAGATTTTCGCAAAATTATCGTAATCGTGTTTATGTAATAAATATTTTTTACTGGGCAAGACTTGACGCAGTAATTTCTTACTTACAAAAATATATATTCTTATTGAGTTTATGAACTTTCTTAATATATATTATTAATTATTTTTTATTAGAAGACAATTTTCATTATTTTGTCAGTTGTGGCCATCAAGTACTCAATATTCTACAGAAATATTAATGTCATAAGTTGTGATACTAAGACTTAATATTTTGTCATCGTTCATAGAAATAGTTTCAATGTGCATTTTGCTCGGCGATTTGAAAGTTCCCGGTGTTCCTGGTTAGCATCACGTTTTGTCAGTTTATCTCAGCTTCGCCTTAAGATGGATTAAAACGAATTTAAATTGCCCGAAATGTCGAGGTTTGACAGTCAAAGTAAGATAGGACCACCGTTTGTGGCCACATTAAGGTATTACTAGATTTTCGCAAAATTATCGTAATCGTGTTTATGTAATAAATATTTTTTACTGGGCAAGACTTGACGCAGTAATTTCTTGCCTACAAAAATATATATTCTTATTGAGTTTATGAACTTTCTTAATATATATTATTAATTATTTTTTATTAGAAGACAGTTTTCATTATTTTGTCAGTTGTGGCCATCAAGTACTCAATAATCTACAGAAATATTAATGTCATAAGTTGTGATACTAAGCCTTAATATTTTGTCATCGTTCATAGAAATAGTTTCAATGTGCATTTTGCTCGGCGATTTGAAAGTTCCCGGTGTTCCTGGTTAGCATCACGTTTTGACACTTTATCTCAGCTTTGCCTTAAGATGGATTAAAACGAATTTAAATTGCCCGAAATGTCGAGGTTTGACAGTCAAAGTAAGATAGGACCACCGTTTGTGGCCACATTAAGCTATTACTAGATTTTCGCAAAATTATCGTAATCGTGTTTATGTAATAAATATTTTTTACTGGGCAAGACTTGACGCAGTAATTTCTTACCTACAAAAATATATATTCTTATTGAGTTTATGAACTTTCTTAATATATATTATTAATTATTTTTTATTAGAAGACAATTTTCATTATTTTGTCAGTTGTGGCCATCAAGTACTCAATATTCTACAGAAATATTAATGTCATAAGTTGTGATACTAAGACTTAATATTTTGTCATCGTTCATAGAAATAGTTTCAATGTGCATTATGCTCGGCGATTTGAAAGTTCCCGGTGTTCCTGGTTAGCATCACGTTTTGTCACTTTATCTCAGCTTCGCCTTAAGATGGATTAAAACGAATTTAAATTGCCCGAAATGTCGAGGTTTGACAGTCAAAGTAAGATAGGACCACCGTTTGTGGCCACATTAAGCTATTACTAGATTTTCGCAAAATTATCGTAATCGTGTTTATGTAATAAATATTTTTTACTGGGCAAGACTTGACGCAGTAATTTCTTACCTACAAAAATATATATTCATATTGAGTTTATGAACTTTCTTAATATATATTATTAATTATTTTTTATTAGAAGACAATTTTCATTATTTTGTCAGTTGTGGCCATCAAGTACTCAATATTCTACAGAAATATTAATGTCATAAGTTGTGATACTAAGCCTTAATATTTTGTCATCGTTCATAGAAATAGTTTCAATGTGCATTATGCTCGGCGATTTGAAAGTTCCCGGTGTTCCTGGTTAGCATCACGTTTTGACACTTTATCTCAGCTTTGCCTTAAGATGAATTAAAACGAATTTAAGTTGCCCAAAATGTCGAGGTTTGACAGTCATAGTAGGATAGGACCACCGTTTGCGGCCACATTATGCTATTACTAGCTTTTGCAAAATTATCGTAATCGTGTTTATGTAATAAATATTTTTTACTGGTCAAGACTTGACGCAGTAATTTCTTACCTACAAAAACGTATATTCTTATTGAGGATATGAACTTTTCTTATATATATTATTAATTATTATTTATTAGAAGACAATTTTCATTATTTTGTCAGTTGTGGCCATCAAGTACTCCTGTTGTGGCCACAGGGATTAAAATCAATATCACAGTAGATAGTTGGTGGGAAAACTACGGAAAAATGATTAAACTTTTGAGCTTCTTCCTCATTATTAAATTAAGGGATAATGTTTACAACATCAAAATGGCATACCTGCCTTACACCACGTAACATTCCACAAACAGCTGTCAAAATGCGACATCATTCGAACACCTTTTTAAGACGAATATGATGGCGTGTACGACATGTCTATCGCCTTTTGTTTTTTTATGACCATTTTCGATTTTTGAAAAGAGCGTTAAACTTACAGTCTAATGATGTCTCACAAGCGCATAAAATATTAGAGTATCATCGAAATATCACACTTCGTAAAGTTAGGCAACAAATGTGGGCTTTGACTTTGACGTTAAATAATTTTAATGTGTTTTAATAAGTAGTACGCTTTTCTCTCAATAAATCATGAATCTTGTAATGAATAAATTATTTTTTAAATCTAATAAGGTTATTTAATGCGATAATGATACATATACACCCTGTAGGAAATATGAAAATTTGATATATAGAGGACTGTATTGTGTAACTCTAAAACAATAAAACAATGGTACTGTACAAACCACATGTGATACCGGAACTCATTCGCTTAGCCGGCCGGCACATATTTTTGGGATCGGTTTCCCGAGAAAACTGGAAAGGTGGCAAGATTAATGTAGAAATATAGAATACAGAAACTAATCGGTTCTACTGTGATACGTAAGCGATCGTGTTTCCTTCCATCAATTATTTAATTTTGCTAGTTACCATTGTTTTATTGTTTTAAAGTTACCTAATACAGTCCTCTATATATCGAATTTTCATATTTCCTACATCATTCGGCTCGAAGGACCAAAATGATGTAGGAAATATGAAAATTCGATATATAGAGGACTGTATTGGGTAACTTTAAAACAATAAAACAATGGTAACTAGCAAAATTAAATAATTGATGGAAGGAAACACAATCGCTTACCTATCACAGTAGAACCGACTAGTTTCTGTAGTTGGGTTACTCAATTCACCCTAAAAGACCATCAAACTACATTAATCTTGCCACTTTTCCACTTTTATCGGGAAACCGATCCGAAAATATGTGCTGGCCGGCTAAGCGAACGAGTTTCGGTATCACATGTGGTTTGTACAGTACTGTTCTCAAATGCATCCTGACTAACAATAGCAACAATGATTATAATATTCAAAATATCTTAAACCAATTTCTTAATAGCAACGGTTCAGATTTTCGTAAGGTATCGTTTCCAATTAGTTTGCCGTCACTGTATACGACTATCCTTATTAAGGAGTTTTAGACTTAAAGACTTGTAGAAGTATCATATTTTGTTGCAAAAAAGAACGAGTCTTTCAAATTCGGCTCTTCCCAACCGACACATAAAATGACAATAAAGGTTTAAAATAAAAATCCTTAATCTCGCAAAGTTTATCGTAACAGCTTAATTCAACTTGCCGAGCAGGTATAAGAGCTAGAACATGCTTTAACTAAAACTGTTTAATATTCTACAGAAATATTAATGTTATAAGTTGTAATACTGAGCTTTAATATTTTGTCATCCGCTCATAGAAATACTTTCAATGTATTCATTAATATTGCTTCTCTAAGAAATAAAACTGACGAGTTGTACCTATTTCTGGAAGAATTGGAGTTCCCCCAACTTGTTGCAATTACTGAGCACTGGCTGAATCTAAACGAACCCTTTTATATTGAGAGGTATACCACAGTAGCTAGATATGACAGAAAAAACTCAGCTCATGGGGGAACACTGATTCTATCCCTAAATGGAGATTTCATGTCGGTATCTAAATATGATCATTTGTTAGCGGATAGCTCTTTTGAATTCTCTATAGTATATAATCAAAACCTTGATCTTTATGTAATTTGTATTTATAGATCACCAAACTCTGATGTACAATCATTTTTAAATAGCCTGGTAAGTTTGCTAGACAGCCTACCGATTAAAGGTAAGAAAATTCTATGCGGGGACTTTAATATTGACTATGCTACTGTTTGTGCCATCCAGAAATATCTAATTTCTTTATTCGACTGTTTCGGTCTTTCAATGCATGTATCCTCGCCAACTAGAATTTCAAAAAACTCTTCTTCTATCATCGATTACATGGCGTCTGATTTTTCTCCATCAGAGGTGCAATCACAGGTCTATAACTCAGGTCTTTCCGATCACGAGGCGGTAATTTCCAGGCTTAGTTTACCTATTAGGCCCTTACCAAGATCTCGCCATCGGGGCAGAATTTTCTCGGCCGCAAATTTCTCAGTATTTCATAATATTTGCTTTAACACCAATTGGAATTTTGAATCTGATAATGTCAACACAAACTTCAGAACTTTTTTAAATAAAACTTTAAGTGCTTTTAACAAGGCCTTCCCGCTTAAGAATATCAAACCTAAGCGGCATAAACCGTGGACTACGAAAGGAATACGAATTTCTGCTAAAAATATGCGCTCGCTCTCATATATAAAAAAATTCACCGACTCCTTTCTTATTCTCGACTATATCTCTAATTATAGGAGGATCTACACTACTCTTATTAAGTCAGCAAAAAAATTACACTACCGAAAACGTCTAACAAACTCTAATAATGTTTCAAAAGAAACCTGGTCCATCATCAATAACCTCAGAAACAAATCAAACCCTGTGACTCAGATCTTGCCAGGGGCTAATGATCTAAATGATTATTTTATTAATGTAAGCAAAAATGTTACCTCTAGTATCTCGCCAAGTTTGGACCCTCTTTCGTTTCTCCCTCCTTCAAAAAATTTAGCTGATAGCCTTTTCTTAAGTCCCGTTAGCAACACTGAACTATTGAAGGTAATACATAATATCAAAAGTAAATCTTCGTGTAGCACTGATGGCCTATCAATTAGAATATTCCTAAACTTGCCACTCCCAGTCATAGAGGCCCTTACAACATTAATAAATGAGTCCTTTATAAAAGGTGTATTCCCTGATTGCCTTAAAACAGCTATAATTATTCCACTTCATAAAGGCGGCGAAAAAACTAACTCTTGCAATTATCGCCCAATTGCACTACTACCAGTGCTATCAAAAATCATCGAAAGGCTACTGAAGAACCGTCTTATGCCATTTCTCCTGAAACATCAGATAATATCCCCGGAGCAGTTCGGATTTCTACCCAACAAGTGCACCAGTGACGCCATGTTCACGTTGTTTAGAGGCGTCTACTTATCTCTCAATAACAACCACCCAACTGCCTCAGTTTTTTGTGACTATGCGAAAGCCTTTGATTGTGTTAGTCATGAAATTCTGATAAACAAACTAAATTTTTATGGAATTCGTGGTACTTCTTTAAATTGGTTCAAATCTTATCTTGGAAAAAGGCAACAACTTGTAAGGGCTAATGGTTCCGATTCTGATTGTAAGTTGATTACAAGTGGAGTCCCTCAAGGTTCAGTCTTGGGACCTATTCTTTTTTTGTTATACATTAATGATATCACGAACCTTAAAATTAATGGAAGAATCTCCCTTTTTGCTGATGACACAAGCATAACATGGAGTGATTTTGATACAACGTCTTTACACTCTAGTATCTCCAAAGACTTGGTTATAATTAAGGCTTGGTCCGATTCCAATATGCTTTGTTTTAACGTCGATAAAACGGTGGCGTTATCTTATAAGGGAACTTTACAACCACTTCAGGTACATAACAGCAATATTGAATACGTAGAGTCGGTTAAATTCCTGGGCTTAAATATAAATAGCAACCTAAAATGGTCTAATCATATTGACACCTTAACTAAAAAACTTTCTACCGCCTGCTTCGCCATTCGATCAGTTTCAAAAGAACTAGACGTTCCTTCTGCCAGACTTACTTATTTCTCTTTATTTGAATCCCACCTCCGCTATGGCCTTCCCTTTTGGGGCTGCTGTACCACCGAGCAATTTCGTAGTATTTTTATGCTTCAAAAGAGAGCCATTCGTTATTTGTTTGGTCTAAATAATAGAGCTCACTGCCAATACTATTTCAAAAAACATGAAATATTAACACTTCCTGCATTATTTATTTTGGAAACGGTATGTTTGCTGAGAAAACATATAAACACCCTCCCAGAAAGGCCACAACATGTATACCCTACCAGAAACTCTAGGCATGATATTTATCTTCCCATTCCTTCCACAGAATTAATAAAAAAATCAATTATTTACAACGCCATAAAACTTTACAACAATCTGCCAGTACATTTAAAATCTATCCCTATGCTTGCACAATTTCGAAAAAACACCAAAGCATACCTCATTGAGAGACCATTTTACAGCGTTAATGATTTTTTTTTCAGTGAGTAAGTCTCTTTAAATTGTCACTAAACTCGCTTGTTTACTTAAATCTTTTGTGAGTCATGTCCTAACTCGTAGCATAGAATTTTGTAAATCATTATATAGGGAAAAGAACTGTCGAACATTCACTTAAAACTTAATTATTTTTGTTAGGTATTGGATTAAAAACAATTTAATTCTTTTTGTATACTACATTCTACACTAGTTCAATATACCTTCTGTTTAACATCACAATTATTTGTATAACTATAATAACATAGAGTTTAAGGTCGCATAGTTGCAATTTTGATTTCAATGTCATCGAAATTATTCACCTCGTACATGTGTGTTTGTTTACTTTTACAAGGTTATCATGATTCATTTACTGTTTGCAATGTTATGTTATATTCTAACGTGTGTTTTACGATTTGGTAAATTGATAATTTACATTTTTTAAAAAAAGCACTGACCTGTCGAAATTATTTTCGATTAATGTTTTGATATGTCTTATTTTTAGGTATATTTTGCTTTGTCCATAAAATTGTAAAATTTTTCTGCGGCAATAAAGCATACCTTTGTTTGTTTGTTTGTTTGTTTGTAGATATTTGTCTTGTCTTCCTTACAAAAGATTTAAACAGGGCCGGTTCTACGAGGTGGAGAGAGGTGACGTGCATTTTGCTCGGCGATTTGAAAGTTCCCGGTGTTCCTGGTTAGCATCACGTTTTGTCACTTTATCTCAGCTTTGCCTTAAGATGGATTAAAACGAATTTAAATTACCCGAAATGTCGAGGTTTGACAGTCAAAGTAAGATAGGACCACCGTTTGTAGCCTCATTAAGCTTTTACTAGATTTTCGCAAAATTATCGTAATCGTGTTTATGTAATAAATATTTTTTACTGGGCAAGACTTGACGCAGTAATTTCTTACCTACAAAAACGTATATTCTTATTGAGGATATAAACTTTACTAATATATATTATTAATTATTATTTATTAGAAGACAATTTTCATTATTTTGTCAGTTGTGGCCATCAAGTACTCCTGTTGTGGCCACAGGGATTAAAATCAATAGAACAGTAGACAGTTGGTGGGAAAACTACGGAAAAATGATTAAACTTTTGAGCTTCCTCCTCATTATTAAATTAAGGGATAATGTTTACAACATCAAAATGCCATACCTGCCTTACACCACGTAACATTCCACAAACAGCTGTCAAAATGTGACATCATTCGAACACATTGGAAAGAGCGTAAAACTTACAGTCTAATGATGTCTCACAAGCGCATAAAATATTAGAGTATCATCGAAATATCACACTTCGTAAAGTTAGGCAAGAAATGTGGGCTTTGACTTTGACGTTAAATAATTCAAAAATATCAAAATAGTGTTTCAATAAGTAGTACGCTTTTCTCTCAATAAATCATGAATCTGACACACAAATTCTCGAAATCTATTGAAAATGGCCGGTATTTCATATTCTAAAATAACACAGAAACGCCGACATGGCCTCAACAAGTTATTTGGAGATGTACCCCGAACGACGATAGCCTCATAAAACCCAAATTAGAAAAATTTATTTAATTAACCATGGGGCGTTCGAACAAACTAGAAGCGGATACCATATTGACTATGAAAATCGCGACAGAAACTATCAACGAAAACCCTAGTGCATCGGCAAGAACTGTAGAACAGGAAATTTATGTGCCAAAATCAACGGTACAGAGAGTGGTAAAAAAAGAATAAGTACCATCCATACAAACCCATAATATTTCAAGGACTTAAGGAAACCGATTTTCCTAAATGGACACAGACACAGAGACCTAGAGCTTCTGCGAAACCAGATTGTACCGGCTTTACGGGCTACTCTAAGCAAAGATGAGCTTGGAAGAACCTGGTTTTAAAGGGATGGATGTCTCACAACACCATTCAAGTCAGGAATTTCTTAAGAGAGAAGGTTGGCCTCCTAGATTCCATGACCTTTCACTCATGGACTTCTACCTCTGAGGTTACACGAAGAATGAGGTCTAGTAATTTGATCTTCCTGCGACCATAGAAGTACTGAGTTGTACAAAAAACAGTCACCAATTGTCAAAAGTGCCTCGATGGAAATGGACGTCATTTTGTAAATCGGTAAATTAATGTATTCCAGGTACGAAGTAGTTAATAACCTATTTCGGTTTTTTTAGTCATCATTTACGTTCATGTTGTGTTGAAAATTCAATGCGTTTAGTACATTACGTATTAATGTAATCTTGTAACAAATAAATCATGGCCTCCTTAGAAAAAATTGAGAAGTAACTTTAGGAAGTGTGATATTTCGATGATATTCAAATCTGCACTTGTGAGGCATCATTAGACTGGAAATTTTACTCTCTTTCCAAAAATCGAAAAATCGAATATGGTGGCTATAAAAAAATTAAATTTGAGCCGGGTTGCGGGATAACAAAAGACGATAGAGACATGCCGTACTCGCCGCCTTATTCGTCTTAAGAAAGTGTCCCAATAATGTTACATTGTGACAGCTGTCAAATTTATCGTTTTCGATTTACTTTTTTCTTCTTTCCAACACTAATTGACCGACCGTAAATCTGAAGCCGGATGTCGAATGCGCTAAGTTTCCTCTAAAACTCTTTCCAGTCATATATATATATATATATATATATATATATATATATATATATATATATATATAACAGTATATTTCTTATTCCACGTATACCATCGTCATAATAAGGATAACATATGTTTTTTTTGTCGAAAAGTTTTCTTGATATTCTTTAAAAAATTCTGATGTACATTTGATTAATAATATTTTAATTAAAAAAATATATACAAAATTAGAAGCAAGCGTTAAACACATTCAAAATGAACACGTTGTTCCAAACGAGTCATTTTATTAAAGCGTATTTAATCTTTGTATGGGAATCCTTCAGATCTCTCAAATCTGGCACCTGAGTTAATTTTGCTTACTCAACATATTTTCTTACAAAAAAAACGAGTCTTCCAAATTCGGCTCTTCCCAACCGACACATAAAATGACAATTAAGGTTTAAAATAACCATCCTTAATCTCGGAAAGTTTATCGTAACAGCTTAATTCAACTTGCCGAGCAGGTATAAGAGCTAGAACTTGCTTTAACTAAAACTGTTTAATATTCTACAGAAATATTAATGTTATAAGTTGTAATACTGAGCTTTAATATTTTGTCACCGCTCATAGAAATAGTTTCAATGTAGATATTTGTCTTGTCTTCCTTACAAGAGATTTAAACAGGGCCGGTTCTACGAGGTGGCGAGAGGTAACGTGCATTTTGCTCGGCGATTTGAAAGTTCCCGGCGTTCCTGGTTAGCATCACGTTTTATCACTTTATCTCAGCTTTACCTTAAGATGAATTAAAACGAATTTAAATTGCCCAAAATGTCGAGGCTTGACAGTCAAAGTGAGATAGGACCACTGTTTGTGGCCACATTAAGCTATTACTACATTTTGCAAAATTATAGTAATCGTGTTTATGTAGTAAATATTTTTTACTGAGCAAGACTTGACGCAGTAATTTCTTACCTTCAAAAATGTATATTCTTATTGAGGATATGAATTTTCTTAATATATATTATTAATTATTTTTTATTAGAAGACCATTTTCATTATTTTGTCAGTTGTGGCCATCAAGTACTTCTGTGACCACACGAATTAGGATCAATAGAACAATAGGTACTTGGTGGGAAAACTATGGAAAAATGAATTAAACTTTTGAGCTTCCTCCTCGTTATTAAATTAAGGGATAATATTTACAACATCAAAATGGAATACCTGCCTTACACCATGTAACATTCCACAAACAGCTGTCATAATGTGACATTATTCGGACAATTTTATAAGACGAATAAGATGGTGTATACGACATGTCCATCGTCTTTTGTTATCCCACAACCCGCTTCAACTTTCATTTTTCTTATGGCCGCCACACGGAATTTTTCGATTTTTGAAAAAAAACGTAAAATTTCCAGTCTAGTGATGTCTCACAAGTGCACAAAAGATTTGAGTATCATCGAAATATAACACTTCGTAAACTTGGGTCTAAATTTTTTCTAAGAAGGCCATGATTTATTTGTAACAAAAGTGGGCTTTGACTTTGACGTTAAATAATTCAAAAGTACCAAAGTTTTGTTTTGAATAAGAAGTACGCTTTTCTCTCAATAAAAACACACAAATTGCCGAAACCTGTTGAAAATGGCCGGTATTCCGTATTCAAAATTAATGAAGAAAAGTTTGACATGTTAGCGCTGTACTTGCAGTCACACAGAAACGCCGACATTACCTCAGCAAGGTATTTGGAGATGTACAGGGCGTTCTAATTTGGTTGCAAAAGCAGGGTATCTCGCTTATTTTTAAAGATAGAACCTTGCGGTTTTCACGATCCTGAGCTAATTTTTTGTAAAACTCATGAAGCCGTAAACAAAATTTTCATAACCTTCTTCGTTTATGATATACAGGGCCGTTATCCTTTAACCTAACGCAAAGGGAAAAATTACTGCTTATGCAGTTTTTTACGCTGGATCCAATGGCGTAGTCATATTTTTCATTTGAGTTGCTATTTTTTAGATATGGCCCAAAGTTGTGTTATTTTAAATAAGACACCCTGTATATTTGTCCAGAAATTGATTTGTTCTTTTAAAAGCTTCTCAAAAATATATAATAGTATGGGTCAATTTCAATAAATAATACAAAAAAAATCCTAATTTTTATAATTATCATCCCAAAGTTTGCAGTAGGCCATGTAAAACAATGCTGCCGTTTATTTAAAGTCGTTAACAATATCTACATCCTAACAATAAATCAAAATAAATATGTAATTAAATCTATTTATCAAAATATGTATTGATAATTTCGCACCAAAAAAGTACCACCTACCTAGATTTATGTAACACAAGAACAAAACAGTAATAAATTATTATGTTACAAGCCTTTCAGCAAAAATCAATTCTCGTATAAGAACTACAGTAACCAAGGAAATCAAAAGAACTATTCAAACTGATTTTCATTTTGTTCTATGCAAGCTTTGTACAATTTTCGTATTCGTTTTAGGGAATTAAGCAAAATAACGGGATGATTTTGTAAATAGCGAAAATTTTCACTTACTACATTTCCTAAATCTTGGACATTATCATAGTGGTCTTTGTAAATTCTATTTTTCAGATATCCCCATAGAAAGAAATTTAAAATCGACAAATCTGGGGACCTAGGGGGCCAACTTATAGGTCCATTTGTTCCGATCCATTGATTGGTAAAATTATTGTCCAGAAATAATCTCGTCATTCCAGAATTCTGTGCAGGAGAATCGTCCTGTTGAAAATAAATTTCGTTAATTTGCGCTAGAGGAACATCGTCAAGTAATTCAGGTATAGCTGCCTCTAAAATTTCTATATAGCGATTAGCTGTTAGATTTCCCTCAAATATATAAAATTTTATATGTGTTCCTAATATGAAGCAGGACACATTTAGACCAAACATGCCCTGCTGTCTTCTGGGAAATATTTGGTGTTGATTTTCCTGGCACCAGAATCTACTATTGTGCCTACTGAGTATACCAGAATTACTGAAATGTGCTTCGTCTGACCATATAATCTTCCTTTCAAAATCTCTAACCATAGTGCAGAAGACTACCCGACGCTCTGCATCCCCTGGCTGTAAGTGCTGCACGAGTCTACATTTGTATGGGTGGTATTTGTGCTTTTTTAAAATTTCTTGAACTCTAGTTTTTGGAATCCCTATGCTCTTTTCACTGGCCCTACAAGAGTTTATAGGGTAAGCTTCCGCATTAGCCAAAACCATAATTTCCTCAGCCTCCCAATTTTTTTTATTATATGCTTTCGTACGAGGTTTGATAAATGATCCGTGATTAAGTAAATTCCTTTTTATCCGATAAAAAGTGGATATATTAGGTTGCCTCCTTTCTGGATATCTAAATAAAAATTAAGCAATAGTATTTCAACATACCTAAAAATTAACTATTTACCTGTCAAAATACATCTCAGAAGCCGCTTCAACATTTTCATTACTTAATATAAAACAAGCTAACATATCGTACTTTTCATAATGTTCGAAAGTTTGGCTTTCTTCCATAATAATACAAATATATTTTTACACAATAAATAAATACAAAAAACTAGCGCTATATTTTATATATGCGTACAAAATTGGGAAATATCATTTGCTTCCAAGAAAACAAAAGAAAACGGCATCGTTTTGCATGGCCCACTGCAAAATTTGGGATGATAATTATAAAAATTAGGATTTTTGTTGTTGTTTATTAAAATAGACCCATACTATTATATATTTTTGTGAAGCTTTTAAAAGGACAAATCAATTTCTGGACAAATATACAGGGTGTCTCATTTAAAAAACACAACTTTGGGTCATATCTAAAAAATAACAACTCAAATGAAAAACATGACTACGCCACTGGATCCAGCGTAAAAAACTGCATAAGAAGCAATTTTTCCCTTTGCGTTAAGTTAAAGGATAACCGAGATAAGAGGGGGTCCCAAATTGCAAAATTTTCTATTTCGCCCTGTATCTCATAAACGAAGAAGGCTATGAAAATTTTGTTTACGGCTTCATGAGTTTCACAAAAAATTAGCTCAGTTTCGTGGAAACTGCAAGGTTCTGTCTTTAAAAATAAGCGAGATACCCTGCTTTTGCAACCAAATCCGGACACCCTGTACACCGAACGATGGTAGCTTGGCAAAGTGGCAGAGAGCCGTCTACAGATCAGATTTGGAAGTAAAACTTGGGTTGGGGTCATTGGTAATTTAATATAACTTACCTTTTTAAATTGGGCGCCTATTTATAAATTATTAATCATTTCGGGAAATCGACTTAGAGGACCATTTTTGTTTACAACCTAAATGGACAGAGATACCTAGAGATTTTGCGAAACCAGGTTGTACCGGTTTTACGAGCTACTCTAACCGAAGATGAGTTTAGAAGAACCTGCTTTCAAATGGCTCACAACACAATTCAAGTCAGGAACTTCTTAAGAGAGCAGTTTGGCCTCCTAGATCCCATGACCTCTCGCTCTTGGATTTCTACCTCTGGGGTAACACGAAGAATGAGGTCTATGAATTCGATCCTCCTGCGACGATAGATATTCTGAGACAAAGAGTTTTGGAAACATTTAGAAATATTAACGCAACTATACTTTCCAGGGTTGTAAGGAAAACACTCGCTAATTGTCAAAAGTGCCTCTATGCAGATGGACGTCATTTTGCAGATCGGTAAATTAATGTTACCCAGGTAAGAAGTAGTTATGAACTTATTTTGGTTTTTTTAGTCGTTATTTACGTTTATGTTGTATTGAAAATTCAATGCATTTAATACAATACTAATTAATGTAATCTTCTGACAAATAAATCATGGCTTCTTTAGAAAAAGTTGAGACCTAACTTTAGGAAGGGTGATATTTCGATAATACTCAAATCTTTTATGCGCTTGTGAGACATCACTAGACTGGAAATTTTACGCTTTTTCCAAAAATGAAAAATGGTGGCCATAAGAAAATTGAAAATTGTGCCGGGTTGCGGGATAGCAAGATAATGGAGACATGTCGTCTTTATCGTCTTAAGAAAGGGTCCGAATAATGTCACATTTTGAGAGCTGTTAAATTTGCCGATTTCGATCGGTTTCACCGGAAATGACTCCAGTTTCGATTTTTTAAAAGGAACAGTCTGTATTTTTTTACATTTTTGGATTCCTCAGACAATTCTGAATCAGAATGTGACATTTTAAAAACTTTACGTCTACTTGATTTTTTTATAGCCATTTTTAAAATTGCATCTAGGTGGCCATGACCGGACACAAATAGGAATAAGAGAAGTGGATAAAATGAAATTTTTGTGTCTAACTATATTTTTTCAAATGGCGATCCTTTTTAGACAAGCACTTTTTGAAAGGAGAATTTTTCTGCGATTCTAACGGTACTAACTTTTTTGCGATTGGATTAAAAGTAAGCTCAAAAATTAAATGTTACTAAGAAAAATACTCGATACTTAATTATTTACTTTTATAGTGTGCTATGGATATCCATGCTCGATATTAAGTAGTATTTTTAATTGTGAGTGTTGGTTGATCAAGATTACTTAGGTTGGATCTATCTATGCGTCATGTCACGTAAAGTCTACCCAACCTCTCTCTGGTGATGAAAAGAATGCACGCCTATGCGCCTAATGCTCGGAACAGCATCTTTATACAGGTTTCTGCTGCCCCTCTTTAGATATTGTCAACAAATTTAGGCGTGCAAATCTGTATCTTTGGCTAACAAATAGTTCAGAGTATTAAACAAAAATATAAGTTCAACTAACTTTAATAACGTTGTAAAATGTAAAAGCACAATATTCGGGTTCACTGTAGTTGTTCAAAGTGCATTCCGCCTTATTCACGACACTTTTATGCTCGTTCAATTGCTTCTCTCAACACGTTGTGCAGCATTTGAGGCGTAATACTTCTAAATACACGTACAATCCTTTCTTCTAAGATTTCTGATAGATAGGCTGGGGCTAGACTCTTTCTTTAACATATCCCCAAATAAGGAAATCGAGAACAGTGAGATCCGGTGAACGGGCGGGCCACCGTGCCATTGGTTGCAATAACTTTATTAATAAAATGTTCAATTAAATAATTAAGAACTTCTCTGCTGGAAGTAAATTCGGCGTAAAACTTTTAAAGATAGATCATTAAGATGTTGCTTAATTTCATTTTGGAGAAAGCCTAAGTACCCAACCTCTGCTAATTGGCCTTGAAATAAATTTGGCCCAACTATTCTGTTACCAATGACACCACCCCAGACATTGACACCAAACCTTTCTTGAAAATTTCCTACTCTCATTTTATGTTGATTTTGTTAGCCCCAATAACAAGTATTTTGCTTGTTAAATATACCATTATTAGTAAATCTGGATTCGTCAGAAAATAAGGTAAAGTTGATAGAATTTGGGTCAATTCTACAATTTTGAAGCAACCAATCACAAAACAATACCCGTCTATCGCCATAGTCAGGATACAAATGTTGGTGTAACTGGTACTTAAAAGCTCGATATCCGTGTTTATTTAGTATCTTTCTAGCTGATTCCTGACTTAAACCCAATTCGTGATTATTTCTTTTTTAAAGAAACAGTTTTATCAAGTTCAACCATTTATTGCATAGCAAGAACGTTAATTTCCATTTTTTCATTTATTATAAATCTGCTTTCCGTCATTTGATTTCCTTCTTGATGCCTAAAACGATTCTCGATATATGGAAAATACTGATGGACGGGATGTTACCAGTCGGGTTATTTCTGAGCATACGACTCAGCAGCATTTCTTGAATTTTTATGAGATTCTCCAAATATTAATAACATATTTACTTTTTCACTTTGAATATACATTATTTTGACTTTGGAAAACAAAAATAAAAATCAAGAAAAATAAGGAAGTCTTACGTCTACTCAGAAAGGATAGGTAAGTGTCACTGTCAAAACAAAAAATCCTATTAATATCCAGCATGGCTATCCATGTCACACTTGATAAAAGTAAATAATTGATTATCGAGTACTTTTCTTAGTAATATTTAATTTTTGAGCTTATTTTT
Organism: Kuschelorhynchus macadamiae; assembly: GCA_030620095.1. Lineage (NCBI taxonomy): Eukaryota > Metazoa > Arthropoda > Insecta > Coleoptera > Curculionidae > Kuschelorhynchus > Kuschelorhynchus macadamiae. Next base: position 290,817 of record JAUTXW010004366.1, read on the forward strand.
AATCCAATCGCAAAAAAGTTAGTACCGCTAGATTCGCAAAAAAATCCTCTTTTCAAAAAGTGCTTGCCTAAGAAGGGTCGCCATTTGATAAAAAACGTTAGACACAAAAATATTATTTTATCAACTTCTCTTGTTTCTAGCTATCAGACTAATCACTAAAACTTAGCGATTGTATTATTCTGTCATCATTTCAGGTCCTTAGATTAATTTGCGTCCGGTCATGGCCACCTACATGCAATTTTGAAATGACTATGTTTGTTATTAAAAATCAAGTAGGCGTAAAAAGATTTTAAAATATATTCTGAATCAGAATTGTCTCAGGAATAGAAAATTTTAAAAATATACAAAGTGATCCATATAATATATATATATATATATATATATATATATATATATATATATATATATTACAAAAATATATACAAAATTAGAAGCAAGCTTTAAACACTTACAAAATGAACACTTTGTTCCAACCCAGTCATTTTATTAAAGCGTATTATGTCTTTTTATGAACATGAACAGAACTATATTAATTATAAATGGAAAGTACATCAGTACTTTACTTCAATTCTTAGAATTTTTTGTCTTGTGTTGTTATATCACTAATATAAGACGTCTGTCAGTTGGTAAATATTATAAAATCTGGCAACATAACATGTACCTATCTTTTATATCAAATTGAAAAATGATAATACTTAAGGTAAATCGGTCAAATAAATATTAAGAATCTATTCTGTTTGTGCATATATTGGTGCTCCTTAAACAAACGATAGTCATTATTAAGCAATGACATTTATTAAGGTGAAAAGGGTTGCTGTGTGTTTTGGGAGCACCGCACTCGACAGAAATTATCCCATTGTTTGTAAAATCAAGGGTCCCTAGAAATTTCCCAAGAGAAAAGGAAAATTATTTTATTTATATTCTGCAGGTAGATTTTGCATAAGTAAAAATAGATCAGAGATATTAAAGGTTGGTATACTTAACTTCTGTTGAAAAAAGTTTATTGAGATCCCTTAAAATTTACTTTTAGGGTAATTAAATTTATTCATTTGCTAAATGCAAAAAATGGTAATTTGTAGTTGTTTTTACAGGTAATAAGAAACAAGTCTAAAGTCTTTTGTAATGTTTGAGAATAATAAATAACTTAGATTAAGGACCATTTTGTTGTCAGCCATTTAGCGTACCTACAGGAGTTCTGACCAATACCTACTAAACAACGGAGCCTACCAGCTGAAATTAAAATAGGCCTTACGTCATCAGATTTAGCCCGACAGTCGCCTCCTGTAAAAAATGCATTAAAACATAGACCAATAAAGTTTTGCTTATGTCCTATCGTGATAACTGGCCATTAGACGGACTGGCGGACAACCGTCACTTGCTAACCGAAAACAAAACAGTGTGAAACATGATGTCGTTGTTCGTGAATTAGAGTAAATAGAGTAGTTTTGTCTCCATTTTGGGTGAAAATTTAATTATATTTATTAGTTTTTGTATGTTTAAATTCACGTAAACATGCCGTTAAAGTGTTGTGCACCTAACTGCCTGGGTAATTACAAAATTGGACCAAAAGTTCAGGTGTTTAGTTTCCCGAAAGACAGTGATTTGCAAAAAAATGGCTACGAGCAATTCCGCGGGATGATTTAGTGCCCAATAAAAACACTAAAATTTGGGAAATACATTTTTCTAAAGGTAGCATTTCTCAGCTTTAAAATAAATAGGTGGGTTGCGCATCCCACATACCCCATGTTCACTAAAAAGGTTTAAAAATTCTAGGTTTAGTGCGTCAGTTATATTTCGCTTATGTCACTGTCATTTTCTAATTGTGACATTCAGTTGTTATGTCATCTTAAACCTATAACTGTCAAGTTAGACCAAGATGATTCTCACTGATTTAGTTAACTATTTTGTTTTATGTCATTTACTTAATTCCTTCACAACAATTGAAACTGATTCCCGGTTTCCATTGCTTATAAAATGACCATCTAGACCTAAAAAACTCCGTGTGGTCATCATTCGGCTCCAAATGTCACATGTAAGGCAATATGTGGTCCCCTTAACCTAGTTTTTTTATATAAATACAGTGCAACATTTCATATTTGGCATCAGTTTTATTCTTTATGAGCTCTCTAAAAGGGAGTTAATACAGAAAACAAAATAAAAAAAAAAATAAGGGCATTTATTATCTCACCATATTTGGCTTCATCATCTAAAATAATATTAGAAACAGTCAAATTTTGTCAACTTATTTAATTTTGATGAAAGGTTGGTATACTGAGTCGATTTTATTCGACTTGGCGTCGAAAAAAAGTACTTTTTTTTGCTTTACTCGTGGAGCCGGTAACTGCACCGTAATCACTTTCTTAGTGGTCACTAGATGGCGTTGTTTCGGCTTTCTCCAAATATTGCTGATTTTCTCAAAAAAAAATAGCAGGCTATGACTTTTAAATAACAGATTATTTGGTAGTTATGAAGGGCATTGATTAGTGAAATAAAAAAATCCAGGTCCGCATTTAAATTAAGAAAGTTGATGATGGTATCTCGAATCCGAAACGTCGGATTGGAAAATTAACCTTGCCGTTGTGTAGAGGAGAACAAGTGACATTGGCAAAGTGGATATTATTTTCATCTCTCATTTGAATTAATCCTAAAATTTTAGGAAAACCAGAAAACTGGAAAAAATAAGGCCCCAAGATAAATTTTAGTTATCTTGCATAACTGTAAAGAACAAAATTTGACAAAGGAACAAAACAAAAAATACTAAAATTCAGTCTCATAATCACATAAGTTTCGCAATAAAATAGCTAAAGCTAGGACGAGGCAGGGCAGGACTCGGTTTGGGCAAAAAGATGAAATGAACTAACAACTAACAACACATATATTTAAAATTACTGAAAATAACTTTCACGAATGTTTTACAAGATCCGCCTATGGAGAAGAATATACTTTTAAACGAATATATGGACAGAATTCTATATCTCTATTAACGTTTGACGTCAGAAATAAAATTCTACCATACAAAAAAGACGTTACTGTTTGTGTTGTCGAACACAATCCCGGTTATCTGCGCTGCTCGGTATTTTAGACCAATAAAAACTTCCAAATGTAGAACTGCAGTCAAAACCACATCCCATCTGGAAAATGGTGGTGCCGTCTTTCCTATTTTATATAAAACTGCTATTCATTATCTAAGTTTCCTTGAGATATGTTCAAAGTTCAAACATATTAATAGATTGCGACAGTAATTGCGAATTTATTTTCTATACTACCGATAAAGTATCGATACCCATTTAGCAGTGGCGGCTCGCGGGTGAAAAGGTAAGTGAAGTGCAAATGAAGCAAGAAAATATCACAATAATTTTTTTTCCAGAATTTTTTTTATATGTGGAAGGGGTAGAATATTTTTTTACGACTTACCTAAATTTTGTATACTAAATCAATTCTCCTATCGTTCATAGCAGCAAATTTATTTATATCATCCTCATAAAATGGATGAGTTGCCCTAATCTCCTCCAGACATTCCTTTTGAATTGAAATATTGCCTAGAGAAGTAAGTTTGGGGCAAGAGAAACTTCTTTCCACTGAAGCACTTGTCGACGGTATTGTCAAAATAAGGAAAAACACTTTATATGCTTTGGCTAAAATATCTGCCATTGGCAAAAATAAGACCAAGCTCATTTTTAAGTCGTTGACTTTTTGAAAATATTTCCCCATATAACTGAAACAAATTTTCAAACAGGCCAGTCGGAAAATTTAAACTATATTCGGAAAATTTAGCAGAATCTGCCAAGTATAAAAATGTAAGTTTTTCAGAGTCTTTTCCATTAAAATATGGTCCAATATTTCATAAAAAAGCGTTCTATACTTAGCCCTAATTTCTTCAGGTGAAAGCTTAGCAAGCTCACGTTTGTAATAATTTATTTCTGTAAAAGAATTTGCTTTATCAAATATGGTATTAAAAAAATTGTTAAATTCTTTTTTTACAGAGCGCCCCACGACAGCGTTTTATATTGGATATGCAAAAATGATTGTCAAACGATTTTTTTTTGAAGAACGCAACTTGAACAATCACATTTACTAACTTCGAATTTGAAGACCAACGAGTTTCTGTAATTGTTGGTATACGCCTCGGAGATGCAGATGTAAGAGCATACGTTCGTTTGGCTAAATGATGAAACAATGAGGGAATACCACTAAGGCTTGCAAAAAAATTCGACATTTAGAAATATTTTTAAACTTTGCTGCATCAGGGCAAATACAGCCTGCGGCGCTATTTCTTTTTTTTTTTTGAAGGCCATTTAGAAGGCCAGACATCACACTTCTTCATCCAAATTCTTCGACGTTATATCGGAGCTGACATTATAAAATCCTAAGAATCTCTTGATAACTGAACCTTCTAAATTAACGTATCTTAAAATTATGGAGCACTGGGAGGTTTGCGTAATATCAGTGGTGTCATCCACATCCAGAAAAAACTGTGCGTTCATATTTTCATTTTTTACATAATCATATAAATAATCAGAAATGCATTCAATTAAATTCAATTAATAATTAATTATTTCGTTTTGAATAGTTTTCGAGCCACCAGTAAAAACATTTTTATTTTTTTTGTGATGATCTTTTAGTTCTTGAGAACTTCTCGATATTAATAAACCTAAAACCTTTTTAAAATTCCCCCTATTTATTGACCCGCTGCTCTCATCAAGGCCGCGAAAGACTAACTCTTGTTTTGCAAGGTACAGAACTGCGTCAATTACCAAGCACATAAATAGTCTATGTAATTGGACATTTTTGTTAAAATGTATTTTATATAGTTTAGCATTTTCTTTTAAAGTGTCAGCTATAGTGTTTTAATTTTTCACTAATTTTTTTAGCATTAATTCGCATTTTAAATGCTCCGACGAGTCTTCATGTAAAGACCTTCATATATTTAACATACCTGCAAATCCTTCCTTATTCCACACTGTATATTTACTGGAAACTAGTAAGCAAGGCCAACAAAACAATTTTGGTAATATTTGACTGCTACATAATCATTTGTACGTCGATTAAAACTCTGATCTTGTTCCTTCCATCCATTAAATGGAGTTTCCAACAAAATGCAAACCACATCCGTGATCGGATTCATCAATAATGTAAATTAATAAACCCGACACCAAATAAAGTTGTAGCAACACCATAAATAAATATAATACAAAACACTCATGTAAACTGCAATAGAACTAACCGATTGCAGCGAAATCCGCGAAAATAAAAGTAAACCAACCACCCTAAACTGAACGACACGTGGGTGTAGTGTACTGCGTTAGCAATTCACCGAGAGCGTTGTATGGCGCTGGTTAATATTAATCTTCCATGCGGTCGACGTCATCACGTACTCGTTGTCATGGCAGCGTAGTAGGAAAATCGTAAACTAAACATACCACCTCCAGTAAGTCGAAGCGGTTTGCTACACTGTTATAGTTGTTATAATAAAGTTCGATTGAAAGTTTTAAAAAGGCATGCCGCCAACGGTCAAGTAAAATATTTATTCGAGACGTACAGTTTATGTTTTGCCAATTAGGTGAATAAATGAATGTAAAAACTTAAATTTTAAGAGATATATAATAAATATAGTTAGATGTTTGCTTGTTTATGTTTCCTGGTGAAGTAGCACTTCACCTACTTCACCTGAATAGCCACCACTGCCACTTAGTATAGGCTAAATAGTATCGATGCTAAAAATACTCGGTATTTTAGGAAGTATTGATATTTTTGAAGTATCGAAGTATCGCATGCATCCCTAGCTACAATATTTTTGGTTGCAGTGATTAAAGAGTGTGTTGATATAGCTAACGAACCAAACAAATGGTTTTAAGATTGTGCCTTGTGGTATTCCGTATTTTATTTTTTGATGACAATAAAACAGTTGTCAATTTTAACTTTTTAACTACAACCTTCTAAATAACTTCTAAACAGAGATAATGCCCTCGATTCTAGGTAAATTGTAATTTTTTTTTAAATAAAACATTTAATAGTATAATATAATTTCATCAAACTAAGGGAACGTATATTATCGATCTATTCCTAATTCAAATTGAGGACAGTATTGAGCTAAACTTGACATATTATTCGTTCCCTTTCGGTGAGATAAAACTAGCATGGCTTCAAATTAAAACTTCTAAGATGTTTCTGTATGTTGTTTTACTAAAACATCCAGAAAGCTCCAAGTAAAAATCAATTATTTGAGACCTTTGTAAAGCGCGCTATTGAAACAGAAATAAACCCAAATAAGTTGGCGGAAGGTACATTTCTCCAAAGAAAAACTGTTATGTTTTCTGTGGTCTTATATTTCTCTTTGGAAAACTTTTCTTGTTAAGAGTTGTAAAGAACAATGAACGAATGCCTTATGGCAGAGGACAAAATTCGTTGCAATCAGAGAGAAATATGAAATGCCTTGAGAAATATTTTAGAAATGACATTGCTTAAATAATGCGATATTGAATTAAAATTAAATGAAAAATGTCCGTTGTATAAAGAGGCTAAATCTATTTTAGTATTTTTTATGAATTTTTTAAAGTAATATAACGACTAAGGCATTTATTAAATTAAATACCAGGTAAATTTCTTTTAATTTTGATTCTATTATACTTAGTCCAGTTTCTAGAGAAAAATAGTATGAAACCTCCAAAATTGACCTGACCAAGCTAAACATTTGTGAGCACATCAAGACCTTGATCCTTCATCAAATAGAAAAAAATCGAAGATAGCGTAAATTGACAGTTTTTCTGGCAACAAAGTTGTTATTAAAAGTTTAGTTTTTCTGCATCAGTGCAGGAAATAATTTCAACACTATTTCATCTAATAAAATTTTTGAAAAAAATGTTTACATACAATCGTATTACTTTGTTTGCAAATATAATATTTTAAACGATTGGCAACATGGTTTTCGGAGAGGCATGTCTACGGAAACTGGGTGCATTGATCTTGTACAGTATATTTCTAATAAGATGGACAAAGGTGAATTTGTAATTACGTTGTCTTTTGACTTGACACGTGCATTCGACACTGTTGATAAACAGTTTGTCTCTGCTAAACTAGACGCCCTAGGACTACGTGTTAATATAAACGCATTGATAGTTCCATTTTTGACTGACAGAAAATTTTCTGTAAAAATTAAAAATGTATTGTCGTCTGATTTTAATCAGAATATTGGCACACCTCAGGGAAGTATCTTAGGTCCCCTGATTTTCCTACTTTTCATTAATGATCTTCCTGACTATATAAGCCAGGGCCAGGATTTTATATATGCAGATGATACTACTATCGTGGTATCCGATATGTCAGAAAGTCACTTAAAAAATAAAATCAACACTGTACTAAATGAGTTTTCTAAATGGTGCTTTGCTAATAAGCTAATGATGATTAACCATACCAAAACTGTAGCTATGAACTTAAGAACTATTCGTAGAGCACCTTGTGATATGAGCATTTCCTTCGATAGTCATGATCTTGAGCTTTCCTCGTGTATTAGTTTCTTGAGTTCTATGTCTATGGATTGCCACCCTAATTGGAACATTCGGATCGACGATGTTTGTAAGAAGCTTAATAGGGGAGCTTACGTAATTTCTGGTCTCCGTAATTATGTTGACCGTACAACAATTAGTAATGTATATTATGCTTTTATATACTCTGCAATAGCTTATAACACAGTAGTGTGGGGTTAGGCCCCAGACATAGAGAGAGTATTTATAATACAAAAAAGAATTGTTAGAATCATTTTTAGTATACCTGTTAAAACATCTTGCATTAATCTGACATTGAGGTCATATAAACTTTTGACAGTTGCTTCAATTTATCTCTTAAAAATTATTATCATATATCCATCGAAATAAAAATCTAACTCAAATTAACAGTAATTTTCATGCGTATGATACAAGAAATAAAAATAACTTCTGCTTAGACAAGCATAACTTAAATATTTATAATATAATAAATATTAAAAAAAAATGTTACCTTATAACATTAAAGCAATAAATTGTCAAAATAAATTCAAAAATAAAATTAAAAGCTTACTTTTATAACAGACTTTTTACACCACAGATGAATTTTTCACTTTATTTGAGGAATAACCCATCATAATATGCAAACTGAAAACCTTTTTTTTTCCTTGTTTTGTTGGACACCGCACTGAAGAAGGGATTTTAACTTGAGGAAAAAATTATATACTATGTTTTGTGATCTATATTTAGATATATCTGTTGTTAGTTTATATTAGGTACTTGTCATATGTCTACTTACATTTCTATTTGACGTTTTTCTTGCTATATTTATAGTGCTCGAAACCAAATAAAAAATTTGAATTTGAATTTAATGTTGATATTTATTTAAGTCCATGTAATGCGTATAATAGAATTTGGGATACTCTGTACCTTATAGAAACATCTGTATGTGTTACCTAGCCCATTTAATCAAATATTTGTTTGTTTGGCGCTTACATAATGACCTTAGATGGAATTCTGTTTTGGGACACACTGTATAAATCCCGTTTAGAAATGTGGCATTAGCCAATTATAAACATGCACATTTCACAATTTTCGCCTAAAAACAGCTGCACTCGAAAATACCAATACGTAATAACAGGGAAAACCTTTTCTGAAATTTTAATTTTTTACATTACTTTTTTACAATCCTGTATATCGCCAAAAAAAATTAACTTAGGAAAAGCGTACCACGCCTTTGATGGTACACGAAACAAGCTTTTAGAATTCGAAAACCTGATTCAAATCGGTTAAAAAATTATGGAACGACTGACATTTAAATCTCATGACAAAAACTATTTAGGTCCAATTGATCATATAATATTATGTTGTTATCTTTATGTTTGTTTATTTCCATACTTTCTAGTAAATTATTTTTTTTCTTTTTTGTTCTACATGTAAAATTTCAAATTTCTCATTAAAAGTATGGTTTTCCTGAATTAGGTGTTTAGAATAATTGGAATTATCTTTATGATTTCTGTAACTTGAATTATGTTCACTAATTATTTTTTTAAATGTTCTTCCTGTTGGGCCTATATAGAATTTTTAACAAGTTCCACAATTTAACTTTTAAACCCCCGATTTGTTCTCTTTTCTGGTCTTTGTCTTATTGTTTTTAATATATCTACCAAGGGTGTTTTTAGTCTTAAAAGCAACCGTTGCACCTTCATTTTTAAAAAACTTAGTAACCTTTGAAGATATTTTTCCTGTATAAGTGAAAGTCTGAAATTTATTATTTTCATTGAAGTTATTAGAAGGATAAATTAACTTTAATGCTTTTTTATATTGTTTATCTTTTACTATTTTATTAATGATATTTTCATTATATTATTTTTAACCATTATTAATTGTTATTTGTTTTATTATACTTAATTCTTTAGTAAAACTTTCATTGCTTAGAGGTATGTTGATCAGTCTATGGACAAAACTATTATATGCTGATATTTTATGTTCAAAAGGATAATTGGATGTAATGTGTATTGTAATGTCTGTATGAGATGGCTTATGAAAAATTTAAAAATCGTGTTTATTATTTTTGATAGTAATTGCTAAGTCTAAGAAATTAATTGCTTTATTATTTTCTATTTCAACAGTAAAATTAATATTTTTGTGTAGGTTATTTATATAATCTAAAAAAGATTTTAATTGTCTTTCAGTAACTGTAAAACATGCTAATATATCATCAACATATCCATAAATTGTCCATAAATATCTCTGCTAAAATAGGACTTAAAGGGTTTCCTATTATTGAACTTTCCTTACTAATATACATAGTCTCATTAAATTCAAAGTAATTTTGATCCAAGCAGGTAGATAAAGCTTCTAACATATCTTGTTTATAAATCTGACTAACATTACTTTTTGTAAGAAGTTCTTTCACTAATATTAACACATCAGATGGCGGTATACTTGGAAATTGATTTTGGACATCAAAGGATATTAATTTAGTGTTATTTGGAATAGTTTAATTATTGATTTTACTTATTAATCGAAAGCTATTTTTAATACTGTAATTAGGTTTAAAATTACAATATTGTATTAAAATGTTTATTAACTTTTTGGAAAGAAATATTGCTGGGGCTGAAATACAATTAACTACTGGTCTAATAGGCATATCGTTTTTATGTAATTTAATGAGAGAATATAATTTAGAGGCTTGAGGATTCTTTAAAGATATCTGATATTTCTCTTGTTAGGTAAATATGCTAATATCTTAGATTATATTTTTGAAATTTTACATGTAGAACAAAAAAGTAAAAAAACTTAATTTACTAGAAAGTATGGAAATAAACAAACATAAAGATCACAACATATTATTAAATCATCAAATTGACCTAAATAGTTCCCCATTGGTAAATCTTTATTAAGCAATAACTAAAATTTGAGAACACTCCACCTGTATGTATAATAACCGTAATTGTAAAAATAGGTCCAGAAACTTAAATAATAAAGTAACGGTTAGTTCAGTTTAACGTCTTAAAAATTAAAAAAGACAAAATTTTGTTAAAATGTCTTGTTCTTTTGTTATATAAATACGAAAACCAAATTTTGGTTTGAATAATTTTAAATAATGAAGTTGGGACATCTGAATATACGATCAATGTTTACTAGTTTAAATGATTTTAAATACATTTTGGAGAGTCAAAATTTTGATATAATGCGACTTTCTGAAATGGTGTTGATTCCGATGCATTTTCAGTACCAGGTTATCGCTTTTATAGGCGGGATCGACAAAGCCGAGGAGGAGGTGTGGCGGCCTACCTCAAGGGAACATATACCCCTGAGTTTTTTCAGTTTAATTTTAATGAATCACTTGAGTATTTGATTTTTAAAATTAAAGTTAAACATAAATATACAGCAATTGGTGTATTTTACCGTCCACCTAAAACAAACATTAATAATTGTATTGAATATTTTGATAATATTTTGTCCAGTGTTGCCGGTTCTGTTGATGAGGTCATTATAATGGAGGATTTTAATATTGACCTTTTTAATTTAAATAATCCATTGCTGTCTTGTTTTGAAAGTTATAACCTATCGCAAATTATTAATGAGCCTACTAGAATATCCGGAAATGCGGCTACGCTACTTGACCCAATTTTTGTTTCAGATAAAGAACTTGTTTCAAGCCATGGTACGATCTCTGCGGATAATACATCCGACCACAGAATGATTTATTGCAGTTTAACTATAAATAAAGTCCGTGTTGCACCTAAAATTATTAAGTTTCGGTCTTATAAATCTTTTAACTATCACAATTTTTGTCAAGACTTGAACCAAAAAAAAGGTATCTTGATTCACTGTCTGTTGATTAAAACCACTGTAAAATTTGGAGGGCATTAAAAGATTTAAATGTCTGCAATAAAAACAACAAAACCATCCCCGAAAATTTGCAGAATCCCAAGTTAATTAGTGACTATTTTGGACCTTTTTTGCAGAATGTATTAAATTGTCATAATAAAATTGAGTTCTATAGTAACAATCTTTTTAAAAATAGTATTAGTTTTTCTTTTAAGTTGACAACAGTTGAAGAGGTACATTTAGTGGTAAAAAATATTAAAAATGATGCTGCGGGTGTAGATAGCATTAAAGCATCAATGCTGCAATATTACAGCCCTTTTATTGATATATATCTTGTTCATATTATTAATCTCTGCATAGAAAATGGCTACTTTCCTGACCAATGGAAGGTCGCAATTGGTAAACCAATACCGAAAACATCATGTCCATCTGAAGTCAGTGATTTAAGGATTATTAGTATTTTACCAACCCTCTCTAAAATTTTTGAAAAAATTTTATATAACCAACTGTATATTTTTGTTTTATTTAGTAAAATTTTTTCCAGATTTTCAATGTGGTTTTAGAAAAAAATTTAGTACTTCGGTGGCGTTATCTACGGTAATAGATGACGTTTTAAGAGCTTGGGATCAGCAGAAATGTACCGTGCTAGTACTTCTCGATTTTTCTAAAGCTTTTGATACCATCAACCAAAAACTTCTTTGTTCCAAATTAAAATATTATGGCTTTGATGAGGCATCCCTTAATCTTATTAATTCTTATTTTGAAAACAGGTTTCAAAAGATATATTGTGCAAATAAATTCTCAAAACAAATTTCGATTCTCTCTGGAGTGCCTCAAGGATCAATATTGGGTCCTTTACTATTTCTTATTTATACAGCTGATATTCTGAAATCTACAAAATATTGCCAAACACAAGCGTATGCTGATGATACTCAGCTTTACTATTCTTTTAATTTTCAGTATTCCCTACAAGCATCAGATTTAATTGATTATGATTTAAACAATTTAAAAATAATGTCGTCCGAGCAAAGCTTACAACTGAATCCCACAAAATCTTTAGTTATGTTTTTCGGTAATAAAAATCAGGTAAATACCTTAAAAGAAGGGTTTAATGTTGCTCTGGATGGTAGGACACTACCTATAGTTGAGTCAGAATTATCATAGACTGAAATTTAAGATTTAAAGAACATGTTAAAAAACTCATGCAAAAATCATTTTTAGCTTTAAAACTTTTGTACAGTAACAGACACATTCTAAATTTACGCTTACGCAAAAATCTGTGCGAATCCTTAGTTTTATCCAACTTTAATTACTGTGATTTTATTTATGGTAACTGTATTGATATTTTGGATAAAAATAGTATCCAGAAGGTTCAAAATTCCTGTTGCAGGTTCATTTTTGGACTCAGAAAGTTTGACCATATATCGCATACATTTGAACAACTTAAATGGTTAAAAATGGACAATCGCAGACTTCAGCATATGGCTACTTTTGTATTAAATATTTTAAATAACCCTGATGCATCTATTCAACTAAAAAATAAATTGGTACCTCGTAATAATATTCATGATAGGACTCGTTTTACCAATCGTTTAACTACGCCTCACCATCGTTCAGCCATGTTTCAGAGGTCATTTACGTATAATGCCGTTAAAACATATAACTATTTGCAACATAACCTTATCTCACCTAATGTAACTCAGTTCAAAAAACAATTTAAAATTTTTTTATTGACATTTCAAAGTCTTTAGTATCACAACTTCAAAATTCTCCATAATTTTGTTATATTTTAAATTACAACTATGCAATTACTTGTGAATTATTTTGGATATATTGATTTTATCTATATTTGTTATATATTTGATTTTCTTTTATTTATATACTTATACATTTTCTGCATTACTTTTGAGGTTAAGTAGAGTAGCCGACTTGTGCTAGACTTCGCCTCATTGTGGTGCCATTTTTTTTCAATATTATTACACTGTCTATGTAAATATGCATTTCTGTAATATAAAGGCGATTATTTATTTATTTATAAATAAGTACAAGTCTTATTTTAGGTTTCCTTTAAATAAATTAAATGAACATTCATGGCAATCCAAACAAATTTTGTTATAATATGAAACCTCTAAGCTAAAGTTTACAGATTGTGAGTACCTTCAACAATATTTTATGCAAATTGACTTTAAATTCTTGTTTTGATGTATTATATTATTATTGCATCCTCGGAAACCACAAAATCGCTTTGCAAGTCAAATTATTTTAGCATATATTAAATTTCGTGGTCGTTTGACCTATTCCATGGCAAATGTCGCCTCTGTTGCAAAATAAAAATAGATAACCGTACTATCCTCAAAATCACTGTAACTTGATACATAAAATGTATTTTTGAGCGTATGTTTATTCTTGAAAGTGTTTTATTGAACAATATTAGGCAAATTAGTTCACATGTGCAGGTTAGGTTAGTTACCTGATATTCTGTAAAATATAAAGTCAGTTAAATAAGACTTTTTTTGTTGAATTTTTAAATAAAAATTATTGGCCACCATTTTGTTCCATTATCTGGAATTCGTGTTACATACGAGCTTATCTCTATATCACACTTAATGCTTGCACAACATTTTAAATAAATCTACTAAATAGTTTTAGGACGACTTTTTAAATATTTTATTAAGCCGCCATTTTGTTTTGCTATTTTATATTCATACCAAAATGGTACCAGTTTATTCCTACGTATCAATGACAGCCATGAAATTATAAAAAGGCTGGGTCGATGAAAACAAACTAAAATGTAGTGTTGACATGCCTTCTAACAGAGAAAAGAGGACCAGTAAATGGACCTTATGAAAGATATGACAATTGAAAAATAAAATAAATCTCCTAAAATAGACAGTTTTGAGAATGACCTTTACAAAAGAATTAGCTAATCTAGAACTGGAGGAACAGCATTAAATATATCGAAAAAATAGAAAAATAATCCTTAGATATCTGTATATATATATATATATATATATATATATATATATATATATATATATATATATATATATATATATATATATATATATATATATATATATATATATATATATATATATATATATATATATATATATATATATATATATATATATATATATATATATATATATATATATATATATTACAGGGTGTCCCACGACGAATTGCGACGATTTCTAAGAAAGTAGGCTTTGCAAAATTTTGAAATTTTGGCAGCTAACTAAAGTCGATGGGGGCAATTAGCGCAAATATTTTCAAGATGGCGGCACTTCTGTTTATACCGGAAGTAGACGTCAACTTTCTTTTTTTAAATAGCAATAACAAATAACACCCTGTATATTATCGAATTTTTGGATTCCTCGAAAAATTCTAGGTATATTTCATGTATAATATCCTATACCAAACTTGAACTGTTTTTGAGATATTTTGAATTTTATGTAAAAAATGACGTTTGCAGGTCTGGACGTAACCATAAATATCTGCTTATCGAAGTCTCTATTATTTATCTTGCGGGTGGCTTCCTTATCCAAAAGGATCCACTTTAGTGGCCTGTGCTGATATTTTTATAATAAATAAACATAGGGTGATCAAAAACTGACATAAAAATCGTTAAAAGTTACTTTTTTCAAATGGAAACCCCAACTTTTTATAATTTTATCTTATTTAACACTTAAAATAAAGGTGACTTTGCATAAAGTTGTCTATTCCAAAAATTTGTAATTTGTGAGTTATTGTCGATTTAACATTTTTTATTCTAATAATGCCAGACGGCTTCTAAGTTTTCTTATTAGTTGGCTATGATTGGGGGGCCTGGCGAGAACAAAACCAATTGGTTACTATAAAAACGTAATATTTAATTGTCGTATTATACTAAAATATTATTTATTTATTATAGTAATTATAACAATTATTAAACCAGCCGGAGCGATTAAATTACACACACGAGGATTATTTGAGTTGAGATAAACAGAATCCGTCACCGAACAGCGTTAAACAAATGTTGGAAAACTATAAAAATATTGGAAACGTCAAGGCAAAAATTAATAAGACGAAGCTTATTGTTGATAATGAAAATGTCGAGATTGCAATTCTGGGATCTTTTGCAGCATATCCAATGATATCCCTAAGAGACGTGGCAAGACAATTAGGAATCTCGAGGAACTCAGTGCATAGGATTCTGTTAAAACATAACTTCCAACCTTATTTAGTATCATAGGTTCAACATCTAAAAGACACTGATTTGCCAAAAAGAGTACAGTTTTGCGAGTTTATTTTAACAATAGTACAAGATAACCCTAGATTTTTGGACAATATAATTTGGACCGATGAAGCAAAATTTACTAAAAATGGCCTTTTCAATAGACACAATTCCCATTTTTGGAGTGATTCGAATCCTTATGCAGTAAGATCGCGGAACTTTCAAGAATCCTGGCAATTTAATGTATTTTGTGCAGTAAGGAACAATGGAATAATAAAACTGACTTTTTACGAAGAAAATTTGAATGGCAAGTTATACATTGCCTAAACACAAGGACTCTTTTAATGAAAAATAATCCATTTAGGTAATATTACAATAATTTTTTTTATCAATTTAGCGTCAATCCAAAAGTAGCTAAATCATTTAGTAAATATTATTACATAAATAAATTAAATCAATTTATTTATACAGGCCACATTACACTACTTCATACAAATACTGGTCCACATACCGTAACACATATCTAAAAAAATATATCGTCCCAAGTTTTATAGGAAAGTTATCTTTAGTTAGATATTTTCAAGCTATTTATACAGGGTACTTTAGAAAGTCATAAAATACTAAACCTTCTTTTTTTATTGAGCACTCTTCAGATTAAATTAATTGAATTTTGATGTATTTTGTTTCTTCTTAAATCAATAAATCGATGAATATTATCAAAGCATTTCTTTCCGTAAAATTATATCTATAAACTTTTGTAGGAGAAAGATATCTGAATATTCTTGAAGAGTTGGACAACGAATATTTAAGTAATTTACCTTTGGCAGAACATAGTCAAATTTTCTACCAACACGATGGCGCCCCACCACATAGAACCGTTGCAGTTACTAACTTTTTACAAGCTACGTTTTACGACAAGTGGATTGCCAACAATGGACCTTTCCTGTGGCCTCCTCGTTCCCCCGATTTGAGAGTCTTAGACTATTTTATATGTCGAACGGAACAAGGTGGACATTTTCAATATTTATTGAAAAAATAAGTTGTGCTCTTGTGTAGACTATAATGGGAATAGGATTTCTTTAATTAATTTTTGTCTTCACGGTTTCAACATTTTAACAACATTCCAACATTTGCTTAACGCTGTTCGGTGACGGTTTCTGTTTATCTGGATATCTATCAGCAAATATCTGCCATGTTCTTGTTAAAACTCTGTTAGATTCCCTATAGATAATAAACAAATTCAAATAATCCTCGTGTGTGTAACTTAATCGCCCCGGCATGATTATTAGTTTAATAATTATTATAATTACTATAATAAATAAATAATATTTTAGTAGGTAATTGTCAAACGACAATAAATGTTACGTTTCTATAGCAACCAATTGGTTTTGTTCTCGCCAGGCCTCCCCGTCATGTCCAACTAACAAGGAAACTTAGAAGCCGTCTGGTATTATTAGAATAAAAAATGTTAAATCGTCAATAACTCAAAAACTACAAATTTTTGGAATAGACAACTCTATACAAAGGCACCCTTATTTTAAGTGTTAAATAAGATCAAATTATAAAAATTGGGGGTTTCCATTTGAAAAAAGTGATTTTTAATGATTTTTTAAAGTATATTTATAATGTTTTTGAGCATCCTACATTTATTTATTACAAAAATATCAGCACAGGGCACTAAAGTGTAACCTTTTGGACAAGGAAGCCAACCGCAAATAAATAATAGAGACTTCGATAAGCAGATATTTATAGTTATGTCTAGACCTGCAAACGTAATTTTTTTACATAAAATTCAAAATATCTCAAAAACAGTTGAACTTAGGTATAGGATATTATACATGATAACTACCTAGAATTTTTCGAAGAATCCAAAAATTCTATTATATACAGGGTGTTCCATTTAAAATAAGAAAGTTGACGTCTACTTCCAGTGTAACCGGAAGTGCCGCCATCTTGAAAATATTTTGCGCGAATTGCCCCCATCGACTTTAGTTAGCTGCCAAAATTTCAAATTTTTCCAAAGCCTACTTTCTGAGAAATGGATCGCCTCAGTTCGTCGTGTATATATATATATATATATATATATATATATATATATATATATATATATATATATATATATATATATATAGATAGATTATGCGAAGTCAACATTTTTTTTTTTTTTTTAAATGGAACGCTGCTTATAGCGGATCTGGGAATAGGATTTCTCTAAAAACCTGAAATAGGTACCCAAAGATTTTGTATGGGGTTCGTTTTTGTCATGTAAACAAAAACTGAGGCCCCGAGGGGAAGGTACAGCCCTAAGCAACTTTTTTTTCAAATTGGAAGACACCTTTTGTGGCGACTTTTTTGAAAGCTTATTGAAAAAGAATTTGCCATTATTATTTTTTTGAGATCTGTCAAACCATGTGTCAGAAATTTATTAAAAACCAATTTTTAAATATAATAACATTAATAATAACAATAAAACCTTACCTATCTAGTGTAAATATTGTCGAAAATGTGTCCCATTAACTTGTTTGCACAGACCCAAAGAATGGTAGAATTCTTCCCTTACCCTGGTTACATAGAACGTTCTTTTTAAATCACCACATAAGAAAAAATCTAAGGGTATCATATCCGGGGATCGGGGCGGCCACTCTATGTATCCTCGCCGTCCTATCCACCTATTTGGAAATGCAACGTTTAAGAACTCTTTTACATTCTTGCAAAGTGGGGAGGGGCCATTTTTAGGGAATATTGTTTGCAGTTGCGGTATTAAAAATGTTTGCAGAAAATTTAAATAGAGGTCTTCATTTACGTTCTCCTCAAAAGAGAATGGACCAATTATTCTGTCTCCTATTATTTCATCCCAAACATTCACTTTCCCTTTACCCTGTGAGTGACTTCATAATACCGCCAATTTTGACGATTAACCTAAAATGGAGGTTAGTTAATAGGACTTAATAGGTTTGGAGCTATGATTCCCAAAGTGGCCGAAATCGAATACTCGGTTCCGAACCGAATGTTCGATTTCGTCTTGCATAGGGTTCTTGTCAACGAAAAAGGCATTTGGGGGTTCGTGAGGTGTAAATAGGGATAAAATTACAATAATTGCAATAATTCAAGTGTATATGACATTGTACCTTACCCATTTGAGGCCAAATGTTAATCAAAATAATCCATCAATTGTTATCAGAACATCAGGTTAATCCCTTTCATTAACAACAATATTTACATTTCATTTGTTAAATTTTGGAAGTGGACATTTTTTTTCTGATTTATTTTGTCTAAATAAAAATGTTCGTTTGATTTGGGCATTAATTTTAAGAAAGCTAAAATTGTTGCTTTCCCTAAAGGTATAAATAAAATTGTAATTACTTTTTTGCAACAAACCATTCTACAAAAAAACCTTTTAGTGTGAGAAGGAGTGTTACTACTGTCAGCTGTGAAAAAAACACATTTGACGTTACACAGTTTAGTATTTATTAATATTAAGTAAGCGGGGTCTACTGCAGATGGTTTACAGGACAAAAAGTTTGCGAAACTCTGGTTTGGAGGTTCAAGAGTTTGCCTAGGATAAGGGTTAAATTCCTTTGAAACATAAATACATTTCTGTTTAACTCTCAAACTTACTTGACCCTCTAAAGTAAACGTTGCTTTGCCAGAAAAAACTATCCAATCCATTTCAATTTGTCGGTTGTCCAATGCGGCAATCATGGCTTCGCAAAATTCTACCTTTCTATCTAAATCATCCTCCAATAACTCTTGTATTGGCTGCCTTTTAAAGGGTTTTATGCCAGCAGATTTTGTGATCTTTAACACTGTTTTATGATCAATATTGTGGGCACGAGATATATGCCTTGCTGGTGTAATTGGGTTTTCTTGATAACTCAAAAGGATATCTAGTTTAGCTTCATCTGATACTTTTGGAGTTCTTTTTCGAGGAACATATCTAACGTGACCCAAATCTCTAAATTGCTTTTCAATTTTGCTAACTGTACTTCGCGACAAAAGAGGTAGATCTGGATGACATTCATGAAACAAAGCAGCAACTTCTTCTTGACTTCGTTTTCTTTCTCCATACCCGATCATCATCAGTATTTCGATTTTTAACGTTTGAGTTAAACACATCTTTAAAACATAATCAAAGATTTAAAAATTTTAAATTACTTTACACACAACGCAATTAACGAGATTAAAAGCGTATGATGTGAAAAGTACCTTTGCTCGGAGCCCAATATAAAAGAAGTGCATAAAATGTTTATTTTTTCTGTAAAAATGCAAATACAAATTATAGTTAGTCTATTTATTTATTTACTATCGTCATTTTGACAATTTGTTACTATGACAATATACATTGCTAAGCACGGCCGCCTACTTAAAACTTTTACTGTTGCCGTTCAAAGGATATTCATAAACACAGGTAGTTTATCAAAACGTTTACCTTTTTAGAGACCAAACCGCATTAATTTGAAAGGCACTATATACCTTTTGTATAAATATTCCCCTAACTAACCTTCAACAAAATCAATTATGTCACGTTCCTTTTAGGACAAACTATTTACAGAACTTTCTGTTGTATAGAATAGCAAGGAGTTGTAATAATTACTATAACATTACTACCAAAAAAGTATTAGGGAAAAATAATCAGTGAGTTACTTATTTCTGTTCAAGTTTTTATTGTTTTCTTCTTTACCGTTTGATTCATTACTAATTAAATTAGTTAATACTTTTCTTAATTTGTTGATAAGGGGTCAAATTACGTTAATACTTTTTTGGGTTCATATCTGATTGTATCTACGTTGCACGCCAATAATAAAAACTGCTAAAATATAAGGTGTCTTACGGAAAAGTAAAACATTTTGCGACTTAATAGCTCGAAAACAGAAAATGATATCGAAATACGGTTTTCACCGAATGGCTTAGATTGTCAGTGTTACCAAATTTTCCCATTTATCTTAGGATCGCGAAGAAATACCGGTTTTTTGGGGCTAAATTAATGTTTTATTTTAAATGGGTCAACCTATATATTTTTATGGTCTTGGATAGCCTGACACTTCTTCTTTTCAAACATACATAGTTTGGAGATATTTATTTCAAGTTCTTAGATTTTAAAATTAATTTTTGCTACAAATACAAAATAAAATAACTAAAGTTAGAAAGTTTTAATTTCGTGAAGATAAATAAAATCTATAACAATTGTTGTTAACTTCCACACACTTAGTCAATCTATAGAGAAAATTTCCATATGAGTTTTGAAACATTTCTTATGTTAATTTTAAGTTCTTTCAAATTTCGTGGTAGATGATTGTAGCACGCTTCCTTCACATAACCTCACAAAAAAAGCCAGGGATCGTTAGATCTGGGTAATATGAAGCCCACGGTATAGGACCTCCCCTACCTATCCACCTGTTTGAGAAAACTCGATCCAATGAATTTCTCGCAATATTTGAACAATGCGCTGTGGCGCCATCTTGTTGGAAATATACGTCATTAATTATCCCTTCTTCTTCAAGTTGCGGATAAAAGAAAAGTTCTAATATATCGGTGTATTTAGCTCCAAAGACGGTATTATCCATAAAGATAAAAGGACCGTACACCTTGCTGGACGACACCACACGCCAAATATTTACTTTTGGCGAATCCCTTTCAAATTTGACGAATTGTCGCGGATTTTTCTCTCCCCATATGCGGCAAATAATATGTTAATATGTTTGGTAACCTTTCCGTTTAAATGGAATGTTGCTTCGTATGACATTATTATTCGCGCATTACGAAATTGTCTCGTTAAATCTAGAATTGTTTAACATGTGTAGTATCTTCGTAAGCGTGGGGTATAATTCGTTGAAATGTTGTGTTAAATTGTGTATGCTTTAAATTTAATTATCTTTAAAAGTCGCTCTATTTTACTTTTCGACATCATCAATGTGCTGGCCATTTTACGAATAGATATTTTTTAATTATTATTACTTAAAATTTCCCTTACAGCTAAGACTTCGTAGTAGCACGTCTGCTCGATTGTCACGTCGCTGGATTCTCTCCAAAGAGCCTGTATCTCTAAACCGTTGCACCCATAACAAAAACTACCTTTTGGGGAATTGTTTTGATGTCCTGTACGAAATCTGCTTTTGGACATTGTTATTGATTTCGTTTCTGCATATGTTATTACTAAAAATGCCTTTTCAATTTGATTCAATATTTTAAAAATCGAACAAATAATAAATCTGACAGCTGCATTTGACTACATACTCTTGTTCCGAAGCACACTTGATAGTTATGGTGTCGCAAAACTACGAAGAATGGATAGCGATGGATGACGTCGAAAATTAGAGCGACTTTTAAAGATTATTAAATCTAAGGCATACAGAATTCAAGCATTTCAAGGAATTATCCCCATCCATATGTGAAACAATTTTAGATTTAACGAGAGAATTTCCTAATGCGTAATTAATAATGCCAGACGAAGCAATATTTTATGTATAGTCAAAAGCAGTGTTATCGAGCGGGTCATACGATTTATCAACGCCAAACTTTTTAAGTTTGTTTTCCTTTTATTACGTGTGATCATATCCTCCGCGTAAAATCCGGAAGATCAATTAGATAGACGTATGATATTTCATATGAAAAAAGAGGATAAACATATAAATACCAGCAGTTGCAAAAATTTTTGAGAGATGTCACTTCAAAGTCAGATTGACAAGTAAGTGACAAAATGAGTAACAGAAAACAATTTTCGGTTTTTTTGCATACACAAGCGGAAAAAATGGTATTAAATCTAATAAAATATTACGAAAATGAAAATTCACCGGCCAATATCCAGGAGACAGTAGCAAAAGCTCTGGGAATCGGTATAAGGACTGTGCAGAAAATTGTAATTTATTACCGAAGAAGATTAAGAAATGTACACGAAAAAAGCCAAAGACAGAAGACTTAAGTGACAACGTAAAAATGGATGTTCGTAATGCCATTCACGATTCATACACATCAAAAACTAATATAACCCTCCAAGTTTTAAAAAAAGCTTTAAAAAATCGAGGCATATCGAAAATTGGACTAAAATCGTTGTCAAAATTAATAAAAATGTTGGGTTTTCGATATAAAAAGGACTGTAATCGAAGATTTTTATGCGAGCTGCCACATATAGCAAGTCAGCGTATCCAGTTTTTAAAGAAATATACGGAAAATGTTAATTCAAAATTTAGAAAAGTGGTATTTTTAGACAAGATTTGGATATTTTCTAATGGAAGTGGTTCGAAATCTTGGCAGGACGAGTCTGTAAAAAGTGTCAAGAGAAAAAAGAGATGTGGAACGGGAGAACGGTTCATCATTTTGTATGCAGGTTTTTGAACAGGATTTCTCCCAGGTGCAAGTTTACTGTTTTCTTCAACATCCAAAAGTATGGATTACTATGATAATATGAACTGTGAACTGTTTGAAAAGTGGTTAAAAGAACAACTGCTTCCAAATTTAGATGCTCCACCTTTAATCATTCTGGACAATGTATCTTATCATTCAAGAATCTTAAATAAACAACCTACTTCACCCTGGAAGAAAAGTGATATTTATGACTGGCTAATAAAACAAAAGCAAAATCCTTTACCCAATATGCTGAAACTAGAACTTTTTTTAATGGCAAAATCTATTAAAAAACGAATAATATATGCCGTAGATGAAATATTACGGGAAAATGGACATGAGGTTTCACAACTGCCGCCATACCATTGCCAGTTTAACGCAATAGAATTAACATGGGCTGGGGCAAAATCATATTACGAAAAACACGTGAACGATGGTCTTACATCAAATGAAGTGCAAATTGTTTGGCAAGATTCATTAAATTATATATATTACGCCGGAGTAGTGGAAGAAATCTGTGGAACATACGAAGAAATTAATATGAGATTGGTGGAATCTAGAACGAGTTCTAAGTGTCGAAATAGCATCAATGATCATTGCGCCATTTGAGGACGACTCAGAAGATAAGGACTTTTTAAGTGATGATGATATTTTTTAGTCTATAATATTAAAAAGTTTCTGAAGGATTATATTAGTCTTTGACGTGTATAAATCATAAATTGCGATATGAATATCCATTTTTCCATTATAACTTAAGTCATTTGCATTTGGATTTTATCGTGTACATTTCTTAATCTTCTTCGGAGGTAAATTATGTTTTTTTTTTCATGCACAAGTTTCTGTGCATTCCTTATACCGATTCTCAGAACTTTTACCACTGGTTCCTAAATATTAGCCAGTGAATTTTAATTTTAAATTTTTTTTATTAGATTTGACACAATTTGTTTGCTTACTTTTTTTATTATATTTGTAATTTTGTAGGCAATAAATAAATAATTATAGAATACTTGTTTCAAATTTAAAGCGGGTATAAATCGGTAAAATCGCTTTACCAGAAACTCGGGGCTAACGAAAAAATACAGTCTGTATATATATATATATATATATATATATATATATATATATATATATATATATATATATATATATATATATATATATATATATATAAATCGGATAAGTAGTTTTTACCTATGCCGCGAACAGACTGACGGACAGACCTAGAGGCAGACGGAATTGAGAAAACATGTTTTCCGGCATCTAGGGACTGTTAAACGTAAAGATCTGAAAAAATCTCACGAGGGAAGTAATAACTAATTATCTTGTGTTTTTAACAAAAGTGTATAATATTTTTGCAAAATAAATTTTTTTTGTTATCACAATACAAAAATAAACAAGTTTTTCTTTGCACAAGGGTGGCTCGTATTTAAATAAATGACATTGTATAAGTGGTTAGATTTTTAGGTCAAGCGGGGCTCATAATTTTTGGTGATTGATAAAAAAATCTCACTTTCATTAAGTGACTGTATAAACAGAACACATCCTGATTGTTCCACTTATTCGAACAGCCTTCCGACTTTATTAAGGCTCTTGCCATTTTGTGTATTTTTGTTTAATCATTTTGCCAACCAAAAAATTTTAACCAAATACATATTTAGCGAATTTTCTTATTTAGTCCCTCGGCATTTAATATATAAAATAATATTAAGTGGCTATTTTAATAATATTGCGTATTATAATAAAAAAAAACTATTTTCTTTCTTCCTATATATTTGTAAATAGCCCATCGAGATTTTATAGCTCGATAAAAGAATCACACAACATTTTGGTATTCACTGTGTTTTCTGATTTAATTCATAATGTTGGTGACCTTTGGACCCATACAATAAGACCGCATTCGACTATAAACAGAAAGGTTAATTATTATGTAAGAGTTTGCAAAGTCAATTTTAAAATCTAAAAACTTAAAATAAATAAGATAATTCCGGGTTACATGCCCCACCGGTACAGATGCCCCGATCGGCAAATATTCGGGCTTAATCGTTAGTTGGCGCCATAAGTATGGTGGTTGTTTACTTGTTGTGTGTTTAGCGAGAGGCACAATTAATAATAAAGAAAAGAAGCCAGACAATGGATGATAAATCACCCTGGGAGACGTCTTACTCGCCTGCAAGTTGGTAAAATCATAGGAGCTGCATGGGGTAAAGCAGCTAATGTTGAAAATGGTGTCTCTGGGTTTCGGGCATCAGGAATTTTCCCACTTGATCCGGCGGCCATTCCTGATCATTTTTATCACATTTCGGATAATATGTCTCAACATACAGTGGAAAATTCTACAGGTAAAAAGAGCTCTTCTTTAAAGGAACATCAAAACCCAAATTCTGTTTTAGAGGCAGACCCGGAAAAAGCTCAGTCCGACAAATCTATTTTAGAAAAAGTTAGCGTAGAACAAGAACCGGTTCCAGGTACAAGCTCAATGATAGTACCAGATGGTGTTCATCCAAAAGAAACCCCTTTAAAATATCTGCAAGATATTAGTCCGGTGCCAATTCTTCCAAAATCAATTAAAAAACGAAAGAAGCAATCTGCCGAAGTTTTGACAAAGCGAAACCCAAAATCAAAAAAAAATATTGAAGACGATTTTTCCTCCTCGGATGATGAACCACTTGCTGTTTATGTAAAAAAGGGTAAAAGGTCCCCATCTACAAGTTATGCTAAGGAATCAGAATCTTGCATAGAATGCTGGGAAAATTATTATGAAACAACTAACAAGGCAGATTGGTTAAAATGTTTGGGATGTGACAAGTGGTTTCATGAGACGTGTACAATATATGGGGACCACTGCGTCACATGTGGACGTGAAAAACTAAGGGCTGCAAATCATGACCGTGCCAAGAAAAAAGTATTCTTATAAACTGAGAGTCTTTGTCATATTATTAGAAAATAAGTTTAAGTTAAAAATTTCCTGTTATTTTTAATAATCTTATTTATGTATGTTAAGATGATAAAAATAATGAAAGTTCCTTCTTTTCCTTTATGGGGCGACTCTCCCAGAGTGGGGCACCTGACCCAAACTGCAAGGGCAACTCTCCTTAACTGCCGGGAGAGATGGCCAAAAAAGTTGTTTTTGTTAAAAAAATTTTACAAAAAAAAAATAAAAATTTTAAGTTTTTTAAACATGTTATGTCGTGTCTAAATAAATATGCTATTTTTTTATCATAGGCTTTTTAATTTAAAATATTATTTGAATTTTTAATCACATATTTTGCTTAAGTGAGGCATCTAACCCTGATTTACCTTATCCCCAAACTACTAAGCATTTTTGAAAAGAAGAAGTGTCAGGCTATGCAAGACCTTAAAAATACATAGGGTTGCCCATTTAAAATAAAACAGTAATTTAGTCCCAAAAAATAGGTATTTCCCCGAGATCCTAGCATAAATGAGAAAATTTGGCAACATTGACAAGAAAAAAACTCGGTGCAAATCTAAGCCATTCGGTGAAAACCGCATTTCCATAGCATTTTTCGTTTTCGAGCTATTAAGTCGCGAAATGTGTTACTTTTCCGTGGGACACCCTGTATTATATAAAATGTTTTGGGCTATTGCTAGAATAAACTAAGCACGTCCTTCAACAAATGTCCTTAATAAAATATGTGGACATCTATCCCGCCTACGGTCGAATTCACATGGGGTTTTCGTTCTGGCGTCAATCATAATTTGGACTGGACATCTGACACCATGTTTTATGTATGTTTACGGGGCGGTAATAGATTACTTGATTGGATTATCGAACCCACATCTTTTCTGGCTTTCATAAATCATAATGTTTCGCTATAAATTCAGGTAATGGTCTAAAGATATCGATACGATGCGTAAGATGCGGCATGGTATTACAGTTTTGTTCTTATAAAAAATACACAAGAAAAACATAAAACATATATTAAAATAAAATTAATAATAATATAAATTAATTACTTTTCTGATTACAAACAGTATTTTAAGTACTTGGTACATTATACTTGAGAAAGTGAAAGGCCATGTCATTGCAAACTTTTGGACAAAAGCACAGTAGAACTGACAGACCGACAGACAGTCAGACAGAGCAACGGAATTGATTAAACATATATTATTTGGCATGTATCGATTCTAAAACATGATGATACATAAAACCTCGTGATCTTGGATTCTAATCAAAATTTTACCTGTTGGTTTCCTCATAAAACTTGATTTTTGTGCAGAATTTGAGGTAATTACTAACATATAGAGCCACTAAACAAAAGACCATTGTTATACCAGATTTAGCGAACATTATCGGCAGCCCATTCCTTCTGGCTGCCTATCGTTAACTTATAAGTTACTAGCTGACCCGGCAAACGTTGTTTTGCCATACACAATAGGAAATGTTTTTAAAAGTATCTGACACTATAAGTGTGTGGGAATTTGAAAGAGTAATGAAGCGTTGTAGACAATTGAAGCATACTTTATTTAAGTTAATATAGTAATCTTTATTAAAATACCAAATATATTAAATTACAGATTTTGATAGCTTGACACTACTACTAATTATTATGGCATTTAAAAAATAAACAAAGATTATTCTCTCAGCGCAATGGAGTGTACAATATTTTTGGTCAGTCCGTCTATTACGGTTCATGAGATATAGCCTGGTGACAGACGGACGGATGGACAGCAGACTCTTAGTAATAGGGTTCCCGTTTTTACCCTTTGGGTACGGAACCCTAAAAACCGCTGTCGATGGAATAGCTACTTCAATATCATAAAACCCCTTCATAAAATAAATTTATTAAATGTCTTGAATTTTTTGTTCAATTGCAAAGTGAGTCCTAAAATTGAAATTAACACTCTCATAAAATATATTACTCATTTTTTTCGCTGTTAGAATATATTTATTTCAACCCTCTCTTTTAATTTGGTAACTCAACTCCTTCAAAAGTTAACGTTTAAAACAGATAATTTGGATAAATTTTATTTAGCAAAACAACTGTCCATCACTTTATTTCCACAAAATGTTAAAGTATAATAAATTACATACCTTTAAAGTAAGGGCGTTGTTGGCACAAAATAAATGTCTATTATTAATTATTAACTGAACTGAATTAAATTAACTTGAGAGGCGTATCAGTCGAGACACAATTAAAACAAAAAAACTATATTAAAAACAAAACAATACAGGTTTCATCCTGTCTGAGTACTCCGTAGAGTTGATTTGATACTTGCGCAGGCGCGTATAACCCGTGTATGTGGGGTTGCGGTTGCGTTGCTGTACGGGAAATTCAATTCAAAATGATTTATTTATGCGGGACCGCCAGCTAAATCAATAAATATTTTTAATAACGTAAAAGAACAAAAATAATTTTCTTTAAAAAAAAACCTGAAACTAAATATGTAATACCCGATTTTTAAGGAAATATAAAAAAAATGTGGTAGAAAATAAAAAAAAAGTAGTTTACAACGGGACTCGAAAAAATTGTAAATAACGTGAATAATACAAAAATAGCTATTAAAAAATAGGGGTTGATGGTAGAAGGGTGAAAATTTAGGGTTGTATGTAGTTTTTAATGCTGAATCGTGAAAAAATAAAAACAAACAATTTTGTCCAAAAATTAAAAAAAAAATTTTTGGGGTGAACCACCCTTAATTTTTAGGGGTGTGAAAAATAGATGTTGGCCGATTCTCAGACCTACCCAATAAGCACAGAAAATTTTATGAAAATCGGCTTAGCCGTTTCGGAGGAGTTTGGTAACAAACACCGTGACACGAGAATTTTATATACAGGGTGGCCCATCGAAAACGTACCGCAAGGCATAACGGCCAGGGTAATTTTTTTTTCAAAATATCCAAAAACACCTCAATTTTGTTTGTGAGGGGGACAATTTTTGCCCTTAAAATGATCGCAAAATTTTCAACCCTCTAAGCGGGGGTGTCATCCCCCAAACTTTTTCAAATGAGAAGAGGGGTCAAGTGGTACCGCAATGAAAAGGGTTTTCTATTCTCTATACATACCCGCTTTGGTTTTGAAAATCGGTCAAGTCATTTAGAAAATATGAAGGATTGAAATTTAAAATGTTTATTTACAAATTATCAGAGTAAATGATAAGGATAAATTCCTTCGACCAATTCGCTATTTTTGTCCTGTTATTTTAGATGTTTACTGCTGATTTTAGTGATTTGACATGCCACAACGATCAGGTGCGGTAGTTGCTAGATAGCTGTTCTGTAACTTGTGCGTTTAAATTTCTCAATATCATTAAATTTTTTATCAATAATTATGGTGTACTCACTTGCAGAAAAAGTGGAAATAATCGAATTTTATTTTAAAAATAATGAATGTGGCAATCGGGTTGCGCAGATATTTAATGAACGACATCCTGAAAAACACCTTTCCGGCAAAATTGTTCGCGACTTAGTAGCAAAATTTCGCGAAACTGGATCCCTTATGAATAAAAAGAGGCAGATGGAAAATCCTGTAGTAAATGAAGCTATGTAGGTCTTTGTATTGGGCTAAGTTGCCATGGATAGTACGCTGAGTACAAGAAAATTAGCCAATGAGACCGGCGTGAATCGTACAAGTGTCCAAAGAATATTGAAAAAACACCATTTCCACCCGTATAAAATTCAGTTGGTACAAGAACTCAACGAAGACGATTTTGATCGCCGCTTGCAATTTTGTGAAACTATTAGTGAACGAGTGGCCAATAATAATAATTTTCTATTCAATGTGTGTTTTTCGGGTGAGTGCACTTTCTTTTTGAACGGTGTAGTTAATCGGCATAACTGTCGGTACTGGGCTGAGAACAACCCCAGGGTATTTCACGAGGTGCACACACAACATCCTCAGAAATTGAACGTGTGGGCTGGTATTTTTGGAAATTCTATTGTGGGTCCTTTTTTTCTTCCTGGATCTCTAACAGGTGATATGTACTTAGATTTACTGGAAAATACCATCGACCCAGCCCTAACTGACATCATCGAAAATAATCCTGGATACGTTGAAGCGGAACTGATATTTCAACAAGACGGTGCACCTCCACATTACTCTCAAAATATGCGTAATTATTTAAACACTAACTTTCCCGGGCGGTGGATAGGACGAAGGGGTGCCATTGAGTGGCCTCCCCGGTCACCCGACTTGATTCCTTTAGACTTTTTTCTATGGGGACGCATAAAAGAAGATCTGCGAACACGAATTATTGACGTTTGTCGCGAATTGACCCCTCAAGTTCTTCAGAATGTTCGAGAACGATTTGAAGCTAATTTGTATTACTGTATGGAGGTCGACGGGCAACATTTTCAGCATTTGCTTCATTAATACGGTAAGTTTTTTTTTTATTTAATTCAATTTATGCGTTTTTTGAAAAATGTATTTTTCAAATTTCAATCCTTCATATTTTCTAAATGACTTGACCGATTTTCAAAACCAAACCGGGAATGTATAGAGAATAGAAAGCCCTTTTCATTGCGGTAGCACTTGACCCTTCTTCCCATTTGAAAAAGTTTGGGGGATGACACCCCCGTTTAGAGGGTTGAAAATTTTGCGATCATTTTAAGGGCAAAAGTTGTCCCCCTCACAAACAAAATTGACGTGTTTTTGGATTTTTTGAAAAAAAGATTACCCTGGCCGTTATTCCTTGCGGTACGTTTTCGATGGGCCACCCTGTATATAAAATAATAATGTCAGTTATAACCGAACTGCTGGAACTTCGAAGTACACCAAGGAAATTTTTACTGGAAACTCAAAATGAAATCATTTCAACACGGATGAAGATTTAGAGTTGCGGTTTTCGGCTTTTGTTTTATCAACATCTATTGTATGCAGTCCGATAAGGGCAGTTTCAGGACACAATGGCAACTGTCTTATACAAGAGGTTATATAAGACCCTGTCATTTTTTAAAGGTTTCTTCGACCAGAATTCTTACTATAGGAAATATTTTTCTCTTACCCTTTGTGCAACCAAAATAATCTAGAGCTAGGTGCGAAAAAACAATTTCTATTTTAAAATTTTGGCATCGTTTCCGACATACGGGGTTTTTTCGAAAAAATAATTTTTTAAAATAATCTGCTGAACAAAGCCCACTTGTGGCAATCAAAGGTATATCTATCAGATTATGAACATGATTGTCACCCTTAAATTTTCCAACTTAAATATTGTATACAGGGTTCACCAAATACTAAGAGGTGGACGTTAAATAGCGATTTGTTGGGTTTGGTTTTTTCTATCAATGTTGAATTAGAAAGAACGAACATTTTTACCGAAACGTTTTTTACTTTGAAATTTGCTCTAGTTCTTTCAGATATTGCTTTTAATGTAAAACAGATATTTATAATGAAAAATCGTTGATATACTTCTCCTTTTCTCAATAAAATACAGTTTCACATGTTACTTTTGTTAATACAGACTTACTTAAACTGTTTACCCATCATCGCAAATTGACTGAAAATATGTCCCAATAATAACAAAGAATTGGAATACTACCTACCTTGCGGAGCAGAAATGCAACACTGTTAAAATTTAGAATCGGTAGAATTTTTGGTGCACCCTGTATACATTATTCTTGGTGGAATACTTAAGGGTGCCAACCCTGTTCATAATCCGATAGACCATACCGAATCTGATTGCCATAAGTGAGCTTTGTTCAGCAGACCGTTTAAAAAAATCAATTTTTCTAAAAAAACCCTGGATTTCGGAGAGGAAGAAAAAATTTCAAAATCGCTGGAAATTGTTTTTTGTACGTAGCTTTAGATTATTCTGGTTGTACTAAAAGAAAAAGAAATCTTCCACAGTAAGAGTTCTGGCCGAACAAACTTTTCAAAAAATGGCAGGGTCTTATATAACAGACCTAAGCACAATACCCTCACGAAAATTTTAACCAGGATGTCTAAAAAGAAATTCCACTTATATACGGGATGTTTCCTAACTACGGTACGTAACTCCAGGAGATGATTCCCCAGGTCATTTTAGGAAAACAGTTCGTATTAACATGTGTCCGGAGTTGTCTCGATTCTGAGATACGGGGTGTTTTTTAAAACATCGGTTTTTTATAAACATCACAAATATCCTTTGGCAGTCGATTTGGTCGAAATTTGGCAGTATCATTTTTAGTACTAAGGCGCTCATTCAGCCCTAACTAGATTAAAGTTATTAATTCCAGTGGCGTCTCAAGGGGCGGGCACGGCAACCATTATTATTGAGAAAAAAATTATGCCCCTGACCCTTTCTGCAATTTTTATAGTTTTTTCAGTTTAAGCAAGTCAAAATACAACTTTTTTGTCTCTTGGGTTGTTCGTATCTAGCCTCGTTTTCGAGAAAAGAAATACAAATGACTTTAAACTACAAAATGATCCATGGACAATATTAAAAAAATAAAAACTATGTATTAATTACTATACATATATTACAGAAAAATTAAAAATAGACAATTTCGGCCCTAAAGTAGATCGCAATCGCTTCGTCATTGATTGTCTGACACGTTCAAAAATCTCTGGAGTATTCCTTATGACATTGCAACTTTTCAAGTCGTTTACATCTAGTACAGGCGTTTTATAAACCAAGGCTCTGGTTTATAAAACGCCAGATCATCCCATAAATAGAAATCTAGAGGATTCATATCGGGACTACGGGCTGGCTAATTTTGAGATCCTACACGCTCGATCCAGAGATTAGAGTAAAAATCGTCGAGATGCTGACGAACAAAGAGACTAAATTGAGATGGGCCCCGTCGTGCATAAACCACATATTCACTCTTGCATGTAGGGCTACAAATCTACAGGGTAGATGTACTCGCAAAAAGTCTGTATAGGATTCACCTGTTAATCTTACCGGTTAAAAATTGGCCAATTAGATAATCATCAATAATTCCTACTCGTACGTTCAGCGAAAATTGTTGCTGAAAATGACTTTCTCTAATAACGTGAGGAAAATGGTTGTTATGATAATTAATGACAGCATCTCGTGAAAAATTTTCCTCGTCCGTAAATAAAATGTTTGATAGAAATTTGTTATTGTGTGCCACCGTATGAAGCAACCACCTACAAAATGTTAATCTTGGGTGAAAATCCCGAGGCAGTAAAGCTTGACCCGCTGTGTGTGATATCGGTACAGTAGATTCCTTTTTAAAACTTCGCAAACTGTTTTTGAGCTGACATGAAGCTATAGTGTAATCTTTCTGGTACCATATGAAGGATCTTCTTCGACCACAGTTCAGGCGTTGTTACAGTTTCTGGTCTTCCACCACCTGTATTTTTATTAAAACTACCAGTTTCACTTAATCTTGCATTTATCGTTCTAAATGTTTTTAAAAGGTTTTCGTTTTAAATCATTCTTTATTCATTTTTTTATATCATTCTTTATTATTTATTATTCTTCTTACTGAATTTCTACTAATTCTCGTTGTTTTAGATATTGCGTGATATATTTTTAAGCATTAACATATTGAACTGTGTGGTACAAAAGTCCAACTAAAAATCAAGGGAGCCTTGATTAAATCTCAAACAAAAGAAAACAGATTGATAGTGAATGTTGACAGTTTCTTTGAGATTTTGAAATATTATTCTTGTGATCTTTATAAGTTGTAATAACGCCCTTTCTTAGTTTAGAAAATAAATTGTTGAAAAATTCCCTTAGAGAAACATTTAATTATGAAGCTAAAAAGTTAGTGGCTATGTTTCCACGAAAAAATTGAAATCTTAGAACAATTAGTTACTTTTTAAAGCATTTGCGCTTAACTAATGGTTCTGTGGGGGTAAAGCGTGGACGTGGCAGGAAGAGATCCTCCAGAAGCCTTGCCAACATTAAATAAGTGAGAAATATTATTCAATATGCCCCAGCTCAAGTTTCGGTAGGTTGTCGAAAAATATCTAAAACAACGAGAATTAGTAGAAGTTCAGTAGGAAGGATAATAAAGAATGACTTAAAATTAAAACCTTTTAAAAAGATTTATTGTCAAAAGTTAACGAATGACGTAAATCAAAAACGTGTTGAATGGTGCGAACTTTTATTACAAAGATTCAGGTCACGGCGAGATATCGAAAAAATATGGTTTACCGACGAAAAAATATTCACTCTTCGATAACCAAAAAACCCTCAAAATAACCGAGTGTATTTTGCCGCTGATATGAAAAAGAGAGATATTCCTTTAAATCGGTTGCTAGTTGAAAGGGTGCATTTTTCGGAATCGGTGATGGTCTCCGTGGGAGTTACCATGAAGGGAAAAACCAGCATCATTTTTGTAGATGAGAACCTCTGAAGTTTACCAACGAGAAATTGTATCTCATATGTTACCGGAAATCGAATATATTTGTGATAACTATATATTCCAACAATGCCGTTAGATATTTACGAGAGAACTGCCTAGATTTTATAGAACCTCAATCTTGGCCCCCATACAGTCCTAATCTTAGTCCAGTGGATTATACAGTATGGAGTGTTCTGGAAAGAATGGTTTACGAAGATGGGGCGGTTAATACTGTTCAGGAATTAAAAGAAAGAATAATAATGTGCTTATAATAATCTTAACTAAGAAATATTAACAAATTCTATCGGATCTGTTGTAGAAAATCAAGGTGGTCACATCCACCACCAGTTTTTATAAATTGTTGATGTTATCTACTGTTTAAAATAAAATAATTTAAAGTTCATTTTTCTCGGGTCTAATAAATAAATCTATTATTATTTTATATTTCCTGTTTTTTGCTCGTTTTTTTGTACATTTTTGAAATTTCAGAACACGCCAATCTTGATTTTAAATAGTTTAATATACTTCAGCAAAATACAAACTTATAGGTTCTTTAGCCGATTAAATAACTCTCGCATGCGAATTAAATTAAAAAATTAACTATTAAAAATTTTATTCAGTCAAAATCTTCAAGTTGCTGATCATTATCCGAAAACCAATAAACCATTTTAATACCGAATCGTAGAAATATTGGAATCACCTGATTTTTGCACCAACTTTAAAATCAACGTTTTAGAAAAATTCGATTTTTTTACGCACCTTGTACAAAAAAATAAGTCGAAATTTTACAAGTAACTCATAAATAATTCAACTAAAACATATCCAAAAATATCTAAAATCGGTCAAAAAATAAGAAAAATGATAAAGTTTAAAAAAGGTTCCAATTTAATTTGACCCACAGTATAAGATCATTCGCATTATATTTCTTAAGCGGCAGTGATATCCTAACATTATGATGTGTTGGAAATTTTGGATGAGCTGAACTGTCTTCATCTTTTCAGTTGTAAATTAATTTTTTTGTCTTCACCAAGATAGACATGTGTAGATTTTTATATCGTTTAATGATAATTGGATGGTTAAAATTGATGAAATGTTTAAAAAACAGTTATTTATTATTTTAAAAATCTAATTGTTCCGGAGAACATCCGTATATACCTATAATTATGAGACCATACCCTTCCAGTAGATTATCTTACTACGCTAAGCGACGTGGTGGTCTCTAAGGGCTCTATACGGGTTAGTTTACGTGACTGTAAAGCCCAGGAGCCCTCTTTCAAAGCAATTCTATTATATCCGGGCCAGTGTGACCCTTAGGTATCAGGTGAGAGTATTGGATTTTCAATGCCGAACAGAAGTATCTGATTATAATGCCGTTATTGCTGACATTTTAGCTTTTACATCAGAGGGACTGAAATACAAAATAAAACAACTAATAATGTCACTTTATTGATTAAAATACTAATAATATTTAAAAAAAACTGAGTAATTTTCTTAATTTTTAACCGATTTTCACAATTTTTACTTCCCAGGTAAAAGTGTTGTAATCGTAAAAAACATAGCCTCCTATGTTTTTAGATATCTTCACGTTTTGGCATCCCTAGATGCCAAAAACTTGTCTTGAAATTCCGTCAACGCTCTGTCTTTGGACCTGCCTGTAAGCGGCATACCTTATAATTTACTATTTTATCGGAACAAAATGGATATACAAAAATCGAGATTAACAAAAACTGTATGTTAAACAACATATTACTATCAAAATATTTACCGAACTAACCAAAAATTTTGCATTAAAATCAAGAATTACGTAAAAATGAACGAAGAAATAAAATGGTAGCTTAATAAAATATTTAAATAATCATCCTGAAAAAAATACTTATTAGATTGATTTGAGTGTGATATAGAGATGATAAAATTTTGGTAGGAATTCAAGATGGCGAACCAAAATAGCGGCCAAATAAAATGACCCAAATCGCGAAAAAAATCTCCCTCCAAGTTTTATATAGCTTCAAGTTTTATCATCAATCCAAACATTGTGGAAAGAGAGATCCCTTTATCTACCTACAAAGTAGCACGACCAGGCAGACTAAGATGGTATAAGGGTTATAGTATCTCAATCCCCGAAAGAGAGGACTGGGAGAGAAACAGGCTGGAGTTCTCCAGAGAGGCATTTGTTTGCTATACGGATGGTTCATGTATGACACAGTTGCAATCCTCTGGTGCTGGAGTTTATAATGAGGCTACACAAACCGGGTCCAGCTTCCCTTTGGGGAAGTTTTCAACGGTGTTTCAGGCTGAAGTACATGCCATGCTAATGGCAATAACGATGAAGGAAGTCATAGAAGGGGCAGAGGGAAATATTGTCATATGCTCAGACAGTCAAGCAGCACTTAAGGCGCTCGAATCACCCATGGCGGGATCAGTTTTGGTTCAGGAATGCGGTGACAGGCTAGAGCAGTTGGCACGACGTAAAAGAGTGAAGTTGGTTTGGGTGCCAGGACACTGTGGGATTAAGGGCAACGAGAGGGCAAATGAGTTTGATAGACTCGGCGCCACCAGCCCGTATGTAGGACCAGAACCAGTTTTAGGCATCACTAGGCAGCAGATAAGGACAGAACTCGACGAATTGGCACAACATGAACTTTAACGTGAATGGGGCCAGTCCGGGGTCGGGAGGCAAGCTAAAGACTTCATTGTGAAGCCCGATAAGGGCCGAACAGAGTGATTACTAGCCCGAGACAGGAAAGCTCTAAATTCCAACGTAGGAATAGTAACGGGGCACTGTCGATTGAGGAGACACCTCTTTATGTTAGGCATTGAGGAAGAATCTATCTGCACGGAGTGTCAGGAAGAGGAGGAAACTCCGCTTCACTTCCTGTGCAGATGTGAAGCGCGAGCGAGACTGTGACGAGATATTTTCGGCACTACGGTCTTGCATAGAGACGAAGTTCAGGATCTTGCATGGAAGGATATGCAGACTTACATAGTAAGGACAGGCAGATTCAAGGATGTACACCTGGTGGCGGGTGGTGGTTGAGGGAGGATCTGGGGTAGACTGAAAGGGCCTTATAGGCCTACCAGTCAGGTCTCTAGACCTCCCCCTAACTACTACTACTTTATCATCAATCAAGTGTTACAGAGAAATGAACTAGTAACATTTAACTTTTTGTTATGGGTCCAAAATGACGTCTTAATGAAATAATTAAAAAATCAGCCTGAAAAAAACTACATATCAGAATAATTTCAAATCTTGTAGTATAGAGAAAAACTAGTAAAATTGTGGAAAGAATTTAAAATGGAGGAACAAAATGGCGAACAAATAAAATGTTTAAAAAAATCAACGTAAACAATTTTCCTCAAATTTTTCACAAAAAATAAATGTGATATAAAAATAAACACGACGGAACAAAATGTTGCCTAGTTTGTTTTGCACAAAAATCGAGTGTTACGTAGAAATCCAGTGGTAACAAAATGACATCCGAGTGTAATGTTAATCAAAATATTACTATCAAACTATTACCGAATTTACCTACAATTTTGCACTAAAATTAAGAATTACGTAAAAATCAACTGGTAAAATTTTTGCACAAATCCAAGATGGAGAAAGAAAATGGCGGCTAAATAAAATATTTAAATAATCAACCGGAAAAAATACTTGTTAGATTGATTTTCAATTTTGTGCAAAAATTAAGCGTGATATAGAGATGAATTGATAAAATTTTAATGGGGATTCGAGATCGCGGAACAAAATAGCGACCAAATGAAATTACTCTAATCGTGAAAAAATCTACCTCCAACTTTTATTTAGCTTCAAGTTTTATCACCAACCATATCAAGACTTTTCAAAAACCCGGCATATCGCACGACCCCTATAAACGACAGCTGGCCTGTTTGCATATACTTAACTGAATTTGGCCCAAACATTTTGACCGCCATCAAATCGGCTGCCTAAAACTTTTCCCACTTTTCACTTAATCGTCTTTTGGCAGTCGTGTGGCTAATTTAGGAATTCAATTTTCTCCTTCGGAAACTTTTTTGGATCATTTAGAAAGAACAAAATCGATTAACCTGCCCCTCGAATAATGATTGGCAGGTGGCAAACTGGATGTGATAAATTATTTTTTACACGAAAGCCAGATTAGAAGTTTTTATCTGATATTCATTTAGAAAATTTATTAATTCCCTAAAGTACTATCAATTTAACAATTTACTGGGAAACTTGTCCAAAAAACGGTAGGATTTGTTTTTGATACAAACAGTGAGTAACGTTGGCAGGATTTGATGGGTCAAAGGCAGGGGCGTGCGGTGAAATTTTAGGCAAGGGAAGCAATTTTTAGAAATTTACCAATTTATAATGCAATTCGATTCTTAGATCATTTTTTGCAAATTCGTCAATGACGTCATCATTAAAACGTCGATGCACCGACATACTTTGGAGAAGTTTATTTTCAATGGACACCAGCGATGTATTCTCTCTGCCCCGTTGAATTTCTCACGAAATTTTTTATACGTTTAAGTGTTGAAAAATTGCGTTCTATTGATGAACTTGTAGCAGGTATTGTCAATACTAATTCACACAATTTCGACACTTCGGTGTAGGCATCTTCCAGCTCCTTGTCT
The DNA here is from genome assembly GCA_030620095.1 of Kuschelorhynchus macadamiae. Taxonomy (NCBI): domain Eukaryota; kingdom Metazoa; phylum Arthropoda; class Insecta; order Coleoptera; family Curculionidae; genus Kuschelorhynchus; species Kuschelorhynchus macadamiae. Next base: position 329,565 of record JAUTXW010004366.1, read on the forward strand.
TTTAAAAATTGCATTAGTTCCTTAGCGTTGTTTTTTTCGGTAATGTCATCAGTTTCGTAAATCACTCTTAGTTCAGATCGCAGTAAAATTGAAAACACTTTGCGACGTTTTTTCTGCAATTGTCCGAGACATCTTCAGCGATATTCACTGCACGGGATCAAAACACTGAATGAATGTACAGTTAAGATCCCTGAAGATGACTTGTGCAATTGCAAGAGCAACGTCCTGAAATAATTTAAATTTGACACGGTCTAAGCCCAGGAACCATGATTTCTTAATTTCGGCGATGGTTTTAAATTTATATGACGAAACCACCTTTTGTATTATGGCTTATAAAACCTCCGTATCTAACAATGTTTTCTATTTATTAAATTAAAGCTGGTAGACCTCGTTGAAAATTTAAACACAAACCCTGTTCGTTTCTTCGTTACTAGGGATTACGAAGATGTAAATACTGCTTCTGTTGCCTCGGCTTGTTAAGCCCCCATTGCCAAAGTTCACCGATATTCAATTTCCCGTTTCCATTTTCTTATTTTATAAGGCCTTATATTGAAAATAAAAACTCAGGAAATTTTCACTGCAATAGTCGAGAAATCTTTCGCGAGCTTTTAAGGTAATGGAAAAATTTTTATAAGAGGATCTAAACAAAATTTATTCTGGCGTTTACTATTTCTCCCCACATTACTTTAGACATAATGCAAAGTTATAAGAAGGTGGGTAGATTAAATTGTCGGTTTCGGGATCTGAAAACAGTGATATGGGCTGCGAGGTTTTCACTGTTATGACTTTTTAGTAAATAGTCTTATTTCCTTATAGAGCTTTGAAAGTTTGAAACCCATTTTAAATTAGGGATGGAATAAACATCACCTAACATTATAATTTCGTATCGAATATTCCATATTCGTGTGTCATCTAACAGTGGCGGCTCCTCCATTAGGTCATACGGTCAATGACCCCCCAATAAATATTTCCAAACAAAAAATACTAAATAATTTATATTTTTTTAATTTCTTCCAAATTTGGAAGTTCCTTCTATCATTCTAAGCGTGTAAACTCGTTGACTGTTCATGTTGATTCCGTGGCAGTCGCACTATCGGTCCCTCGCACAGCGATCTCCGAAGGTTTCGTTTCGTTGGACCACGAGGATGGCGGCCCGCGATGTTCTCGTGGTTATAAATAGAGGCGAGTTTTTCCCGAGCGTTTCCGATTGAATTCGTATAAGTAATATACAGCTTATGTTGGCAAATTTTGGGTCAACAGCCGCGCCAAGGAAACTTAAATATTTTTGTCAGTTGATGCGTTGATTTTTACTCCTTCATGGATGGAAAAATACAACGTGTTTTCATTCCGGGTGTACAGTCTCAATTCGGACGCGAGAAAGAAAGCTTCGAAAATGCCAAATGTGATTTTGGCGAAACGACAGTAGTGAACGGATGTACACCCGGAATGAAAACATATTATATATATATATATATATATATATATATATATATATATATATATATATATACATATATATATATATCAACAGGGGATAAGATAGTAGAGGACAGGTGTTCGACCAAGATAAATTAACATTAATGAAATAATGGGTCGAATTTATTTGACTTTTTATGTTACATGTTTCTAGAATCAAAATTGCATGTAACACTAAGACGGATTGAGGCAAATTTTGTACCAGACTGTAAAGGATCTATAGAAGGTTCTTCATCTCTAGAGGGAACATAACATATCTTTAGCCCGAGACGAACCGTTTAGATGACAGTGGCGGCGCATGGTTAACTTTGCAGGAGATCAATATATATATACACATATATATATATATATATATATATATATATATATATATATATATATATATATATATATATATATATATATATATATATATATATATATATATATATATATATATATATATATATATATATATATCATCATTGTGTCTGATGTGATGTTCCAAACAAGGATCATTTTCTTGTTACGACGTTGGTGTACGTGGAATGAAAACATACTATCATTTAATGCTCCCAATGAAAGCCAGGAGTCACAATGTAATTCAATGCCGGTCGTGGTATTAGCCAGCGGAGTAGTTGTTTTTATGATTCCATTTTGTGCCTTTGCTCTACACGGGGCTCGCTATTCTATGGCGGCCTGATGAGCTCTAATAAGAGCGAAATCGCGATCGTCGTTTGACTAGAATGGATCATTGTGTCTGCTGTGATGCAGAATATGTTCCAAACAAGGATCATTTTCTTGTTACGACGTTGGTGTACGTGGAGTGAAAACATACTATCATTTAATGCTCCCAACGAAAGCCAGGAGTCACAGTGTAATTCAATGCCGGTCGTGGTATTAGCCAGCGGAGTAGTTGTTTTTATGCTTCAATTTTGTGCCTTTGCCCTACACGGGGCTCGCTAGTCGCTGATGAGCTCTAATATCAGCGAAATCGCAATCGTCGTTTGACTAGAATGGATCATTGTGTGTACGTGGAATGAAAACATACTATCATTTAATGCTCCCAAGGAAAGCCAGGAGCCACAATGTAATTCAATTCCGGTTGTGGTATTAGCCAGCGGAGTAGTTGTTTTTATGATCCCATTTTGTGGCTTTGCATTCATTATATTTCATTAATGTTAATTTATCTTGGTCGAATACCTGTCCTCGACTACCTTATCGTCTGTTGATTTTGGCATAATACCGCAAATAGGTAAAGTCCGGTTTTAGAATGAGAAATAATATTGCTAATAGCAGACGATTGTATAATATATAATGTCTATACTTTTGAGCACATTGGGATATATGTTTTTAGACGAACACGGTGTGAGTAATGGCTAAACAAGTGTTTTATTCATATTATAAGTTAAGTTACAACAATTTTCTTATGTATGTCACAAATACGCATCACTGGGCTGTAGAAAATACGACAATATTTCAAAACCATTAAATTTTAAGGGAGCAGTTCCATTCATGTTTGGTGTGGTGTTAAAAATAATACAAATTTTTATAATGAATAACCAAGTGGTGCACGATATTATACTTTCCTTCAAAACCAAATTGAAAACCTTTTGGAAGAATTGCCTTTGGATGAATTAATGAATGGATTGGAACCATCGCTTGGCTAGCCAATAACCCTGATCTTTCACTTTTGGTTACCTTTCTTTGGGGGCATTTCAAGAACGTAGCATACCAAAGTAGAAACGAAAATATTGATGAAATTATAGGAAAAATTGTGAACGAAATTAATAGACTTAATCAAGAAAATGAAATTTTAACTGCAAGTTTGCAAAGGCTGCTAAGGGGATACCAGTGTTGCTTCGAGAATGAGGGGTTACACGTTGAGCATTTAACTTATTAGTTATTATGTTTTGTTACATTATTGTTAATATAAACTATTGCTTTTCGTTATGTTATGATTTGGTTTCTTCAAATAGGTTTTTAGACCTTATAATTATTTTTACGGATATATTTCTATGAAAACTGGCAATATATGTTCTTCTTGCTTCACTGGGGTTTTCTTGACACTTATAATACAACGCTATAATCCGTAGTTTTTTATTTAACGAAAATCTGATTACGGCAAATTAATATAATATCTACTAATACGTCAAAATTGCAGTGATTTTGAAGGAAGGTGATCATCTGCATCACCTACGTTTCATTTGAATACAGTGTGTCCCAGATTCGCTTCTCTATATAGGGATATCGGCTCCTATTATACCTACAGCAAAGGCTAAATGGGGAAAGTTTTAGAGGAAACTTATTGCATTCGATATCTGCCTTTAGATTTACGATCGATCAATAAGTTTGGGAAATATCGGCGAAAAACCGAAAATAATGGATTTCGTTTTCCGCCAGTATATCCAGAACGGCAAATTTGACAGCTGTCATAATGTGACATTATTCGGATACATTTTTAAGACAATTAAGATGGCGTATACAACACGTCTTCATTGTTTTTTGTAAACCAGCAACCCGCCTCAACTTTCATTTTTCTTATGACCGCCATATTGGATTTTTCGATTTTGGGAAAGAGCCTAAAATTTCCAGTCTAGTAATATCTCACAAGTGCATTAAAGATTTTAGTGTCATCAAAATATCACACTTCGTAAATTAGGTTTCAATATTTTTAAAGGAGGCCATGATTTATTTATCACAAGTTTACATTAATAAGTAAGTAATGTATTGAACGCATTGAATTTTCAATACAACATGAACGTAAATAACGGCTTAAGAAATCTAAATGAGCTTTAAGTACTTTGTAAATGGGTAACATTAATTCACATATCTGCAAAATGACGTCCATTTGCATCGAGACATTTTTGACAATTGGTGACTGTTTTTCGTACAACCCCTGGTAAGTGTATTTCGGTTAATATTTCTAAATGTGTCCAGAATTCTTTGTCTCAGGATTTCTATGGTCACGAAGGGATCAAGTTCATAGATTTCATTCTTCGTGTGACTCCAGAGGTAGAAATCCAAGGGCGACAGGTCAGGGGATCTAGGAGGCCAAGATATTGGACCATCTAAAGAAATTATTCTTTCGTCAAATTGCTCTCTTAAGAAGTTCCTGACTTGAATCGGACATCCGTCTTGTTGAAACCAAGTTCTGCTTAATTCATCTTCCTTTAGAATAGCTCGTAAGGCTGGTACAACCGGGTTTCGCAAAAGCTCTAGGTACCTCTGCCCGTTTAGGTTGTAGTGAAACAAAAATGGTCCAATAAGTCGATTTCCTGAAATAATTAGTAATTTATAAATAGGTGCCCAACAGTCAAGGGCGGCAGGGTCGGCCGGGTGGTACTAGAAACTATAAATTATAAAGGGAAAGTTATCTTTATTAAAAAGTAGATATTTTCTTTCCAAAAATAATTATCTAAAAATCCCGTAATGAATGAGCTTGTATACAGTTGAAACCTATTCAGTTTTATTATGAAAAAAAAAACATATTTGGTTAGCGCGAAGTAACAGCCGTAATAAATTATTTTGTTGGTATTGCATATTAATTTCGGAAATACTTAATCAATTTATTTCAGTGATATAATAATCTTAAAGAAGTACACCGTGCCTTAATAAAACATAAAATATCAAAAGAACAAACCCCTTGCGCTTTAAAATTTAAATTATTCGGAAATATAGCTAAACGCCTTTCTATAAATCATAATGAAAATCGAAAAATAATTCGACATTTGATTAATATGGTATTTTTTTCATAACGCAAGGACTAGGCTTCCCGGGTAATAATAAATCATTAAATTCAGACAATTAAAATAATTTTGGAGAATTAGCTAAATCTGCAGAAAATTTAGATAAAGTGTTAATAAATTTATAGAACCCAATTCTATTTTTATAGGTTCTTGGAAACTACAATACAAAATGATTGAATAAAAATGTAATACAATATCAAAAAGTAAGTTGACTGACTAGAGTAGAACGTTTTACTTTTTTTTTTAGATTACACTCTTTTAGTATCATTAGAGAACCATTATTTGGTGCCTATTTAAAAAAGATTGGTTTAATTAACTTACCAATGATCCCACACCAAACGTTACTTCCAAATCTGATCTGTAGACGTGTCTCTGCCACTTCGTGAGGATTTTGCACAGCCCAATGATGATGGTTGTGCCTATTAAACCTGCTCTCATCGGTCCACAAGACATGATTTACAAAATCAGGATTTTCATTACATCTCCCAGTATACCACTCACAGAATTGTAGTCGTCTTGGAAAATCAGTTACCTTACGTCCTTGTACTATTATGGCTTTGTATAGATGGTACTTATTCTTTTTTAAAACTCTCTGTATTGTTAATTTTGGCACATTAGTTTCCTGTTCTACAGTTCTTACGGATGCACTAGGGTTTTCGTTGATAGCTTGTAAAACGTTTCTGTCTCGATTTTCATTGTTATTATTGTATCCGCTTCTAGGTTGTTCGAAGGTACCATGGTTAATTAAATTAAGTACGATTTTCCTGAATTGGGTTTTATGAGGCTGCCGTCGTTCGGGGTACATCTCCAGATACCTTGCTGAGGTCACGTCGGCGTTTCTGTATGATTGAAAGTACAGAGCTAACATGTCAACTTTTTCTTCATTTGAATACGGAATGCCGGCTATTTTCTATAGGTTTTCACAATTTATGTGTCCGATTTATGATTTTATTGGGATAAAAGCATACTTACTACTTATTAAAACACAGCTTTGATACTTTCAAATATTTAACTTAGACGTCAAAATCCAATTTTGTTACAGATAAATCATGGCCTCCTTAGAAAAGCATTGAGAGCTAACATTACTTTAAATCATGGCCTCCTTAGAAAGACTGAAACCTAACTTTACGAAGTGTAATATTTCGATGATACTAAAATCTTCATTGCACTTGTGGGATATCACTAGACTGGAAATTTTAGGCTCTTCCCAAAAATCGAAAAAATCAATATGGCGGCCATAAGAAAAACGAAAGTTGAGGCGGGTTGCGGGTTAACAAAAAACAATGAAGACGTGTCGTATACACCAATGTTATTTGTCCTAAAAATGTGTCCGATTAATGTTACATTTTGGCAGCTGTTAAATTTACCGTTCAAGTTATACTGGCCAAAAACGAAATCTGCCATTTTCGGTTTTTCCCCGATATTTCCAAAAACAATTGATCGATCATAAATCTGAAGCCGGATATCAAATGCAATAAGTTTCCTCTAAAACTGTCCCCATTTAACCTTTGCTGTAGGTATAATAGGCAGAGATCCCTGTATGAAGAAGCGAATCTGGGACATACTGTATATTCAATTAAACAGGTAGGAAAATAATTTCCGTTTTTTTGTTTGACTGGTATCATAAGATATGTCGTAGGCATAATGCAAATTTAGGCTTTTTATGATCTACCTAGGCATTTTACAAAAAGCCGGTAAAACACGAGCATACAATAAATTATTCGTTATGACTACACAAATTCAGGTAAATTGACAATATGCCGGTAAAATAAGAACAGAAGAAAGTATATCACTTTACGACTAATTACTTTTAGGCATTTTGCAATTTAACTTAAGCGGTGTCAAAACATGAACATAAAAATGGGTCGACTTCTTTCTATCGTCATGTAAGTTCGACATGCAATAATAAATTAGTGTATGATCATAAACAATATACAAGCATATTTATGGTATAATATTAGTAATAGGTATATTCTTACCTAAATATTAAATAGGTATGTACTATATTTTTTTGCAATAGTTTAGACTCTTTCAAATGTCATGAAAGTTCGACATGCCGCAGTATTTGTTTATCGATTATAAACAATATATAAGCACGTTTTATTATTTTCAAAGGATTTGTTTTTTAATTTTAATTTGTAGTTTCACACTTGTGAGAGAAAGGTACTAAAAGTACTAAAGTTAATAGGTATATTTTTATATCATGAAGTGTTAACTGTTTATTTATGTTTCCTGTAACTGTATTATTTTACTTAACGGTATGTCTCCTTGCTCGCTAACGTGAACGATCTTTCTAAATGTTAGTTTACGCGAAACCACATGTGACGTCATTAACATTCGCGCTAACTACAGGTAGTATATGCTATTTATATGGTTTTCGTCGAGAAGCTAGGGCAGTGGTAGAGTTCTCTGCCCGCGTCGTATAGGTTCGAATCCCAACAAAGGCGAAATTTTTTTTTGGTTTCTTTTAAACGTATAATTAATAAAAATTTCGATTACTTAATCTCTTAAAGTTAGGTTAGGCTAGGATTGGATATGTTTGTTGTAAAGAAAGCGCGCGATCGCACGCCAACCGAATCCCGAGTCTATATTAAAACAAGGATTTTTTCAAACAAAATCTATAATACTTTTAAGTGAATCCCCCCGTTAGATTAGTACAAATTTGTCAAAAAGGCAGTCATTCGCACGTTTTTGTTATTTAACGTGAACCGACTTTCCGACGATTCGTTCACGCTAGCGTGAAAGGAACAAAGGCCTTCACTTGATAGTATTTTTGGTTTTATTTTCAGGTTTTGACGGCACCGCTTTTGGTAAATTGTAAAATACCTAAAAATAATCAGTCATAACGTGATATACATTCTTTTGGTCTCGTTTTGCCGGCATTTTATCAATTTGCCTGAATTGGTGTAGTCATAATGAAAGATCTAACATATGCTGGCATTTTGGCTGCTTCAATAACAAAACAAAACATCAATAAATCAAAAACAGTTGAAGATAGACATACAGTACCCTTATTAAAAAATACTTAAAATTGACCATAGAATCCAAAATGTAATAATATATAGGTTGTTCCGTTTAAAAAACGCAACATCATTGGCATAAGTCTTTTGTCAATTGTTTTTTTGTTATGATTTTTGAATTCTCCGAGGTAGAATAGATCAATTGGCTATTTTGAATTTCTTGAAATACGGAGAAGTAAAAAAAACCGTTTTTCCTCCTCAGTGGAAGACCGTGCACTTTTGAAATTTTATTTTGCTGAGGATGCTATACCTGCATGAATAAATGGTGTTTGTTTAGTTAATTAGTTAACTAAGACACTTTTCAGGGTGATTTCCTATTGGCATTATTTTAACTTAATTTATTTTTTTTAATTTAACTTATTTTTAATTACAATTGAGTTATTATTTTTAAAAAGTAACTACCATTCATTGTAAATTACCAACAGCGGGGTATCCATATCGGGAATGTAAAACCATTGTTACAAAAAAAAGTAATAACACACTAATAAACACATTTTTATGAATGATCTACCTATATGTGTTTTACTTACCTTGCCAGTTACTCAACCAAACATTTTGTTATGTTATATATATTTTTTATCTGAGCGCTTAAGGATTTTCTGTACACCAAGGAACTTCTAGTTTGGGATGCGACATACAAACTAGTGCGGCCCTGGTCAAGATTAGACCCACTCCCACGCCGAGTGGAGTCGCGACCAGAATTGTTGAAATCGCCGCATCATTAGAGAATTAGGTATTTAATTTTCGGGTTTTAGGATAAATGATAGAATAAATTAAATACAACGTTTTGATTTTTATTAAATAATCTGCAACAACGCACAGAAATCCGTCTATCATGACGAATAAACTCAAAAACTTGTTGAATGTGCACATTTTTAAGGTCATATAACTTGTGTTTAATTCACAAAATATCTTCTAGTTTACAACAATTTTAACAGGTTTGTCGATTTTCATTACGAATAAATCTGAATAAAATTCGTTACTCGACAAAATATGTTATAGCCTGTTCGAACATATCTGCCAAAACTCCAATTCAAATTTCATCAATTGCATTAGATGTAGCATAAAAATTCCGGGGTTAAATTTAAACAGCCCTTGTGTGATACAGGTTGAAAAATAAATTATATAAAAGGGTAGCGAGAATTGTTTTGTCACGCACAATACTAATGAATTATATTTTTTAGTTTCAAATGAGCATTAAATGAAATTAGTTTCTGTTTACCATTTTAGGATATTTTATTCTTTTACAGCATATTGAATGTGATGAATTGCCCCAAGTAAACAAGGTTGAATTTGTTTTCAAAGGCGTATTTCCTTCTTCCTCGTTCTGTTCAATTTGAGGGCTCTAGATTCTTTTTAACGTTTTTTTTTTGATATCATTGACCTATTTCTTTTATGGGTTTACACGTGGCGAGCTTCAAGGCAAGTGTTAATTTACATGACTTGAAAATATCGGTTTATTTAGTTATTCCTGATTAGTCAGTTTATTCTTGTTTGCGCTCACGGTAGACATATTTAAACATACTCCCATATATTACGAATCTAGAGTGCTGAGGTCAAGGACGTTGTGTAGAATATCTGCTTTTTCAGATGGTGCTCGGTTTGATCTTTTGGGCACTTAAAATTCCGAAGTTTATTATTAAATAATTTAAAAATGTATAAAAAACTCTTACCTTCTAATAGATATTTTAATTAGTCCTAAAATTTTATTTTTTGAAACTAAAAACTAAATCAATTACAAAATTAACAAAACAAAAATAACTACACAAAAGTGCACCAAAATTACACTAAAAATTATTAATTAATTAAAAAACTTATTTAAAAGAGATGTAAGCCTAAGTTCAGTGGCATATCTAAGTAAGAGGACTAAAGAGTCTGGACCCCACCCGGAAGTTCATATTGAACAAAATAAATTTTTGTTTATATTTTAATGTGAATTTGATATTTGGAGACTTCTTATTTATATAAAATAAATCTTGAAACATACCGAACCCCAGTCTATTTATCACACACAAAAGTCGGTAGCCAGACACGTGATCGTCTCCCCTTTTACAAACCTGTTTTGGATTATTCTCTCACGTTGCGTGGTTTTTGTAGCTCCCTGTTTTGTTTAGAGTTTGAAGTCACCAGATGATACCGTAGTTTTCTTTTATAGGGGCGTGCGGTGAAATTTTAAGAAAGGGAAGCAATTTATTTAGTATATTATATATTAGTATTGCACACAATTTCGACACTTCGGTGTAGGCATCTTCCAGCTCCTTGTCTTTTAAAAATTGCATTAGTTGCTTAGCATTATTTTTTACGCTAATGTCATCAGTTTCGTAAATCACTTTTAGTTCAGATCGCAGAAACACTCGGTCGAAGAACTGGCCATAATGAAGAAGAAGAGATCTAAACGCATCCACTGGAAAAATTTTTCCTTTCAATGCATCAAAATTGCAGAGCTCGCTCAATTTAAAATCATTTAAACCGTTAAATCTATAGTTTATTTGTTGCTGAATTTGATCGATTATTTTATAAAAGAGGCGTCTGTGTGATGTTTGAACATCTCCCACCTTGTCTGTTGTTGTCATTTAACCCAAAATAGGTCAAAGTCATCTCTTTTTTTGGCTTAACATGGACTTAAAATCATCTACTTTTTTAGGCAAAAAGCAATATCATTTGGTTTAGTTTGTAATATATTAAAAACATTGTCCGAGAATGTGGACAATGGAGTCCAAAGCTTGTGTACGTTTTGTTGACTTGGAAAAAAAACAGCCATGCCTCTTAAAGTAAGGAAAAATATTTTACACTCTTTAATGTGATTGATAGACTGGGATAAAACTAAATCTATTTATGAGCAAAACAATGGACAAACACAGCACTTGGGAAAGTTTCTCGAACTTTAGCTTGCAGACCCCTAATTGTCCTCCCATCACTGCAGCTCCATCATAGCTTTGAGCAACTAATTTTTTCTCTCCATTAATTTCTTTAGTAACGTTATAAACTACGATATATAATGCATCTGCTGTACGATTTTCGGACACATTCTTGAAACCTAAAAATCGCTCTCTAATACTTTTGTCTGTTTTAACGTAGCGTATTACTATAGATAGTTGGCTAAAATTAGTGATATCAGTTGTTTCGTCCAGAACAATAGCAATGAACCGCGAACAGCGGAAATTAAATCATTCTGGATTCGATTCGACGTTCCGCGAGAAACGCTAGACTGCTCTAAATGGTTTTTTAAGCAATCATCATATTTAGCCATTAAAATAAGTAAATCTTAAAAATTTCCTCTATTTGAAGAAACCGTTGTTTCGTCATGACCTCTAAATCCCAATTCGTGCTGTCCGAGAAAACAAACAACATCGATAAGTCTTCTTAATATTTGCCTATTTTTATCGACTGTTGACGGTGACTAATTTCCAACTGTTTGTTAAGAACGTGTTCAATTCTGGTTTTGCCTAAGACTTTTTCTTTTATGACGGCCTGCAAATGCGCATTGGACATAATGTGTCTTTTTACAGCTTTATGAAAATTGTTTAAATCGGAAAAACCAGTTTTATTCCAGAGACCTTTTTCATTATCAAAAAGTAAATAAGGCCAACAAAAGAATTCACTTATATTTTCACACCCTGTTAGCCATTTAAATTGTTCGTGTTGTTTTCCGGATAAAAATGTCTAATACAGTTTTTCATTTTTGTGGTCAAATTTTTCATAGGCGGTTTTGCCCTTCCTTTGGAAATTATTTGAAGCTTATCAACGTAGTTTAATGTTGAAAATCCCTTTATTATTAAGACACACATCACACATTCACATACACTCTTCTTACTAAATTTTCCAACATTTTCAACGTTATTACACGACGACAGCCGAAGTTGACGGTATTTGCATATCCACGTCCGTATTATTATCTTTCATATGGCACCATGCACGACGCGACGTAGGTATCACACAACACACGGATAGCCGTTCAAACAAAGAATCTACTCCAACGATAGCTTCGGCCCCCACACAAAAATTGCAAACAGCCGCGGCCGGTGGAAAGTTCAATAACCTCTGGCTCGATTCACATGAAATCAAGCATACAGGACTTGGCTGCAGAGAAGCTAGTGGCCCGCATAGGTTCTATTCTAAAATTTTAGCATTTTTAATATAAACTAAATTAATGGTTTCCTATTTCAAAAATTACATTTTAGAAGATGTTTTGTAATTTTTATTGGGGAAGCACTGCTTTCCTTGCTTTCATGGACTGCACGCCCTTGATATATGTATATATATATATATATATATATATATATATATATATATATATATATATATATATACAAAACATTTACAAAACCTTGTTCTAATTTCATAATAAAATTAAATATTTGTATTCCCTTTCCTTTTAATATATTCTAAAACTCATTGCGTTTATTTTGCAGCAACCATCTGACAGATAGTAGGACATTTGAATCTCTCCAATGCGTATCTACCTACATTCGTGCAACGTCAATGTATCGATTTACTCAGTCTACTTAATTTTTTTAATAATAACATGTTTGTCTAGACTAAATAAACGTTTCACCTGTCACTTATTACGCCTGTTAAAAGGAGCCTAAAGTTATGGCACTTTACAATTTAAAACCACTTTCTGCTAAACATCCTTGGTTATTAAATAGTTGTCCATATCTTGTATCCTAATATAAATTTGATTAACGCCCTTAATGCTATCATGTTATTATTCGAGGATACGCACAGAATGTATACTCTCAGACACACACAGAATGTATACTGTCAGACACACAAACATCGCACTTGACATATATACTCCCTCACACTTTCATACCTTTTGCGCGAAGGTTCTAGCATACATTTTGTACACAAATGACATTACGATTAAATATTTATCTCATTTTTTATCTGATTTTGACCCACTGATCCAAATTTACAGTCTTTAATGATACACAAACAGGTGGCTGCTAAAACCTTACACCCTATAGAAAAAGAAAGTGAACTAAACAGATGTTCGAAATACCGTTACATTTTTCTGAAGAGCAAGTGACTTTGTTCTGATGCAACCAGATATTTAAAGGGCCGTCCGCGTGGCTCTTAGAGTGTCAAAAAATTAAGTATCTTGACAAATTTCCACCTTTATTTAAATTCTCACCTGTCAATTTTTGTTTAGCGCTTTTCTCTCCCCCGAAATTTTGTGATTTTAATCTAGTACTCATTAGTATATCTTATTGTTTATTTTTTTTATATAATCCCCCTGCAAAACTAAAATGTTTGTCTTACGTTCCTTTGCCATTATCCCAACTTAGAAGTGAAATCTTGTAGAGACGGGCACCGGACACTATATAGTACAATGAAGTCGAGCCGGATGATGTCAGCTTTTTTATAGCTGTCACGTACCGTAGCACCGAGTTCTCTGAAGTGACATGAGGTTGTGCCGGGACACTATCAGCTTTTTATAGCTGTCACGTCAACACCCATACAATATCACACTAAAAGTGTGTTGGATAAGACAAATCATTGGACTACCTTTCACTCTATCTAAACCACCGGGCACCGTTCTTATCGGCGTCAAAGGGTTGAGTTACACTGAGCATACCCAATAGTTCGACAATTAAAACAATTTCCCGCAAGGTGACGTACAGTCGGGCACCGCTATAAAAGCTCTCGGCGTTATCAGCACTGCAAAGTCAACCCCAGGAAATTATTTAGTTTAGCCCCAAGAACCAAACAGTTGAAATTTACTTTATTATTTTTCATCTTCAAAATCTATGAGCAAATTGGCATCATAACAACCTTTACCTCTAAAAGAAAATATAGAGAATGCCAAGTTAGAAGTTCTGGATGCTTTTATAGGTTAATCCCCCTTTGCATCTTTTCACCCTCCGTGAGGTGCAACTTTCACCCTTATAGCCAAAGTCACGTAATAGTGGGAATGGAATTTAAAGGATTTTACCTACTCTGTCCCCTTTTGAGGCATTCATGCGTTCTTGTCTGCATTTTAAACTTTATAGAAAGCAAGTTTTCTACACGAACATTATTAAGTTAATTTGCTTACTTGAAATCTATGTTCATATTATAACACACAGTAATTAGCCTAGTATATTCCTAGTTAATAAAAACTTTAAAATATTTTTAATACCAAAAACAAGAAAATTTATGATAAAATATTGACTCCAGGTGGTCGATTTACTTTAATGTTTATAATTGGATATAAAGTTTAATATCTCAAACTACTGTTCTAGCACCCTAATAATATTTTGGTTCATTAGTATCACTAAGAAGAGTTCTATTTTTAAAGGGGACAACCTGGTAATATTTTGGTAAAAATCCAATATGGCGGAACAAGATGGCCGCCCAATGAAACGTTTAAAAATTATTACTTAAAAACTAATTAACCAATTTACACAAAAATCAAGTATTATATGGTCATCAACTGGTAAAATTTTGGTTCCCGATACAAGATGACGGAACAAAATGGCGGCTTAATAAAACATTTAGAAATTCAGACTGAAAAAATTACTTAATGAACTGATTTCAAATTGTGTGCCATAACTAATTGTAGTATAGAAATGAACTAGTCAAACTGTGGTCCCACACGAATAAATTTATTACACGAAAAATAGATAAAACTAACTAAAATGAAGCAAATATTATTGACATCCTAGGTAATTTTCGTGCATTACAGTTATATAACTCTTTTATTGCCGTTACTATTAACATAATACCAAAACTTTTGGACAAAATTATTTATGAATATATTTTTATCCATGTAAAAAACGTGATAATTTCGTAAGAACATGGCTTTATTCGTGGTCGTTCTCTGCAGACAAATTTGTTTATATTTGGCGAATACTGACATGGTAACATCGACCAACGAATTCAGATAGATGCCGTGTACACCGAATTTAGCAAAGCATTTGACAGGACAATATTTTGTTAAGTCGTCTGGCTGAAGTGGCATATAAAGAATCGAACGCAGTTTGTTTCTCTTCAGGGTTTTTTGTCACAACCTTTTTTAGCCACATCCGGTGTTCCCCAAGGGTCACATTTAGGTCCTTTACTTTTTATTATTTATATAAACCAAATTAATTGCTGTTTCAAGTATTGTAATATTCTACTTTTTGCAGATGACCTTAAAGCTAGCTTTCATATTACCTGTTCTGAAGATTGTGATAAGGTCCAGAGTGATCTGGATCGGTTAGGGAAATATTGCGATGATAATAGTCTTTTTCTGAACATAACAAAATGTGCAACAATTACGTTCTCACGAAATCTAAACCAACTAACCCTACCATTTAAAAAATACCCTATTAAACAAAATCAATACTATAAAAGATTTAGGTGTCATATTTGACTCCAAACTAGTTTTCGACTTGCATGTCGTTAATTCTGCTGCAAAAATGTTAGGCTACGTCATACGAAAATGAAGACCCTTCAATAACGTTAAATCCATCATGTGTTCGTTTAACTCCTTTGTGTTGAGCAAATTGTGCTTTTCTAGCATTATTTGGAGTCCACAGCAAACTACCTTCAATAACAGGTTGGAGAATATTCAAAATAGCTTTATAAAATATTTGTCTCATAAACAAAAATTTGTTATACCCAATAACGATATTTCTCTGGCACGTAATCACTTTCACTTCATGTCACTAGAGAGTAGGTGGAAGAATTTTGACGTACTTTTTTATTTAAAATTTTAAACAATTTTATAGATTGTTCCAATATTCTAAAACAAATTAATATTAATGTCCCCCAAAGGTCTTTAAGGACGATAGAACTATTTCACTTGCCTTTTAGGCACACATACTCAGCTCAGAACTCGCCCCTCTGTCATTGAATTTTTGCTTTATGACTCTTAGAAAGGTCAAAAATTTTGTAAAGACAATGTAGTATCGACACATCTAACTTTTGTAATATTAAGAGCGTGAAATAAGTTTGGGTTTCTTCATGTAAATTGTAGCTGGTGTATAATTCTTAACTTTCATGTTGTTTTCTAATTGTAATTTTTTCATGGTAAATAGGTCATTACATTATAGTTAGTATAAGAATTCTAAACTTTTAATGATATATGATAAAGACGGAATTTAACAAAATTCTGAGTTTAAAGTCAGAATTTAACAACATTCTGAGTTCAAAGTCAGAATTTAATAAAATTCTGAGTTTAAAGTCGGAATTTAACTAAATTCTGAATTTAAAGTAAGAATTTAATAAAATTCTGAGTTTAAAGTCAAAATTTAACAAAATTCTGAGTTTAAAGTCGGAATTTAACAAAATTCTGAGTTTAAAGTCAGAATTTAGTCCGCACGATTGCATACTGCATACTGTATTGCATATGCAGACTGGAACCAAAAAAACCAGTTCAATATTCTTGTTTGGATAATGGCAAATGCGCTATGAATTGTTCCACCATTCCAAAATGATAAAAGGGGAGAGGGTACAAAATAAAAGTTTTCTATTTTGATTTTTGAGTGTTAAATAAGGCCCTGACAAATTAAACGTATGTTTAGTTAGTTCATTTTATATATATATATATATATTTTAATTTATATATATATATATATTTTAATTTATTTCTATTGCCTAAAAAAAGCCAAAATGAGGGTCACAAAATAAAAAAGGTAATACAAAACGATAAATAAGTCTTAGGAAACGGTTCAAATATGTTTCAACGATGTAAGGGTGTCTCGCGAAACATACTGACAAATCTCACCCTCTGTTTCAGGGTGATTCAAGTTGAGTATCCTATTAGAAATATCTGGAGAACCAACGAATAGGATGTTTTGAGAATTTGGCTTTGGCCATAGATGAACATAATATACCCTCGCTATAAAATATTTTAAATTGCGCTTCTACCTCAAACCGGAGGCATCATCCGTTTTTTAAATGAAATGCTCTATATTTTATTAAATTTTTATATTTTTCTAAAAAATTTATTGAGTTATGCCTAAATTTAACTGTTTTCGAGAAAATGGCGCTTGAACAATGACAATTTCTACCCTTTGAAACTCGGTAAATCTCAAACGAGTTTACTTGCAACGAAATGGATTTCACTTATCTGTCTTAATATTTAATTATCCATCTCCTGACACCAATTTCAGGTTTGGCAGGAGATGTCAAAAATGCATTTGGTTTTCCGACTTTAACTCAGATTTTAGTTAATTTCGACTTTAAACTCAGAATTTAGTTAAATTTCGACTTTAAATTCAGAATGTTGTTAAATTCTGACTTTAAACTCAGAATTTTTTTAAATTCTGACTTTAAACTCAGAATCTAGTTAAATTCCGACTTTAAACTCAGAATTTAGTTAATTTCTGACTTTAAACTAAGAATTTTGTTAAATTCCGACTTCAAAGTCAGAATTTAAAAATACAAAAAAATTGTGGCCCTTATACGCTTCCGTAGTTTTACATATCTCTATTTCTTTTAAAATAGTGCCCAATACCTAATCGGCTTACTCTACTAAATAAATTGTATTCCATTCCAATTCACCCAAATATTTATTTTCCATTTTACGACAAGATCCAAACAGCTTCCAAACAATATGTAAAAGCTTCGTCCAGAACGTTTCCAGGCCTTCTTTTTAAAAGCTTTGCTCAAACGGAAACTTGTAAAAAGAGACCTTAGACGTTTCTTAAAGAGATTAAAGAGGTTAAAATCTACTCAAACACAACCCTTTCCCGGTAATGGAATTCGCTGAAATGATTAGTGTGTTTTTTCGGCTCGGTCCCAAATAATTCAATTAGGATTATCCAGAGATTAGAACAAGAATAGAAATTTAAATGAGAATATTTATGTTCTTCCGACAGTTAAAAGCCTTGGTTTAACTGTTAACAAAAATTTAACCTAAAATTAATAAGAATATGTAATTTGTTTTTATTCAGATGGTAAGTTTAAAAAATAAAAAATCGGTAAATTTCCTTTAATTTCTAAAGTTTACATATTCCCAACGGGAAGAGCGGTTAAAAATAATTTTCAGGTCAATTATATAGTACAAATATATTAATATACAATATGACTAATGATGTAATAAATATCGAATAGCTTTTTGTTTTGTTTTTTTATTCCCGATGGCGATATTTGCTTTTTTAATGCTCGGGTAGGTAGAGCTGTCATAAAAACAAACATTTTCCTGCATAATAAAGCAGATCGCTCTTAATAACCTGAACATGCCAGTTTTTCCTTGTGTATTCGGTGCTAATGAATTTTTGTGTTTCGAAGAAAACCGGGCATTTATTCCCGGCAGTCACGCTACTTCCTTTATGAGCTTTTATTGATTTATTTATACAGACTTCCAAAACTCATTTATTTAAAACCTTCTATAAGAGAGAACACTTTTATATTTTTTAGCAAAGTACAAAAATAAGGTCACAAAAATGTTAACGAACTATATTGCAACCCGCTGCACTACGGCAATGCAATGCATGCAAATATTTAAAAACTTTTATGTATGTTCTTGGGAATCTCTTGACTCAAATTGAACACAAAAACGGATATTTAAAAAAATTCTAGCATACATTAAAAGGTATGCTATTTTTTAAAACAACTGTATATAAAAAAGACTAGACAAAAATTTCACAGCATTCCATTATTTACAGTTTTTGCAACAATCTATTTTTCGTATACCCCAGCACTGCAGAAGCAAACCTGTAGCCCAAATTGCAGCTCTTTGAGAGCTTTTCTGAACTAGGAAATATACAAAATAAAGATGGGGACATCCTTAATAAAAATACCTACAACGATTTTTTCCCCTGAATATGATTATTCCTGATCGCTCCCATATGAAACCAACAATAATTCTACATCGTTGTTGGATCTCATCTGTCTTGGCAGCCTTGCTCTATTGTTAGTATCGTGGAGGAACTTTTCGTCTTGCTCGTCACTAGTTTTTCACTTTTTTGTTACCTAAAAACACCCAAAAATGCTTTTAAAAGACCCCCACGCAGCTGATTTAACATCACTTAGTTTTTGATCAAACTTTTTATTCCTTAGTATTTTTCTAATTTGTGGTTCAACAAATATTCCTTCCTTAAGCTTATCATCACTTAGAGTACGAAACATTTGTTTAAGGTATTTAAACGCATCTCACCATTCTTTATTTATTTATTTATTTTCTATTTTTACAATAAATAATTATCTTAAACAATCAGAGGCAATTTGCATCCTGAAAGTTTTATAGGTACAGAAAACAGAGCTCAGGATGCACTTGCTGTTCTAGTATATGTAAATAATAAACCAGTACAATTATTAATTATTAACTAAACGAGATATAATTCATTTTAGGCTATTTAAAGTAATAGAAATAGTACAAATTATAATAGGATATTCAAGAATACAATAGTCTATATAAATTCCGCAATATCAGAGGATATGAATATATTTTTAATTTTTTCCTTTAAGTAGTCTAGACTAATATTATCTTGGAGGAAGATACTTCGTAAACTGGCAGGTAATTTGTTGATCCCAGAATGTAGGAAGATTTTTGAATACTTGTTTTTTCAGTAAACTCGACTTTCAGGGTTAGTTTTGGCCCAAGTCTGGTAGAATTTTAAACATTAGGTCTCAGATCTAATATATGTTTATGTTTAAAAATAAATAACGATATTGTTGAAGCATACTGCTTTCAAAGTGACAGAGTGTTCGACTGTCGAAAGATCTCCTCAGAGTGATGCTGTCTAGGTACATGATTGGTTGCTCTTAGAAACACCTTCTGCAGTTTAGTTAACGGTAATAGATTTGTCTCATAAGTGCCACCCCACACACATATTCCATACGTTAAAATTAAGTGTGCTAAAGCGTTGTGAAGAAGTAATAGTGCATGTTTGGTTAGAAGACGTGAAGCGTTTCTTATTTTCGCAAGAACATACAATAATTTGTTTCTGGTTATTTCTATGTGTACCTTCCAGGACATGTTCTTGTCAAAATGAACACCAAGATAACGTATATCAGAGCACTGTTCAATGACATTACAATCACATGCATCCATATTCCCACAGTTTAGCTCATGATACTTTACTGTATGCTCAAAAGCCCACTGGCCCCTGAAGGTGAAATTTAGGAATTTTGTCTTTTTTGTATTTAATAGCATTTTGTTAAAATGAAACCATTTCTTCTGAAGCCTGAGGTCATCAATCATATCCAAATACACATCATTTGCAGAATTACCAGTATATAACAGCGCTGTATCGTCAGCAAAGGTGAAGATTTTCGCTTTTGGGTTTGATTTGCAGAGATCATTTATATATATGATGAAAAGAATAGGTCCCAGGGCAGAGCCCTGCGTTACTCCGGTACCCGCATTTCGGTAATTACTAACAGTATCATTCACCTTTACTGCCTGTGCTCTACCTGTAAGGTAGCTCAGAGACCGCTCATGAATAGTATCGAATGCCTTGCTGATATCCATAAAAAGCGCTAGCACTTTCAAGTTTATAAGTTAGTACCACGGTTTTTGATAAATAAAATTTTTTTCAAAAACTTTTCAAAGTGTCATAAGAAGAGCAATTGGACGATAATTACTCTTGTTGTTTTTTTACCTCCACTAAATGCTGGAATCAGCAAAGCCTTTTTAAATCGTTCGGGAAAAATCCCCTGAAAAATCGAGATGTTAAATAAGTGAGCGACAACCGGAGTTATTATAGTGTTTACAGCTCTTAATACACCTGCACCAAGAAGTTTATTACAACGCAAAACCAAATTAAAATCGACGTGGGGTACCACTAAGGAGTCCCTACATCGAAAATAGTCTTTTTGTGAGCCGTTTTTCAATCCGCCATCTCGGACAACTGAATCGCTAAATGTCTTAGGTACGTTATAAATATAACTACTCAACTGCTCAGCAACTTCCGCCTCATCGCACCTAATGCTTTTACAAAATTTCTCACCAATCTCAATTTAATGTGTAATTAATTCAATCTTCCCATATATTACTCTGAACCAGGGACGTGCGTTGGAATTTTAAGAAAGGGAAGCAATTTTTAGAAACTTACCTATTTGTAATGTAATACGATTTTTCGATCATTTTTTGCAAATTCGTCAATGACGTCATCATAAAAACGTCGATGCTCCGACATATTTTGGAGAAGTTTATTTTCAATGGACAATAGCGATGTATGCGAAAGTTCCTCCTGCCCCGTTGAATTTCCCACGAAATTTTTTATACGTTTAAGTGTTGAAAAATTGCGTTTTACTGATGAACTTGTGGCAGGTATTGTCAATACTAATTCACACAATTTCGACACTTTGGTGTAGGCATCTTCCAGCTCCTTGTCTTTTAAAAATTACATTAATTCCTTAGCGTTATTTTTTGCGCTAATGTCATCAGTTTCGTAAATCAGTTTTAGTTCAGATCGCAGTAACACTCGGTCGAAGAAATGGCCATAATGAAGAAGAAGAGATTTAAACGCATCTTGTGGAAAAGTTTTTCCTTTAAATGCATCAAAATTGCAGAGCCCGAGGAATTTAAAATCATTTAAACCGTTAAATCTATAATTTATTTGTTGCTAAATTTGATCGATTATTTTATAAAAGAGGCGTCTGTATGATGTTTGAACATCTCCCACCTTGTCTGTTCGAAGACGCTTGGATTGTGGCTCTACATTTAACGTCATCATCCACTTTTTTAGGCATAAAGCAATATCATTTGTTTTAGTTTGTAATATATTAAAAACATTGTCCGAGAATGGAAATATGTTCAACAAATATTTAAAATTAAAATCTCGTTTCAAACAATCCAAAAACCCCCTCGGACTATTTATTGCTTCTGAATCCCACGTTTCATTATTTTCTATTATATTCTCAAGCAGTTCAATCAGTGATTCACGATTTTTAGATACTGTTAACACAAGTCTTCCATTATAGTTCCACCTAATAGAAGCTACTTTGGGCAATCGTTTGTGGACAATGGAGTCCAAAGCTTGTGCACGTTTTGTTGACTTGGAAGAAGAAGCAGCCATGCCACTTAAAGTAACGAAAAATACTACACTCTTTAACGTGATTGATGGACTGGGATAAAACTAATTTTAATTTATGAGCAAAACAATGGACAAACATTGCACTTGGGAAAGTTTCCCGAACTTTACCTTGCAGACCCCCTAATTGTCCTGCCATTACTGCAGCTCCATCATAGCTTTGAGCAAGTAATTTTTAATCTCCATTAATTTCTTTAGTAACGTTATAAACTACGGTATATAATGCATCTGCTGTACGATTTTCGGACACATTCTTAAAACCTAAAAATCGCTCTTGAATACTTCCGTCTGTTTTAACGTAGCGTATTACTATAGATAATGGGCTAAAATTAGTGATATCAGTTGTTTCGTCCAGAACAATAGCAATGAACCGCGCCTTGCCAATCTCCTGCTTAATTCTTTTTAGAATAATGGTTGCAACAGCGGAAATTAAATCATTCTGGATTCGATTTGACGTTCCGCGAAAAACGGTAGACTGCTCTAAATGATTTTTTAAGCAATCATCATATTTAGCCTTTAAACTAAGTAAATCTTGAAAATTCCTCTATTTGAAGAAACCCTTGTTTCGTCATGACCTCTAAATCCCAATTCGTGCTGTCCGAGAAAACAAACAACATCGATAAGTCTTTTTAATATTTGCCCATTTTTATTGTGTAGACGGTGACTAATTTCCGACTGTTTATTAAGGGTGTGTCCAATTCTGGTTTTGCCGAAGACTTTTTTTTTATGACGGCCTGTAAATGCGCTCTGGACATAATGAGTCTTTTTTCATCTTCAAAAAGTAAACATGGCCAACAAAATAATTTACTTATATTTTCACACCCTGTTAGCCATTTAAATTGTTCGTATTGTTATTCTGGATAAAAATGTCTAATACAGTTTTTCACTTTTGTGGTTAAATTTTTCATAGGCGATTTTGCCCTTCCTTTGGAAATTATTTGAAGCTTATGAGCGAAGTTTAATGTTGAAAATCCCTTTATTATTAAGACACACATCACACATTCACACACACTCTTCTTACTAAATTCTCCAATATTTTCAACGTTATTACTTACAGCCGAAGTTGACGGTATTTACATATCCACGTCCGTATTATTGTCTTCCATATCGCACCATGCACGACGCGACGTACGTATCACACAACACACGGATAGCCGTTCAAACAAAGAACCTACTCCAACAATAGCTTCCGCCATGACTTAAAGCACGCGACTGAAATGCAAAATTTGCAAACAGCCGCTGGGAAGTTCAATAACCTCTGGCTCGATTCACAGGAAATCAAGCATACAGGACTTGGCTGCAGAGAAGCTAGCGGACCGCACAGGTTCTATTCGATATTCTATTGTGGCTGGGTCGGAGTCAAGGCCGCATTTATTATGGGCTTGACAATTAAGATAATATTTTAGCATTTTTAATATAAACTAAATTAATGGTTTTCTACTTCAAAAATTACATTTTAGAAGACGTTTCGTAGTTTTTTTTGGGGAAGCACTGCTTCCCTTGCTTCCATGGACTGCACGCCCCTGTAGTTGCATATTTTCTTCCATATTAAACAAAAATGTATTACTCGGGATACAACAGTTTTTGTACTGGACATCTTGCCCTTGACTTTTTGCATATACACGTTGCTCTATTTACAATATTTTGACGTATATTGGAAAAAAATTCTTAAGAAGGCGAAGGCTTTGTGCTCTATACAAATTATATAAATATTAATATGTGTCACATTTCTTGATAAAAAGGAACTTCATATTATAATGAGGAAAGTTTTGTTAAAATAGCTTTATTTATTTTTGTACTGAAGTGCACTTGCCTTACAATAAAAGTCCCGTTTTATTACGGAAAAAGTTTACGATTTGTACAATGTTGTTGTATAAATATACGCACGTAAATGTTGTTATCTGTTACTTTTGTTTTTATTTTATTTTCGAAAATGTATGTTTCCTCATATTTTTATATAGTTTTCTACCGTTTTTGGAAAATGTTTATGTTGAATTTCTCTTTTGAATAGTTTTAATACCATACGTTTTTTTCACATATTTTCTAACAATAATTCGCATAACATTCTGGTCTCAATCTAACATACATATATAGGGTGTTCCTTAATGACATTCTAATATTTACCATTACTGCTAAAATAAAATCTTCATATGAACTGATGTCCTAAACGTCTTAACTTTTGAGATACAGGGTGCTAAAGTTTTCAGAAAAAAAATTTTTTTTTTAATTTTGATTAATTAGATATCTTTTGAAATTTTTTATTATTATGCATCAAGATGCATTTTCTAATGTTTTTATTCATTTTTACCAGTGGCGTTATTTTGATATTAAATATTTTTGGAGAAAAAAAAAGCACTGCTTTATCTTAAAATAAAAATTATTTTTAGAATTCTCATTCATTTAATAAGCAAATTCGATCTTTTGATTTTCTTATCGTCCGACACATAGTTTTCGCTAAAAAAAAAAAAATAAAAATCGTTTTACTTCAGGGTCAAATCGTTAAAAATCTGATAGGGTGACTGTTTGTGGAAAGCTTATTTATGTGAAAGAAAATTATGACATCGAATGTGTTCATAAACGAAAAAGTTTTCTCATATGTTTCACTGATGGTCCGTTTCTTGATTAAATAATTGAGTTAAAATTTTTTATCTCAATAGCAACTAATAATAATTTTTAAACCCATAAATCTTAGTCCTGGAATAAATTACGTTTTTACAAACGTCGATGTCAAATGACTTAAAGTAACTGTTGGTGTTCAAAACCATCTCTGTGTGTCGTCTCTTTTTTTTATAGCCATTTTTAAAATTGAATTATTTTGGCCGTTTTTTCGACGCATAATATCATTAAATAGGGCCTGAAATTATGACAGAATAATATAATCGCTAAGTATTAGTGATTATCCTGAAAGGTAATGGAACAAGAGAAGTTGATAAAATCAAATTTTTGTGTCTAACTATTTTTTTTTCAATATTCATCGCCTTTTTAGCGAAACACTTTTTTAAAAAAAGGTTTTTCTAAGGCAAATCTAACCTTAGAAACTTTTGTGCAATTGCATGCAAAAATAAGCATCCAAAAATTAAATATTAGCTTTGAAAAATGTCACCATAATCAATTATTTACTTTTTGTTGTGCCATGGATATCCATGCTGGATTTTAAGTAAGATTTTTAATTCTGACAGTTGGTATCTTCAAGATTACTTACGTTAAATCGCAGTTTGAGTCACAAATCATGTCACGTTAAGCTGAATGCTATTCAAAATTTCCATAACAATCATGTGTGATGAAAAGAATGCACGCCTATAACCCATTTTCAAGAACAATTTTCGCTTAATGTTTCGGAACAGCATTTTTTATACGGTTTTCTGGACGGTCTTCTTTCTCGAAAAAAACTGTAAAATGTAAAAGCATCAATATGGTACATGCACTGTAGTTGTTCAAATTGCATTTCTCCTTGTTCACGATACATTTCCGCTCGTTCAATTGCTTCTCTCAACACGTTAAGGCGTAATACTTCTAAGTACACGTATAATACTTTCTTCTAAGATTTTAAAAGTGGCTGGGGCTGTTACATAGACTCTTGCTTTAACATATCCCCAAAGAAATCGAGAACAGTGAGAACTGAGATCAATTGGTTGCAATAACTTTGCTCACTCTTGCTGGAAATAAATTCTGCGTAAAACTTCTAAAGGTAGATTATTAAGATGTTGCTCAGTATAATTTTGGAGAAAGCCTAAGTACCTAACCCCTGTTAATTGACCTTGAAATAAAATTGGCCCATATATTCTGTTACCAACGACACCAGCCCATACATTGACATCGAATCATTCTTGAAAATTTCCAACTCTCATTTTATGTTCATTTTGTAAAGCCCAGTAAATCAATTACTTATTTGCTAAATTAAACATATTTATTATTAAATCTGGAATCGTCAGAAAATAAGATAAAGTTGATAAAACGCAATTTTGTAGCACACCAATCACCACAAAAATTTTTATCGCCATCGTCAGGATACAAATGTTTTAACTGGTACTTAAAAGCTCGATATCCATGAAAATCAAGAGCATTTTTCAGAAATGCTAATTCACAAAAACTCAATTAATTTTTTTTAAGAAACAGTTTTATTTTCTTCAAAATATACTAAGAACGTTATCTCCAGTTCTTCATTTATAATAAATCTGCCTTCCATTTGATTTCCTTCATGATGCCTAAAACGATTCTCAAAATATGGAAAATACTGACGGACTGGATGTTGCCGGTCGGGGTATTTCTGAGCATACAACTCAGCAGCAATCCTTAAATTTTTATGACATTCTCCAAATATTGATAACATATCGACTTTTTGACTTTGAATATACATTATTTAATACTTAAATAACACTGAAAATCAAGAAAAATCCCTTAAATATTAGCATGTCAGAAAGAATAGGTAAGTGTCACATCAAAACAAAAAATACCATTACTGCTAAAATCCACTGCATGGCTATCCATGGTACACTTTAAAAGTAATTTAAAATTGATTATTATTTTTCATTTTTTATAATATTTCATTTTGATATTAATTTTTTTTACCTGGAAAAAGTTTTACCGTTAGAAATTCGCAACAAAAATCTTCATTATTTTGACAAATTGCTTGACTAAAATGAGTCGCCATTTGGAAAAAAAAAATAGTAAGAACCAAAAATTTGATTTTATCAACATCTCTTATTCCTAGCTCTCAGACTAATCACTAAAACTTAGCGATAGCGTTATTCTGTCATCATTTCAGGTCCTTAGATTAATTTGCGTCCGGTCATGGCCACCTAGATGCCATTTTAAAAATGGCTATAAAAAATCATGTACGCGTAAAAAGTTTTTAAAATGTCACAATCTGATTCAGAATTGTCTCATGAGTCCAAAAATGCAGAGATATACATAGTGTTCAATTTAAAAAATCGAAACTGGAGTCATTTCCGGTGAAACCGGAAGTGACTGGAAAGTGAAAAATATGTTGAAAACTCTCCCCTTTATGTACCATTTACCTATAAGAAATTTCGTTTTGATACATCAAATACTTTAAAAGTTATAGCCTGTTTAATAGATTCGTTGACACCCGGTATAGTATTTGATTTTTGAGCAAAACAATCGATGAAGTAGTTTTTTGCACTGATTTTTTTTTACTGTTCTATTAGGCTTCCATCTTGAATTTGTGGAGAATTTTTATTAATTCATCCCCATATCGTACCTAAAAAGTTTGGGGTTTAATTGGATAGGTAAGTAAATTTTTTCTAATCCTCATATGACCTCTAATTTTCGACCAAAATTTGAAGTAAATCGAATAAGTAGCTTTGCCACGAATAAACAGACAGGCCGACAGAGTTGAGAAAATATGATTTTTTTGAATCTAGACACTCCAAACCGTAAAGATCTAAAAAAAAACTTGGAGGGTAAATATTTACGATTACAATATTTCCTTCTAAAAAAGATTTAGTACAAACAATATAAAATATACAAATTTGTTTCTTGATTTTAGATTTTCTTGTCTGTTCATATCAAAGCAATACACTTTTCCAACATGCTTTCTAAGAAACTAAAAAAAAACTTTTACGCTGCATTGCGAATTTTAAAATATTATGCTTGCATTTTTCGCATTGCATGAAACATGCAAATGAATTGTCAAGAATATATTTAAATAATAATAGTTTGCATTTAAATATGTGCAGTTTTCAAGTATTACATTCAACAAATTTATCCTTGTTATAATAATTTCATTTCACATACCTTTTTTTTTTCTCTCCTTTATAGAATTTAAGGCATATTTTGGGAATATTTAAATCAAACCACTTCTAATTTTAAAATTTCGCCGTAATATGAAAATATCCGTTTTATCTTAAACCAATAAATTTTCCTTGCAAGCCAATCTAGAACCGTTAATTTAAAAACGTCGCAATTTTCCAGCAGGAAATTTGCAAAATGTGTTAACTCTGATATCTAGATTATAAATCAAAGACTTTTATATATTAAACTGAAATTAACCTTTAATTGTGTCGAAATCGGGTCACTTTCGAAAAGCTCAGCAAACTAAATTTGCTAGAAATTCACCTGAAAGAATCCTATAACAACTTAGAAGGAATTTAAAATAATTCATAACATTTTATATCAATTTTAGTTCAGCATGTCGATCGAATGTCCAGGTTTTCCTTTAAAAATTGGGTTGATTGAAGAAATCAATATGGGGACCAAATTTTCAAAGTTGTACTATACTGTCTTATAAGCAAATACAAATATTGATTGTCACTGAGCTATAACCTTTGTGGAGATTTAAAACCAGCATTATTATTCTACAGCATTTAAATCGAGATTAAAATTTCTTTATTCGAAATATTAAGTAGTACGCAACCCTTTCAACATTACTGATATCAACCAAAATATATTAAATAAAATTATAAGCTCTCACTTAGTTTCTTCATAGACCATTATTTTGCGATGTTATTGAATACAATTGTTAATATAACAAATTAAACATTTAATCTCACAAATTCAGGTGACACTTATATCTCGAACAAAAGCAAGCTGCAACAATCATATAGAACGAAAGCTTTCGCGACTAAGGTCAATTATTCTTCAGTCAATCTTTCAGCAGAAGAAGCTGACGCAATAAGGTATGAAACAGCTAAGATCATCAAAAATTCTAACCTGCCTAAGTGGGATTTATCAGCTGCGGAAGGAACGACGTTAAAAACACTAAACAACAATACAAGCATTTTGGTCCTTCCAGCAAGGGAAATGCCACTGTCGTCATGGACAAAACAGATCACGTGAAGAAAATACTTTTGGATGATAACATCTACAAAATGATTCAAGTAGACCCGACCAACAAAATTGAATGACGGATAACCAACCTTATAAATGCATCCAACCCACCAGCAGAGAAGAAGAAGATGTTAAGGCCAAGCAGCTCAAGGATCCCGCTGTTCTACGGACTACCTAAAATACACAAGGTTTCGACCTATTGTCAGTGCAATAGGATCTCCTTCTTACAAAATTAAATATAAAAAATATAAATATCTTTTAGATAATCTTACTAATTTTACAGGAAAAACACATTCATATATTAAAAACTCTACGCATTTTGTAGAAAAACTAAAATCAATCCAATTAGATCCCAAAGATATTTTAGTCAGTTTCGACGTAGAATCGCTATATACGAATGTGCTTATAAATAATTCAATTTCCATAATATTAGACTTATTTCACCATAATTATATTGACAACTCACTTTTAGTTCTAATTGAAGCATGTCTCACATCAACGTATTTTGTCTTTCAGGGAATTTTCTATTAGCAAACCTCACGAGCAGCCATGGGATCTCCGCTTACTGTTACGCAGTGGTAGTCAATATCTTCATGGAAGATTTTAAGGCGGAAGCATTAGAGTCGTCTTCACTAAAACCAAAATCATGGTCCAGATATGTAGACGACACTTTTGTAATAAGGCCTCATGGTGCAGAAAACTTCCCTGGGTTTCTTAGTCATCTGAATCAAGAACATGCTAATATAAAATTTACAGTAGGAATTGAATCAGAAGGCACGATTCCCTTTCTAGGTGTTCTTGTACAAATAAAAGGGGATGGTGCCTTAGAACACTCTGCATATAGAAAACCATCGCATATAAATAGGTACTTAAATACAAATTCCCATCATCATCCAGCACAAAAGCAATCAGTTATTAATTCATTGGTTTACAGAGCCCTCGCGATTTGTGACCAAAATTCTTTACAATCGGAAACAGAGAAACTGACTCAAGCTATTCATAGTTTTATTATAAACATGTCAAACTATTTGCATGTATCTGCAGAATGAGGCTTTTAGTCAAAAATATCATTTACAGGCATTACTCCTTTATTTCGATGCACTCTATAGCACACTGTCAGTTTCAGAGTGGACATGGTTAAAATTTGCTTCGCTGTGATTAGGATAAAACAGTTTTAATATTACCGGCAATCGGCAAAATTTCGATCGAATACGATTCTCTTTTGAAAAGTTTTTCACAAAAATTCATATCAATGGCATAGTCCTAAAATAAAATTTTATTACTTTTTTCTGTAGCTATTGTTTTTCATAAGATTTTGCCTAGGTTTAGAATGCAATAGATTTTATTTTGCCATAGATTTACTTGAATGAAAATCAGTGATTTGACTAATCTCTGTCAACATTCATTTGATAATGACCAACGAATAAACTGAAATGCTTAAAGTGAAATAAAAACGAATTGGTTATGACAAACAAAGATATTTGTACCGATTTCAAAATATTGTAATATTCTACAATAAAATAAGATACAAATCTCAATTACTTTTCAGTTTTTATTCTTTAGGTTTTGCGTCATGCTTAGTTTCGAAATATTAGCCAATTAAATTAATGGTTGGCTTTATCGTCCACTAATTTGTACCCGTCCATCAAATGAAGCAATAACAGCTTTCTTGGACACATTTTATAAACTTTTATTACAAAGCCAGCGTTTCGGCACCAATTTGTGCCATCATCAGGGCTAGTACCAAATTTGAATTTATTAGCCCTGACAAGGGCACAAAATAGTGCCAAAACGTTGCCTTTGTAAAAAACGTTTATGAAAATTTGTCCAAGAAACCTGTTATTGTTTCATTTGATCAACTAAATACAGTTCTATTTTTCACATTTTAAGTATTTTGTACTTTTTTTTTAGATTGGTTCGATTTATATCAATTCTGATGCAGGATTCAGAGAAGAGAACAATTCCCAATCAAAATCAATCCTTGTTTTATAAACATATTCCAATATTTGCGAGTTTCGGTAGAAGGAGGCTTTCAAGTCAAAAATACAATTTACCGGCATTTCTCTTTTATTCCGTCGCATTTTAGCAGACTGTCAATTTCAGAGTGGACGTGGTTAAAATTTGCTTGGTTGTGATTAGAATAAAACAGTTTTAATATTAGCGACAGTCGGTAGAATTTCGATCGAATTTAGTTCCCTTTTAAACAGTTTTCTTAAAAATTACTATTTTTAGCAATAAACTGTTTCGAAACTACTGAAGTAAGATTATAATACTTTTTTTTGTTAGCCATTATTATACGTAAGATTTTTTTGCCTGAGTTTAGAACCGTATAGCTAATCTAAAACGTTTTATTTTAGATTAGCTATACGTGAATCACAATCAGTGATGATTTATATAATATCTGTCAACCAGGGGCGTGCCGTCCATAGAAGCAAGGGAAGCAGTGCTTCCCCAAAAAAAACTACGAAACGTCTTCTAAAATGTAATTTTTGAAATAGGAAACCATTAATTTAGTTTATATTAAAAATGCGAAAATATTATCTTAATTATCAAGCCCATAATAAATGCGGCCTTGACTCCGACCCAGCCACAATAGAATATCGAATAGGACCAATGCGGGCCGCTAGCTTCTCTGCAGCCAAGTCTTGTATGCTTGATTTCCTGTGAATCGAGCCCAAAGTTATTGAACTCTCCACCGGCTGTTTGCAATTTTTGCGTTTCAGTCGCGTGCTTTAAGTGGTCGCGAAAGCTATCGTTGGAGTAGGTTCTTTGTTTAAACGGCTATCCGTGTGTTGCGTGATACGTACTCGGGTCGTGTATGGTGCGATATGGAAGAAAATAATACGGACGTAGATATGCAAATACCGTCAACTTCGACTGTCGGTAATAACGTTGAAAATGTTGGAGAATTTAGTAAGAAGAGTGTGTGTGAATGTGTGGTGTGTGTCTTAATAATAAAGGACTTTTCATCATTAAACTTCCCTGATAAGCTTCAAATAATTTCCAAAGGAAGGGCAAAACCGCCTATGAAAAATTTAACCACAAAAATGAAAAACTGTATTAGACAATGGCTAACAGGGTGTGAAAATATAAGTAAATTATTTTGTTGGCCATGTTTACTTTTTGAAAATGAAAAAGGTCTCTGGAATAAAACTGGTTTTTCCGATTTAAACAATTTCCATAAAGCTGTAAAAAGACACATTATGTCCAAAGCGCATTTACAGGCCGTCACAAAAGAAAAAGTCTTCGGCAAAACCAGAATTGAACACGCCCTTAATAAATAGTTGGAAATTAGTCACCGCCAAAACAATGAACTAGTCGATAAAAATAGGCAAATATTAAGAATTCTTATCGATGTTGTTTGTTTTCTCGGACAGCACGAATTGGGATTTAGAAGTCATGATGAAACAATGATTTCTTCAAATAGAGGAAATTTTCAAGATTTACTTAGTTCAATGGCTAAATATGATGATTGCTTAAAAAATTATTCATAGCAGTCTAGCGTTTTTCGCGGAACGTCGAATCGAATCCAGAATGATTTAATTTCCGCTGTTGCAACCATTATTCTAAAAAGAATTAAGCAGGAGATTGGCGAGGCGCGGTTCATTGCTATTTTTCTGGATAAAACAACTGATAAAACTAATTTTAGCCAATTATCTATAGTAATACGCTACATTAAAATAGACGGAAGTATTCAAGAGCGATTTTTAGGTTTTAAGAATGTGTCCGAAAATCGTACAGCAGATGCATTATATACCGTAGTTTATAACGTTACTAAAGAAATTAATAGAGAGAAAAAATTAGTTGCTCAAAGCGATGATGGAGCTGCAGTGATGGCAGGACAATTAGGGGGTCTGCAAGCTAAAGTTCGAGAAACTTTTCTAAGTGCTGTGTTTGTCCATTGTTTTGCTCATAAATTAAATTTAGTTCTATCCCAGTCCATCAATCACATTTAAGAGTGTAAAGTATTTTTCGTTACTTTAAGGTGCGTGGCTGTCTTTTTTTCCAAGTCAAAAAAACGTACACAAGCTTTGGACTCCATTGTCCACAAACGGTTGCCCAAAGTAGCTCCTACTAGGTGGAACTATAACTTGTGTTAACAGTATCTGAAAATCGTGAATCACTAATTAAACTATTTGACAATATAATACAAAAAAAATGAAACGTGGGCCTCAGAAGCAATAAATAGTTCGAGAAGGTTTTTGGACAGTTTGAAACCAGATTTTAATTTTAATTATTTATTGAACATAGTTTCAGATATATTTCCATTCTCGGACAATGTTTTTAATATATTACAAACTAAAACAGATGATATTGCTTTTTGCCTAAAACAAGTGGATGATTTTAAGTCCATGTTAAGCCAAAAAAGAGATGACTGACCTATTTTGCGAGAAAACGATGACGTTAAAAGTAGAGCCACAAGCCAAGCGTCTTCGAACAGACAAGGTGGGAGATGTTCAAACATCATACAGACGCCTCTTTTATGAAATAGTCAATTAAATTCAGCAACAAATAAACTATAGATTTAACGGTTTAAACGATTTTAAATTCCTCGAACTGTGCAATGTTGATGCATTTAAAGGAAAAACCAGCTAGTTCTTCGACCGAGTGTTACTGCGATCTGAACTAAAAGTGATTTACGAAACTGATTACATTAGCGCAAAAAAGAACGCTAAGGAACTAATGAAATTTTTAAAAGACAAGGAGCTGGAAGATGCCTACACCGAAGTGTCGAAATTGTGTGAATTAGTATTGATAATACCTGCCACACGTTCATCAGTAGAACGCAATTTTTCAACACTTAAACGTATAAAAAATTTCGTGAGAAATTTAACGGAGCAGGAGAGACTTTCGCAAATATCGCTGTTGTCCATTGAAAATAAACTTCTCCAAAATATGTCGGAGCATCGACGTTTTTATGATGACGTCATTGACGAATTTGCAAAAAGTGATCGAAGAATCGAATTACATTAGAAATAGGTAAGTTTCTAAAAATTGCTTCCCTTTCTTAAAATTTCACCGCACGCCCCTGCTGACAACATTCTTTGATAATGACCAACCAATAAACTGAAATGCTTAATGTAAAATAAAAAAGAATTGGTTGTGTTAAACGAAGATATTTGCGTCGATGTCAAAAAGTTTTGTAGTATTCTATAATAAAGTAAGATACATGTCTCATTACTTTTCAGTTTTTATATTCTACGCTTTTTGAACGGCTTTAAGCTTTTTAGCTTCGAAATATAAACCTATTAAATGAAATCCAAATTTCAAGTTTTTAAAAATGTTGTCCTTTTTCTTTTTTAAGTTGGTTTGATTTATAACAATTTGGAAGCAGGACCCAAAAATAGTTATTGTATCTGTGAGGAGATTCTGGAATAAACAAAACCCAGAAAACTTTATTATAAATGTTAATATAACCTTCACAAAATACAAGTGGAACTAGATATCGAAGGGTGGTTTTATTTTTATGTAGCTTACATGTCGAAATAAAAAAGTCAACTTATAAAATCATCTTCCTGCAGTCATATTCCCCTCGCTTGGAACAAATCTTTTAAAAATATTTATTTACAATTCAATCCAGTCTAATTTGAACTGAATATTGGATGTAAAAGAACATCTGAACACTTGTAGAAAACTCAATATTTTCCAAAAGGAAGAAATGCCTGTAAAAAGAACTGTAAAAAAATTTCATTTTTAAACAATGCCTTAATAAATATTTTTAATGTTCATGTTCCTCTTAAGACATTTACTTTACACAAAAAGTCATTTCAACCGTGGATAACAGAAAATATTAAAAGGATGCAAAAACTAAGAGACACTGCTTTTCGAGAATTTAAATATACTAAATCCCCTGGAAAATGGGAATATTATAAATCATTAAGAAATTTAACATATTTAATAAAAATGGAACGAAAAGCATACAATAATATATAAAATACATAAAAATGCTGAATGACACTTTAAAATTGCACGCACATTTCTTTTATAAACGATTTCTCGATACTTAACATTGCTAACGCGGATAGTCTTTCTTGGCCCAACTCCTCAACAAAATTTATAAGCCCTCGAAAAACCCCTGGATTTCCAGACAAAGCCGTTCCATCATGGCCACGTAGTGCCAGTTCGAATGCCCCACAAAATTTTGCACAATCTATAATTTTGTTTAAAATATTACGATTTTTGGATACATTTTCATTAAAATCTCTAAGGGATATTCTACAAGCTGGGTCTAGCTGAGTGCGAATATCAACACTTCCGACATTAGCATAGTTCACCGAATCTTTCAAGTGATATGCAGAGAGCGCGTGTTTTTTTATTTTTTCGTTTAAGTGATTTAAGTCTTTAACACCAGTTTTATACCATAATGAGTCCGACTTAGAAAACAAACAAACATAACAGTAAAATGAGTTAGAGACTTCACAACCACATATCCAGTTAGCTAAATCCTACATACTTTTGCGAAAGCTTCGATGAACCTCTTTATTTTTGTCTTTACTAGTTTGTCGTATAGTAAGTTTTGGAAAATTGCGACCACTTACCTTGAGTTCAGTTATTTTCTCAAAATTAAATTCATTAGCACTCTTTAGTTGTTTAATTTTTTGCACTACCGACATTTTATTTCATCTACATTCACAACTCAAACATAGACTACCTTAAAATTGGTTATTTTTGCAAAATTAAGTTGGTAAGTATTTTTTAGTTGTTTATTTTTTTGCACTAGTCACTACCAACATTTTATTTCCTGTATATTTCCAACTCACACATGGATCATAAAAATAAATATATATATTACAAAAAAACAGTAAATAAATCAATTTTCATTGATTAAACACATCCGACACAATATCGAGTTAGAATATCGACCTCGTGACCTCTGAACAAGTGAACGTCCGCATGCCTACGTGATGCCGCGACCTATCGATCGAATTATGAGAAGAGACCGGCTGATGACCCAAATCGCGATTTCTTATTCCATTTGCTATCACGTTCGGTAGCTGTGAAATCTTCGGGTACTTTCGTCAAGCTTTAAGGTAAACAGGGCAATTCGGACTGCCCAGCCTAGCTTAGTATAGCGTATTTTATTATGCCTAAGAAACGCAACAAAATGATTCGGAACGCCGCGCGCGGCTAACAGTGTGGCGAATTTAATTTTTCTCAAGGTTTGCGTTTTATTACAACTATTAGGAGAGACGGTCAAACGAATAATTTATTTTCTGAAATATTTTTGGGGGGTCATTGACCAAATGACCCTATGGAAGAGCCGCCACTGAACAAAACATATCCCAAAGATATTTAAAGATGTTATTAAATTAAACAACTGGGTTTCGGTGGAGTGGGTCTAAGAATAACACTTGATGTTTTTGCAAAATTTGAAATAATTTGGATGAGTAATTTTGTAATAATAATTTTTTTAACATTTCACTAAGCCGCCATTTGTTAATTTTTGACCAAAATTTGTAGTCAATCAGGTAAGTAGTCTTCAAGCTATGCCGCGAAATGACAGACCGACAAAGAGACAGAAAGACCGACAGGCAGAAAGACGGAGTTGATAAAACATATTTTTTGGCATCTAGCGACGCACGTTTCAGCGTCAGAAGTGTTAAAGCGAGGGGCTGACTTTTCACGATCAGAAACATTTTATTTTGACGCCATTTTGTTCGGTCACTAGAATTAAAGAACACCAAACATACATAAAAAATTGGGAATTTCAAAAATCAAACATTTGCCAACATGCACTAGATAACAATCATAAAATTAATTGGAATGCTTCTAGTATTTTAGCAAAAGAACCATGTTCCAAAAAACGTAAAATAAAAGAAAGTGCCTTAACATTATTAAATAAAGATAATTGTGTAGCATCTTGTTCCGTTAGTTTTAATAACACTTGGTTAAATTTGCTAAATACTGAAGTAAAAAAAGGACACCTCAAAATACAATAAATTAAAATGAACATACTCTAGGTACACCTATTTCGCACCTTATTCTAACAATTAAAAATAACACCTTTAAATTGACATTCAATGACATTTTGTCAGAGATTAGCCATTCTGGTTATATTTCTGATACGAAACATAAGACATATTCTGCTTTTAGTATTTTATTTGTAGGTTTACTGAAGACGGGGGTAGACTTTCCCTCGAAACATCCAGAAAACAAACATTTTTCAGTGTCGTTCCTCGGGTACCTTCATAGTGAACCCAGAACTTAAGACTATCTATTCCATTTATAGGGTAATTATATTTTATTTTTTATTTTTTTCCAATTTTCTAAGGCGGAAAAACCCAAAAAATAGTTTTAAACTATTTTACTAGTTGATCTCTATACCACAATTACTTATGGCACACAATTAGAAATCGAACCATTAATCAGTTTTTCAGGCTGAATTTTTAAATATTTTATTAAGCCGCCATTTTGTCCGCCATCTTGGATTCGTACCAAAATGTTACCAGTTGATTCCAACACAATACTTGATGCTTTTGCAAAATTTGAAATAAATTGGATGAGTAGTTTCTTAATAATAATTATTTTAGTATTTCACTAAGTCGCCATTTTGTTTCGCCATATTGGATTTTTACCAAAATATTACCAGTTCATCCGCATATGAACCTTAATTTTTGACGAAAATTTCAAGTCAATCGGGTAAGTAGTTTTTTGGCTACGTCGCGAACAGCCAGACAGACAGATAGACAGACCGCCGGTATTGAGAAAACATGTTTTTCGTCATTTAGGGTGCCTGAAACGTGAAGATCTAAAAAAATCTCGGAGAGTAATTTTTTCACGACTACAATACTTCCATTTTACGAAGGAAGTAAAAATCGAATATATAGCGCTTGGAATAAAATACGTCTTTATAAATATTTACCTCAATTTAAAATGCGCATTTGAAATAAATATCTCATGTAAGGATATCTGACCAGATTCGTTGACGAAACTGCATGTATTTCATTTCCTCTCCCTTGGATTTCTTTAAAAATTCCTTATAACTTTCTGTTTGTTATAAGGAGTCTCTTGAGGTTTCAGAAACACATATAAAACGAAAATACGGCATAAAGCAGCAAACTCAATTTTTCCAAAAAGGAAAAACGCCTTTAAAATGAACTCGTACCGTCAGAAAAGAAACTTTCGTACTTTCGTATATCAACTTCTAGAAACCATTCTCAAATCAAAATCAATTCCTTGTTTTACAAACATGTTCCAATATTTGCGAATTCAGGTAGAACGAGGCTTTCGAGTCAATAATATAGCATTTACCGGCATTTTCCCTTTATTTTGTAGCACTTAACAGACCGTCAGTTTCAGAGTGGACGTGGATAAAATTTGTTTCGTTGTAATTAGGACAAAACAATTTTAATATTAGCGGCAATCGGCAGAATTTTCACGGCTTATTTTGAACAGATTTTTATAAAAATTCATACTAATGGCAATAAACGGGTTCGAAATATACTGAAATAAAATTACATTGTTTTTTTGTAGCCATTACAAGTGCTTGCCCAAAAAAAATTACAAAACATCTAAAATGTAATTTTTGAAATAGGAAATTTAGTTTATATTAAAAATGCTAAAATATTATCTTAATTATCAAGCCTATAATTAATGCGGTCTTGACTCCGACCCAGCCACAATAGAATATCGAATAGAACCTATGCGGGTCGCTAGCTTCTCTGCAGCCAAGTCCTCTATGCTTGATTTTCTGTGAATCGAGCCAGAGGTTATTGAACTTTCCACCGGCTGTTTGCAATTTTTGCATTTCAGTCGCCTGCTTTAAGTGGGGGCGGAAGCTATCGTTGGAGTAGGTTCTTTGTTTGAACGGCTATCCGTGTCTTGTTTGATACGTACGTCGCGTCGTGCATGGTCGTAATAACGTTGAAAATGTTGGAGAATTTAATAAGAAGCGTGTGTGTGAATGTGTGGTGTGTGTCTTAATAATAAAGGGATTTTCAACATTAAATTCCGCTGATAAGCTTCAAATAATTTCCAAAGGAAGGGCAAAACCGCCTTTGAAAAATTTAACCACAAAAATGAAAAACTGTATTAGACATTTTTATCCGGAAAAACAATACGAACAATTTAAATGGCTAACAGGGTGTGAAAATATAAGTAAATTATTTTGTTGGCCATGTTTACTTTTTGAAAATGAAAAAGGTCTCTGGAATAAAACTGGTTTTT
Source organism: Kuschelorhynchus macadamiae (assembly GCA_030620095.1). Lineage (NCBI taxonomy): Eukaryota > Metazoa > Arthropoda > Insecta > Coleoptera > Curculionidae > Kuschelorhynchus > Kuschelorhynchus macadamiae. The sequence goes on from JAUTXW010004366.1 coordinate 368,697, forward strand.
CCAATTTAAACAATTTCGATAGAGCTGTAAAAAGACACGTTATGTCCAAAGCGAATTTGCAGGCCGTCATAAAAGAAAAAGTCTTCAGCAAAACCAGAATTGAACACACCCTTAATAAACAGTTGGAAATTAAGAAGACTTATCGATTTTGTTTGTTTTCTCGGACAGCACGAATTGGGATTTAGAGGTCATGACGAAACAAGGGTTTCTTCAAATAGAGGAAATTTTCAAGATTTACTTAGTTTAATGGCTAAATATGATGATTGCTTAAAAAACTATTTAGAGCAGTCTAGCATTTTTCGCGGAACGTCGAATCGAATCCAGAATGATTTAATTTCCGCTGTTGCAACCATTAAAAAGAATTAAGCAAGAGATTTGCGAGGCGCGGTTCATTGCTAATGTTCTGGACGAAACAACTGATATCACTAATTTTAGCTAATTATCTATAGTAATACGCTACGTTAAAACATACGGAAGCGATTTTTAGGTTTTAAGAATGTGTTACTACTTACTGTTAAATCGTACAGCAGATGCATTATATACCGTAGTTTATAACGTTACTAAAGAAATTGATGGAGAGAAGAATTAGTTGCTTAAAGCTATGATGGAGTTGCAGTGATGGCAGGAAAATTAGGGGGTCTGCAAGTTAAAGTTCGAGAAACTTTCCCAAGTGCTGTGTTTGTCCATTGTTTTGCTCATAAATTAATGTTAGTTTTATCCCAGTCCATCAATCACATTAAAGAGGGTAAAGTATTTTTCGTTACTTTAAGTGGCATGGTTGCTTTTTTTTCCAAGTCAACAAAACGTACACAAGCTTTGGACTCCATTGTCCACAAACGATTGCCCAAAGTAGCTCCTACTAGGTGGAACTATAATGGAAAGCTTGTGTTAACAGTATCTGAAAATCGTGAATCACTGATTGAATTATTTGAGAATATAATAGAAAATAATGAAACGTGGGACTTAGAAACAATAAATAGTTCGAGGGGGTTTTTAGACTGTTTGAAACGAGATTTTAATTTTAATTAATTGTTGGACATATTTTCAGAAAAATTTCCATTCTCGGACAATGTTTGTAATATATTACAAACTAAAACAAATGATATTGGGGACTGACCTATTTTGGGAGGAAACGATGACGTTAAATGTAGCGGCACAAGCCAAGCGTCTTCGAACAGACAAGGTCGGAGATGTTCATACATATTACAGACGCCTCTTTTATGAAATAATCGATCAAATTCAGCAACAAATAAACTATAGATTTAACTGTTTAATGATTTTAAATTCCTCGAGCTCTACAATTTTGATGCATTTAAAGGAAAAACTTTTCCAGAAGATGCGTTTAAATCTCTTCTTCTTCATTATGGCCAGTTCTTTGACCGAGTGTTACTGCGATCTGAACTAAAAGTGATTTACGAAGCTGATGACATTAGGGCAAAAATAATGCTAAGGAACTAATGCTATTTTTAAAAGACAAGGAGCTGGAAGATGACTACATCAGAGTGTTGAAATTGTGTGAATTAGTATTGACAATACCTGCCACAATTTCACCAGTAGAACGCATTTTTTCAACACTTAAACGTATAAAAAATTTCGTGGGAAATTTAGCGGGGCAGGAGAGACTTCCGCATACATCGCTGTTGTCCATTGAAAATAAACTTCTCCAAAATATGTCGGAGCATCGACGTTTTTATGATGACATTATTGACGAATTTGCAAAAAATGATCGAAGAATCGAATTACATTACAAATAGGTAAATTTCTAAAAATTACTTCCCTTTCTTAAAATTTCACTGCACGCCCCTGGTTTTTAGCATCTAGGTTCTGCAGATGGCGTTAAGTTTAGCTTCCAGATTGAAGCCAATTAAATTTGATTCAATTTTTAAGTTTTGAAGAATTTTATATTTTGTCATTTTTAGATGTGTTCCATTCATATCAAATCAAATCAAATCCTTTATTTCTTCATTTGAATAGTATTTAGAAAATACAATAATTAAAGGAAACGTCAAATAATAATAACTAAAATAAAAATGTAGGTAACAAAATGTAGACAAATAAATGAAAGCACAAAAGCAAAAATAAACTCACTTACACTATACAATGTTTGGTGTAGCAAATGTTTTTTTAGCCGTTTCTTAAAAATATTTATATTGGCGGCATTTCTAATATCATTGCTCACTTTATTAAACAGTACACATCCTGTAAAACAAATATATTTTTGATATATTTCTAAGCAATGTGCTTCTTGTAACCAAAGGATGTCCCGTCTGGTGTCATAACCATGTGCAGATCTCACTTCTTAAAAACTGGATCTGTTACGATAAACGAAATAATACACTTCATAAATATAGATACCAACTGTCAGAACCCCCAAACCATGGATGGCTTCTCTACAGGATTCTCTGAAACCCAAGCCAGCAATCAAACGGATAGCATGTTTCGGCAAAATAAAGACTGTTTGAATAGAGGGGCTCAAACCCCAATTTAATATCCCATATTTTATTCTGGAATGGATATTTGAATAGTGTAAAGTTAAAAGGACATCCCGGTTGCAAAAAGACATAAAGTTGAGTGCATAGCAACTGCTGCGTAGCTTAGCACACAGTTCCTCAATTTGAGGAGACCATTGAAGGTTTTCGTCAAACATGACTCGTAACAACTAAGTTTGATTGCTGAGATTTAAGCAGTTTTCTGAATCTTCAAACAGTTTAAAATTTACCGCATTGTTTGTTCTCATCGAAAGGTTTATTATCGTGGTTTTATTTTTATTTAAGTTTAATTTATTTTTTTCCTACCATAACTCGGTTCTAGTATATGCCTTCTCCGCGAAGGCGCAAGTGAAGTGTAACTGTCCTTGACAACCAAGACATTGGTTTTTAGAAATATTTATAATCAATAGCAAAAGTTATGGTACGAGCAGGGATCGAACCCGCACCTCTGGATAACTAGAATATTTGGCAGGAGCAACAATAGTTATGGTACTGGTGGGTTTGAATATGTACAAGTTCTAACGAATTGCTGATCAGTGGTACGATAGCGCAATTGATTAGAGCCCATAACTTTTGCTATTGATTATAAATTTTTCTAAAAACTTATTCACAGAATTCATTGTTCTTGGGATTAGACAGTGTCAAATTGGAATGATTATCCGACGTTTCGCCTTCAATTTCACGAGGCATCTTCAGGGAACTTTACTACACGAGATCTGAACACTGAATAAGTTGAAACTGACAGAGTGCCGTTTCAGTCCTTCTATTTAGTGCAAAACCATGTTGGGATAATGATAACAGATTATTTTTTGTAAAAAAACGAAACCAGCTGATCCTTTATTATCAGCTTAAATATTTTGGAAATACTACATAAAAGATTTATCACGCGATGATTTCCAATATCACTATGATCTCCCCTTTTATACAGAGGCAAGATAGTTGCTAGTTTTAAACTGTCGGGGTAGAAATCCTTTTCAATAGATTAGTTTGTCAGATAAGATATTACCTCTGCTATTTTAAGCTTACATTTTCTTGAGGATGTTATTATAAATTAGAATTTGTTAGTCAATTAATTATAATTATGATGTCATTGCTACATATCGGTGCCACGGAAAAAGTTTTGTTTAAAAGAGGTGCATTGTCTGATACAGCATTCAGAAAGGGTGTTTTATCTTATAAGATCGTGAAATTCACGCAATTAAAGTCAAACTAAATGTCAAAGGGTGTTTTCGTATATGGAAACAACGTCACCTACAATTCCTACCTTTCTTGAAGTTGTCTAAAAAAGAGTTATTCGCATTCTGAAATCAACTTACACTGTTCATCGGAAACTATATTTTGTCACTGCATCCATGTATTATTTATTATATAGAATTGTTCCAAAGAAACGCAGATAACTCGTATCTTTTGTATGAGTGATTTTTGACAAAATTTTGAAACGCGTGAAGTGTTTTAAATAGTTTTTCGTCTTTTTGTAATATTATCAGCCCCCTTCCTGCAAACCCTTAATTTGTTGGCATCCCATCTTTTCTTTTTCAAAAGGCGACATAGGTCATGTAGGGGCTCTATGAGAAGGTCCTCTAAAACTGAATCTCATACTAGCAAGAAATTATGGGTTTGCTCATTTCGTTACAGTATAACGAATCCACATAAGTTGTTTAATTAAAATTTATATTCGCCTTATCACTCACCTGATCCGGCTAATGTAACAAATGCTGAAAGTGATCTCCAACTTCTACTTGGCATGCACCGAGTCTTTATACTATCAACCGCTCTTCGAATATTTTCGGCTGATAAATTAGTAACCTCCATCCTTATTCTATCTTGGTCCTCAACAATATTTGGTCTATTTTTAAACATTCTCTCCTTTAAACACCTTCATATAAAGAAATCCAATGGTGTAAGGTCCGGAGATCTTGGTGGCCATTCAACGGAACCCCGTCGATCTATCCACCGATTTGAAAAATTTTCGTCCAAGTACCATTGAAGATTTATACCAAAATGCGGTGGTGAACCATCTTGTTCAAACCATATTTTTTCATGGAGAATATCTGTACCACCTTCGTTAGGAAACATTACTGCTAATGCAGGTATTAAACCGAATGAGAGGACTCTAGTAACGCTTAGCAGTAAGATTTTCTTTAAAGAAATGTGGTCCTAAAATTCAGTTATCTATTATGCCTGCCTCACATTGACCTTTTGGGGATGTTATATATGTCCCTCGCGTATTCACTGTGGTCTGATGAGACCAGAATGGATAATAAAGTCTATTAATTATTTAATTTGGATGTGGCCTCATTGGAAAAGATAACATTTTGACAAAATCTGCTATTTTCATCATATCTTCCTAATATTTCTTCACAGATATGTAATCTCGTATCATGTGATCTTCAAGAAGTTCCTGTGATACTTCTAGCTCATTAACATTAAAATACGGGATAAAATAGTAGCAAATCAAATATCAAAAAGAAAAAAATGCCTTTAAAAAGAATTTGTATCGGAGAAAAGAAAACTTACGAATACCAACTTTTGAAAACCATTCTCAAATCAAAATTCATTCCTAAACATGTCCCAATATTTGCGAGTAGAACGAGGCTTTCAAGTCAATAAAATACCATTTACCGGCATTTCCCCTTTATTCTGTAGCACTTTAGCGGACTGTCAGTTTCAAAGTGGACGTGGTTAAAATTTGCTTCGTGATTAGGATAAAACAATTTTAATATTAGCGACAATCGGCAGAATTTCGATCGATTGTTGTTCCCTTTTGAATAGGTTTACAGAAAATTCATATTACTGGCGATAAAAATGGCTTTGAAATTATGAAATAAAATTATATGACTTTTTTCGCAATCATTCATTTTTTAGGTTTTTGCGGGTTTTGAACATTTTAATTTTAGATTAGCTGCACATGAAATGAACACATATGAGATTTTTGTGTTTAAATTTCGAGTAACTATTCAGTGTTTAAAGTGCGAACAATATGCAAAAATGTTTTTACTAATGCATTACAGTCAGTGGCGGCTCGAGGGTTATGGTAAGAGGTATTACTCCAGTCAAAAGTGGATAATTTTAGGAAATATATATATATATATATATATATATATATATATATATATATATATATATATATATATATATATATATATATATATATATATATATATATATATAGTCAACAAAAGTCCCCGAATGGACATGTTTTTAAATTCATTTTTCGCTGTCAATATATCAATTTATTTTTAAATAATCCTTTAAATTTTAAAACAACAAAAATTTCTGAGTATATTTTTGTTTTAATAGCAAACCCACATTGGTGAGCTCAAACGTATTATACTTATTAGTTAGTTTCTAACTTGTTTCTTTTTTTTTTTAATTATTTGTGGAAAAGTCCTGAGGAAGGGATAAATTCATCCCGAAAGCTCATTTCAAAACAATAAAAGTTTCCACACCTTTATTTCTCCTTTTATATACATAAACTGCGTACCCACTAACTTTAGGTCCTCCGTTCAGTATTGTCGTTGTGAAAAGAACAGTTTTGCTGACGTATCGCCAAAATCACATTTGCCATTTTCGAAGCTTTCGTTCTCGCGCCCGAATAGAGACTGAAGTGTTGGTAACTGCGACGCTTTGTTTACTTTTCTTTACCCGGGGCTGAAGGTTATATCTGAGCAGTCGCTGGTTATTATTTGTGTCGTTGCGCTAATTGCGCTATATATTTTTTTTTAATTTAACACTTATTGTCTTCCATACTGTTGGTAGTTTTAATGGTTCGTCTTTTTTATTTATATCACCTTATTTTTTTAATTTCTATTGCTTCTCGGATTATTCTGGTCTTATAATGATTTATATTGGCAATCTCCCTACACCCACCCACCAATTTATTTTGTGGCCGTTTTCCTGATGATGTAGGAATACAGCTGAGGTTATTTGTTTGTTTTTGATGCTGAGTTTATGCTCTTCTACTGTAGCTGATATTCCCCTGTTAGTTTGCCCCTCGTGCATCTTTTCACAATTCTCGCACAGAATGCTGTATACTCCGTGATTTTCGAATTTGATTTTGTCTTTTGGGTTTCCAAGTAGTTTACCTATAGTTATTTGTGGCTTGTGTATTATTTGTATGTTGTGTTTTTAAAGAATTTTTGCGATCCTGTCTGTTGTGCCTTTTACATGTGGTAAGACTAGTTGCTGCTTTCCCGGTTCATAATTGTTGTTGTTCGTTGTTCGGGTACTCTGTGCATTAATAGCTTTTTCTATGGTGGGATTTGTGTAGCCATTCTTCTTTAAAGCACCAGATATTATGTTAAGTTCGTTTTGTCTCGTGTGTGTTTCAGTTATTCGCACGGATCTGGAAATTAGGGTGGTGGCCACAGCTCGAATTTGTTCTGGGTGATGATGTGATCTTGCCTTTAAATATCACCGGTATGTGTTGGTTTTCTGTACACGGTGAATTCGAAATGTCCGTTATGCAATTTTGTGCCAGAACATTTAAAATGAAAGTTTGTTGCTTTCCTCTAACTCTAGAGTGAATTGTACTCTGGGATGAATTGAATTTACGTAAGTATGGCCATGTTGCCATATAATAAATATGTCGTCACATGACGAATTCATAATTTCGGCTTCAAACTTGCTTTCTAAGAGCTTCTTTCTCGAAGTATATCATAAATAAATTCGCAACTATTGGTGATAGCGAGTACACCATTAGAGCAGTATTGTTTAATATTTGCCCGTTAAATGAAAAATAAGTATTTTTCAGGCAATGCTCCGATAGTTGTATTATATGTGCCTGGAAATCCTCGTTCACAGCAATCCTGTCCAATGCTTCATCGATGGAAATACTGGGATACAACGACTTGACATCTAGGCTTGCTATGATATCGTCTTTTTCCAACGATGTCTCCTACAATTCGAGTAAAATGGTCGAAGTTTTTTACAAATGAATTGGCTTTTTCGGCAGTTGGTTGCATAATTTTATCGTGATATTTTTGCAGTTTTTGTAGTGGCGAATTAACAGAACTAACAATAGGTCTGACGGACGCCCCTGGTTTTCAGAACGACAGTAGTGAACAGATGGGCATCGAGAATGAAAACATATTGTATTTTTAAACCAGCCAAAAAAGGTTTTGATGTAATATCATTATCACAGAGCATCATAAGTATTTATTTCTTCTATCTGTAAATTTGACACATATCCAAGGAAAACATACTTGTTTGTTCCTAAGAATCCCGATAATATCCTGAATATTCCCTGAAAATTTCATACATTAGAGGAATACATAGTGTCAAATTGATAAGAATTTCTAAAATTCGTAAAAGAATCTAGGAAATACAGACAGCTGGACTTTTAAATTTACTTGATCAGATTTTTCTAAAAAAAGTGTCTTGGTTGTATAATTCGTAAACCCACAACACACGCAGTTAGTGGTCAGAATCCAAATTTGTAATGAAATCAGTGGGTTAGCCCCGGGGAGGAGATATGAGGAATATATCTCCCCCAAGATTTTTGAATATGGCAACATTAAAAATCTTTTTAATTTTATTTTTTTGCCGGAATTTTTACTATGAAAATAATTTGGCAATATTTGTTGACTTTTTATTGTATCTCCTTATTTACTTTGATCAACATACAAGAGTTCTAACCACAACTTGTTACGTTCTGGACGCTCGTTTCGCTAACCGAGTTAGCATCATCAGCAGATGATATAAACTAAAGTAACGTATCCTAGGTAAATGTGATCACATTTGGTTGCACCCAACTGCACTTTTGTCAAGTCTGGAGTCCCAATAAGTTCATAGTAATCCCTTATAATACCAGATAGACGAGAGTTCTAAAAAAAGTATTTAAAAACGTAGCTTTTAGAGCAGCCTACAAAACGAAGAACCGTTGGAAAAAACTCCTTGGAAACCCTAAAGACAAAGTCGACTTGAAAGAGAGTTTTAAAGAACACATGGTACATTTAAGATACGGAAGAACAGAAAAGTCAACGGTTGCCCAACATGCTTTGGAAAACAATCACCAAATAGGAATAAATAATCTTAAGTTAATTAAAAATGTATCTAATAATATATTATTGGATGCTGATTAGAAATAGCTAAATAAAGACAGAACTTATTCCCTTCTATTGCGACAAAAGTGCATCGGGTGCAACCGTAACAAGTTGTGGTTACTTTAGTGTATATCATCTGCTGATTATGTATGGAACGTAACAAGTTGTATATGGCTATAACTCTTGTATTTGATCTATCTTCCAACACAGATTCAAGTGTTATGTGTGACTTATTTACTTTTGTTAATGTCCGTCAACAACTTGCAACAGTGTTGAAAAATAATTATATCTTTTATATATTTTCTTATTTAATGATCCTTCTAATTATAATAGTTTTAGATAGCAATACATATAATTCAAATCTTGGACACACTGTATTTCATCAAGTATCTTCCCATAATAGTAAAAAAAATAGAAATATAGGCAGGATATTTCCATTTGTTCTGAGAACAAATGTAACTTTATGTTAAGTCGGAATTTATACTACAACGCTATTAATTAGAAAATGTATTTGGTTAATAAATATTCGTGTCCTGTCTGAAATTTTTGCCAATCAATTTTATCCAATTCCATTTAGCTGAGAAGGATCTCTCGACAGTTTAACACATCCCAACCATAGAACGTTTCAGAACTAATAAAGGATGGGATAGAGAGAAAATTATGAAGCACTTTCGAGGGTTTCAGAGTCATTAGTCTCCCCTTCAAGTACGTTGCTGATTCGTTTCGCACTTCCGGTAAGAATTAGGTGATTATTTACTTTACAAAAATCTTTTTAGGGTAATAATTAAACTTCTATTTCCTCTGAATAAAAAGTGCCAAAGGAACAACGAGATAATTTAAATTAAAAACGAATTATCTATAAGATGCACAATGCGATTGTTTATATGGATATTTTTTTAATTTAATTTTATGTTCAGATAAAACAGAAATTTCTTATGTCCCTTTCAAAAAGGAAATATTGTAACCGTGAAAAAATTAGCCTCCTTTTTTCAGATCTTCACGTTTCAGAGTTCCTAGGTGACAAAAACTATGTTTTCTCAAATACGTTGGTCTGTCTGTCTATCTGTCTGTCTGACTGTTCGCGGGGTAGCTAAAAAACTACTTACCCGATTGACTTCAACTGTTGGTCAAAAATTAAGGATCATATGGGGATGACCTGGTAACATTTTGGTTGAATCTAAACTAATTGTGGTATAGGGAACAACTAGTAAAATTGTGGTACTAATTCAAGATGGCCGAACAAAATGGCGGCCAAATAAAATGTTTGTAATCGTGAAAAAATCATTCTCTCAGGTTTTACACATCTTTACGTTTTAGCGTCTCTAGATCCCAAAAAATACGTTTTATCAATTCTGTCGGTCCATCTGTCATTTCGCGGCATAGCTTAAAGACTACTTAACCAATTGATTTCAAATTTTTATCAAAAATTAAGGGTCATATGGGGATGACCTGCTAATATTTTTGTAAAAAACCAATATGGCAACAAAATGGCGGCCTAGCGAAATGTTAAAACAAATATTATTAAAAAACTACTTATCCAATTTATCTCAAATTTTGCACAAACGTCAAATTATTATGTGCAGCTGGTAAAATTCTGGTACCCGTTCAAGATGGCGGAACAAAATGGTGGCTTAATAAAATGTTTGAAAAACTATTAAATGAGTTGATTTCAAATTGTGTTTCATAGCTAATTGTGGTATAGGGGTCAACTAGTAAAATTATAGTATTAACTCAAGTTGGCCCAATAAAATGGCGGCCAAATAAAATGTTTGTAATTATGAAAAAAATCACCCTTTCAGATTTTACGCCCATAAATGCCAAAAAATATGTTTTATCAAATCCGTCGGTCCGCCCATCGGTTAGTCTGTCTGTCAATTTCCGGCAAAACTTAAAAACTATCCCAATTGAGTTCAAATTTTGACCCAGAATTAAGAGTCATATGGGGATGATCTGGTAATATTTTGGTAAAAATCCAATATGGCGGGATAATGTTAAAAAAAATGTTAGAGTGGTGTATTATTTGAGTTTAAGATCCAGTAAAAAAAAACAAAAGTCTTTTTGTAAATTGTCGACCTTTCGCAACTTTATTGTTGCATCCTCAGGGTACATATATATAGATCCTATATGCTGCATAAAATCTATATTATCAGCCTTTACCTACTCTGTTTTCGTGAACAATCCTCTTGTTGTTATGTTAAAGTGGTGTATTATTTGGAGTTAAGATCCAGTAAAAAAAAAGTCTATTTTTAAATAGTCGACGTCTCGTAACTTTATTGTTGCATCCTCAGGACACATATAGAGTCTATATCCTGCATGAAACCCGTATTATCAGTCTTTACCTACTCCGTTGGTCCGCAGATATTTCCCAGATATTAAGTTTCTAAATAGTTTTTGTTAACGATCCTTTTGTTATGTTAGGCGTGGTGTATTATTTGGGTTTAAGATCCAGTAAAAAAAAACCAAAGTGTTTTTTTTAAATCCTCGACGTTTGCGGCATACTCAATCTGCACAAATTTGCTAAAATGACACCCAAAGAAAAAACACAATTTGCCAGAAGATTTGTAAGTCTTCTATATAAAATCACAACTGCAAAAGATCTGGATGAGTGCCCCCCTACAGAAGATAGTTTCAAACTACTTGTACTTGCGAATTTAGGCGAACATTCATAGTGTATGTATATTTTATTATTATATGTGTGTGTTTAGTTAATTTTATCTAACATTTACATGGGTCCATAGTCACATTGATGAAGTAAACGAAAAAGATCCATTTTTAAATGTATGTACTTTAAATGATGAATTTTTTGGTTCCAAAAATCATGCATCCAGCTCCAGTTCCAGAAGATGTACGTTAAGTTGCCTCATAATTTCGCAGTGTTAAAAACTGCAATACGCAAAAATGACAGTGTAAAAAAGAAGGGAGTGAACTGAAGTTGAGGATCCCAAGGACATTTTAAGATACTTTTTTTGTTTCTTAAAATTTTACTTAATACAATAATTGCGTTAATTAAATTTGAATGTTACTAATATACTAATTAACTGTTAAAACCAGGTTCTTCTAAAGTCATCTTCCGTTAGAGTAGCTCGTAGAGTCGGTACAACCTGGTTTCATATAAGCTCTAGGTTTATCTGTCCGCTTAGGTTGTAGCCAAACAAAAATGGTCCTGTGAGTCAATTTCCTGAATATGACTTATCAAAATAATTTATAAATAGGTGCCCAATTAAAAAGGGTAAGTTAGATTAAGTTACTTATAACCCTACACCAAACATTACTTCCTAATCTAGTCTGCAGAAGTCTTTCTGCTACTTCGTGAGGGGTTTCCACAAGCCAATGATAACTGTTATACCTATTAGAAACTTCACAATACGTAAACCTACTTCCATCGGAGCACAAGACATGATTTAAAAAATCGGGATTTTTGGATAACCAGTTTCCTTAAGTCCTTGAGCTATTATGGGTTTGTATAAATGGTACTTTTCCTTTTTTAACATACTCTGTACCGTTTATTTTGGCATATAAATTTCCTGTTCTACAGTTCTTATCCATGCACTAGGGTTTTCGTTCATAGCTTGTAAAATGTTTGTGTCGCAATTTTCATTGTCAATATTGTATCCGCTTCTAGGTTATTCGAAGGCCCCATATTAATTAAATTAACTACAATTTTTTTGAATTGGATTTTATGAGGCTGCCGTCGTTCGATGTAATGTCGGCATTTCTGTGTGACTGCAAATAAAGCGCTAACATGTCAAACTTTTCTTTATTTGAATAGTGAATATCGGAGATTTTCAATAGTTCTCGATAATTTGTGTGTCAGATTTATGATTTTATTGACAGAAAAGAGTACTGTAGTCGAATGCTGCCTTATCGTGCGGGTCCAAAGGTCACCAACATTATGAATCAAATCAGAAAACAGAGTGAATACCAAAATCTTGCTTGTGTGATTCTTTTATCGAGCTATTAAATCTCGATAGGCTATTTACAAATATACAGAGAGAAAGAAAATAGTTTTTTTTTATTATATTACGCAATACTATTAAGATAGCCACTTAATATTATTTTATATATTAAATGCCGAAGGACTAAATACGAAGATTCGCTAAATATGTATTTGGTTAAAATTTTTTGTTGGCAAAAACAAAAATACACAAAATGGCAAGCGTCTTAATAAAATCGGTAGGCGGTTCGAATCAGTGGAACAATCAGGATATGTTCTGTTTATACAGCTACTTAATGAAAGTGAGAATTTTTATCAATCACCAAAAATTATGAGCCCCGCTTGACCTAAAAATCTAACCACTTATACAGTGTCATATATTTAAATGCGGGCCACCCCTGTGCAAAGAAAAACTTGTTTTTTTTTGTATTGGGTTAACAAAAAATTTTATTTTGCAAAAATATTATACACTTTTGTTAAAAACACAAGATAATTAGTTATTACTTCCCTCGTGAGATTTTTTCAGATCTTTACGTTTAAGGGTCCCTAGATGCCGGAAAACATGTTTTCACAATTCCGTCTGTCTGTAGGTATATCTGGCGGACATATATATATATATATATATATATATATATATATATATATATATATATATATATATATATATATATATATATATATATATATATATATATATATATATATATATATATATATATATATATATATATGTCTTATAATTAACAAAAAAAAAATACTTATTTTAAACAGGCTTTAAAATTGGAACAAGGATTCTATAATTAATTATTTATTGCCTACAAAATTACAAATGTTACTAAGAAAATATATATATATATATATATATATAAATATAATATATATATATATATATATATATAAATATATATATATATATTAAATTAAAATATATATATATATATATATATATATATATATATAAATATATATATATATATATATATATATATATAAGAAATGTACAGAAACTTTTAAACAGGCATCTCCGAAGAAGATTAAGAAATGTACAAAATTACGAAAAAATCCAAAGGCAAAAGACTTAAGTTACAATGCAAAAATGGATATTCATAATGCAATTTATGATTTATACACGTCAAAGACTAATATAATACTTCAGAAACTTTTTAATATTATGGAATGAAAAATATCATCATCACCTAAAATGTCCTCATCTTCTGAGTCGTCCTCAAATGGTGCAATGATCATTACTGCTATTTCGACATCTAAAACTAGTTCTCGATTCCACCAATCCCATATTAATTTCTCCGTGTGTTCCACAGATTTTTTCCAGTACTCCGGCGTAATATAATTTAATGAATCTTGCCAAACAATTTGCACTTCATCTGATGTAAGACCATCGTTCACGTATTTTTCGTAATATGATTTTGCACCAGCCCATATTAATTCTATTGCGTTAAACTAGCAATGGTATGGCGACAGTCGTAAAACCTCATGCCCATTATCCCTTAATATTTCATCTACTACATATATTGTTGGTTATTTATTAGATTTTGCCATTAAAAGAACTTCTAATTTCAGCATATTGGGTAAAGGATTTTGTTTTTGTTTTATTAGCAAGCCATAAATATCACTTTTTTTCCAGGATGCAGTAGGTTGTTTATTTAAGATTCTTGAATGATAAGATATACTGTCCAGAATGATTAAAGCTGGAGCATCTAAATTTGAAATCAGTTGTTCTTTTAACCACTTTTCAAACAGTTCACAGTTCATATTATCATGGTAGTCTATACTTTTGGATGTTGAAGAAAACAGTAAACTTGCACTTGTGAGAAATTCTGTTGAAGCACCTGCATGCAGAATGATGAACCGTTTTCCCTTCCCACATCGCTTTTTCTCTTGACACTTTTTACAGACTCGTCCTGCCAAGATTTCGAACCACTTCCATTAGAAAATATCCAAGGCTCGTTTAAAAATACCACTTTTCTAAATTTTGAATTAACATTTTCCGTGTATTTCTTTAAAAACTGGATACGCTGACTTGCTATATGTGGCAACTCGCATAAAAATTTTCGATTGCAGTCCTTTTTATATCGAAAACCCAACACTTTTATTAATTTTGACAACGATTTTAGTCCAATTTCCAATATACCTCGATTTTTTAAAGCTTCTTGTAAAACTTGAAGGGTTATATTAGTTTTTGATGTGTATAAACCGTAAATTGCATTACGAACATCCATTTTTACATTGCCACTTAAGTCTTCTGTCTTTGGCTTTCTTCATGTACATTTCTTAATCTTCTTCGGTAGTAAATTATGCTTTTTTTCATGCACAATTTTCTGCACAGTCCTTATACCCGACTCCCAAGAACTTGTCAATCTGACTTTGAAGTGGCATCCTTTATCCTCTTTTTTCATATGAAAATATCATAGGTCTATCTAATTCTTCTTCAGCATTTTATGCGGCGGATATGATTACACGTAATAAAAGAAAAATAAACTTAAAAAGTTTGTCGTTGATAAATCGTATGACCCGCACGATAACACTACTTTTGACTATACTTATTAAAACGCAACTATGATACTTTGAATTGTTTAACTTTAAAGTCAGAGCACACTTTTGTTACAAAAAAATCATGGCCTCTTTAAAAAAAATTGAGACCTAACTTTAAGAAGTGTGAAATTTCGATGATATTCGAATCTTTTGTGGACTTGTGGAACATCACTAGACTGAAAAATCAAAGTTGAGGCGAGTTGCGGAATAACAAAAGACGGTGAAGACATGTCGTACATGGCATCTTGTTCATTTTAAGAAAAATGTCCCAATAATGTTACATTTTGACAGCTGTCAAATTTACCGTTTTGGATTTACTGGAGAAAAAATGAAATGCGCCATTTTCTGTTTTTCGCTGATATTTCCAAAACAAATTGACCGATCGTAAAGCTGAAGCCCGATATCAAATGCGCTAAATTTCCTCTAAAACTTTTCCCATTAGAGAAGCGAATCTGGGCACACTGCATAATTTCCAGTATGAAAAGCGCCCCGAAATCTTGCTTTACAGTATAGCCGAAAGCCTATGCAAGTCCATTCTATAGTTACAAAGAAGTTTTGAACCTACACTTCTTTTTTTAAGTCGGTTAAAAAGTCACATATCACGCAGACTTTAATACCGTATCTTGCCACTAACTATTATCATTTACCTGAAAACTGAACCGAAACGTGCCACGACAATAACCAATTTATCCAGAGCGAGCAGGCAATTTTAAGCCAATAGCTTCGATCATATATCTTCAAAATGTAACGGCACTAAAGTGACGCGTGCAGCGTAACTAAGATGTTAAAATAGCAATTTAAACTCAAGGAAGCAAACATAGACCTCGAATGATAAATCGATCTAAGTTTGTTAGCAGGCGAGAATGCCTAATGGAAACCACGTGATTACTTCAACGTCGCTCCACACAGCAAGGGAAATTCGTATTGTGTGGTGCGCGTGTACGAGACTCCCTAATTGCTCTTGAGTTTCAAACAAACTTGGTGTGAACGATGAGAACGATATTAAAATTGGAATTGACCATAAAAATTATTGGCTGGGATCATAATCTATGTTATATATGTAATTAAAATCAAACCTACACACAGATTTCTATTTTAAAGTTTCAGATAGTTTTCTACTTTTGATTCTTTATTGATTTACTTAAATAACCGGTATTTCGAGTTTCATGTGGAAATAAATACACTGTTCTGCAATTGAAGTGCAATTTTTTAAAATGTTTACCTAAATTTAAATGGCTATAACTTGTAAACCAAATGGTCTGTTTATAAACGGTTTTTTTACATTTTGTAAGCTTATGTTTTGTTAACATTTTTGTGATATGGGTGTTTTAAGGGTTGCTTTATTCTGGTATATACGAGGGATAAAACAAAAGAATTTTTTTTTCACACGAATTTTGTCGAGAGCGAGAATTTGCAAATCAGTAATTATTTTGATTATATATGTATGCTATCACTAAATGGGTTCTTAGGAAAAAATTGATTTATTAATTTTTTTCTTATAATACGCATTTTTTTCAACACTTTTCTCTAAATTAAAAGCATTTATTAAAAAGACTATTCTTTTGATCATTAGGGCCTCTCCAAGGACGATTTGCAAAAAAGTGAATACAATTTTGCCTTTCCGAACGTCAGTTTTACTTCAGTGGCGTACTTATTATTTTTTCCAGCCCTTTATATATCTTTCTTAATGTCTTAAATTAGACTTTGTCTCCTGAATTCCGTAAATGGCAGTTTTACCTTTTCTTAGTATTTTTCTTAAAAGTGACTTTAAACCTAGAATTAATTTTTTTTTTAACATAAAAACTACTTTTTTTTAAATTACCAATTCTAGGCACTTTTTAATTAAAGTTATACCTAACTGAATATGTTCTCTTTTTTACTAGTAAGTCTACGCATTCCGAATGGCCAAAAATAGTGACATAATAAACTTACATTTTTTTAATGGATTACACTGTATTTTATTGTATATATCAATTGCCCAATAAAAGTAAGGTTAAATTTTAATTAATTAAAGGTTCCTTATAGCTAATTACAGCAAACTACACTTACTGAAAAAATACAGAAATTATTGGATTTAGATTTAACTGCAGAACCCTAAATTGCAATAGAAAGTGTAATTTCTTAAAATGCATCTCTTTTTTAAATGGTTTGTTTGCAAACGCTTTTTACGTTTTGTAAGCCTATGTTTTATTTATTTTTTTTGTGAGATTTCATGTTTTGAACAAATTTTTACGTATATCAGTGCATAATGCATTGATATCTTCAGTTTTTAGTTCAGTTACATTTATTCGAATCGAATTAATTATTGGTTTGGACAGTGAAAAGCTTTCGAAAATAACATAGAACATACAGTATCATATTTAAATTCATGTGATTGGTGATTGTGACCGAACCGTCCAAAAATCTACCAGATCCTACCAGAAACTCTAAGCATGATACCTTTCCATTCTTTCCACAGAATTAATAAAAAAATCAATTATTTACAACGCTATTAAACTTTACAATCATCTGCCAGAATATTTAAAAACAATGATTTTTGTAATCAATACGTCTCATTAAAACGTTTTTTATCTTCTTGTTTACCTAAACATTTTTGGGTGTCATGTTGCTGCATTGCATTTGAAAATATTTTATAAGGAATGAACTGTCTGGTAGACCGTTAACATTAATTATTTTTGTTACCTATTAGATTACATTTATACATTTTCAATTTTTTCTAATACACTTTTATTAAGTCCTAACACTGGGACCTGTGGTAGAAGATAGATCGAAATACAAGAGTTCTAACCACACTACACCACAAACCGAGTTAGCATCATCAGCAGATGATACAAACTAAAGTAACTTATCCTAACCGAGACTATTTATAGGTAAATGTGGTAACACTTGGTTGCACCCGACTACACCGTTGTCAAGTAAGCAATAGTAAACAATTTGATTCAAACTGGTCCTTATGATTTAATTGAGAAAAACCCGTTATCAAAAATGATAACAGAAGTAAAAAGTACTTTAAAACAGTGTAAAAACCTTGTGTCCGATAAACTAAAATTCAAACTAACACATAGTAACCCACAGTTATCTAAACTGTATTGCCTTCACAAAATCCATAAACCTGGGAAGTCCATGAGACCTATTGTTTCAGCTGTTGGATCACCAACGTACAATATTTCAAAATAGTTAGTAGAAGAATTCAGCAAATTAAATATCTTGTATGATAACTTTGAGGTTACTAACTCGTTAGAATTCTTAGATAAAATTAAGAATGTTCACTTAAAAGAAGGTGAAATTTTAATATCTTTTGATGTAAGCTCATTGTTTCCTAGTGTACCCATACCACTAGCTTTAGAGTGCTAAAAGGAACTACTTGAAATCAATAATTTGAAGAAAGAAATTATTGATGAATATTTACTTCTCACAAAATTATGTATGAATCAAAATTTTTTTCAGTTCAACAATAAATATTATAAACTTGAGGCAACTGCGATGGGCAATTGCTTATCTCCGTTCCTTGCAAATTTGTTTATGGGCAGATTAGAAACCCAATTCAAAAAAGAACTCAAGTATTTCCCAAGGGTGTGGTATAGATACGTAGATGATATATTTGCTATTTTTGATACTAAAACAGAAAATTTGGACACATTCTTAGAAACATTAAACAATAAATATCCTTCCATTAATTTTACGTACGAAAAGGAGAACAATGGGCAATTACCTTTTCTCAACACGTTAGTTATTAGGAATAACGATAAATTAGAATTTGATATTTATAGGAAATTTACTAATACTGACAGGTATATAACATCCGACTCATTTCATTGCCGTCAACACAAAATGGCAGCATTCTATTTCTTAACTCACAGGTTAGTCAATTTTCCATTAAGTAAAGAACGTTTTAACAATGACATGAATCGGATTAAAAATATAGCTAAAAGTAATGGATATAATGATGGTTTTGTACATAAATTAGTAAACAGACATAAGCATAAGAAAATGTTAAAAGAGGCCACTACTCTTCAAACACCTGAGGCTTCCAATAAATTTATAGTAATCCCATATGATCCCAGATATACGAGAGGTCTAGAACAAGTATTTAAAAACGTATGTTTTAGAGTGGCGTACAAAACGGGGAATAGTTTGAAAAATCTCCTTGGAAACCCCAAAGACAAAGTCGACTTGAGGGAGAGGAGTGGCATCTATGAAATTAGCTGTAATGACTGCGATCTAAAATATGTTGGGCAAACTAAACGCTCCATGGACATTCGTTTTAAAGAACACATGGCACATTTAAGATACGGAAGAACAGAAAAGTCCAGCGTTGCCTAACATGCTTTGCAAAGCAATCACCGAATAGGAATAAATAATCTTAAGTTGATTAAAAATGTATCTAATAATAGATTATTGGATGAATTTGAGAGTATAGAAATAGTTAAATGTGTAAAAAAGCACTAAATAAAGACAGAGGGCCTATTCCCTATAGTCCCCTCTATTGTTTACTTGACAACGGTGCAGTCGGCTGCAACCAAGTGTGACCACATTTACCTATAAATAGTCTCGGTTAGGATAAGTTACTTTAGTTTTTTTTTTTATCTGCTGACGATGCTAACTTGGTTAGCGAAACGCGCGTCCAGAACGTAACAAGCTGTGGTGTAGTGTGGTTAGAACTCTTGTATTTTGAACACTTTTATTACTCTATTAGTTCAGTACACTCTTTGTTTAAATTCACTTACTTTGCTTGTATAACGACAACAAAATAGAGTTTAAGAACGCGTAATTTTAATTTCAATGTCATCGAAATTATTCACCTCGCATATGTTTTGTTTAATTCCTTTTGTTAAGGCCACCTGGATTCATTAACCGCTTTACGGCAATGTTACGAATATAACGAATGTTATATTTATAATTTATGTATTTGCATTGACCTATCGAAAAATATAATTTTTTTTTATAATATTTCGTGTTTTCATCGTTTTGTTTTAAGACAAATTTTGATTTGTCCATAAAATTGTAATAGTTTTCCCGCGACAATGTTTGTTTGTTTGTTTGAAAAAGAACTGACTCCCAAATTTTGTCCTTCATAACATTTTCTGGGTAATCAGTTTTTCTAATTTTCAGCCATTCAATTAGTTTATATTTTAGCCAAGACTTATTTCAAACTTTTTTCTATCCATGTTGTCGTGATAGTCTGGCTTTTTAGTCCCGCTTCGAAATACCAAGCTTACACTTTTAATAAATCCATTCTCGTTGACAGCATGAATGACAATATAACGGTTCTTGTATATTCGCGCAAAATGTTCATTCTCTTCATATGAGTGATGGGTAATTCAATTAAATATTTTCGGTTACTAGATTTCTTTCATCTGAATCCTGTACTACGGCAACAATTTCGAAGAGAAGAAAAGGAAAAATTTAAAAAACCGCTAAAATGTTTATTTAACCTTTTCTGTAAACAGGCCAAAACTCCCTAATTTTATTCTTCATAAAATTAGAAATGTTGCTTCTGTATTTCGTAAATTCGTAAAAATAAATATGTCTCGTCAATTTAAGCACAAAAAAAGACAATGTTTAATACAAAATGTACTCACACCAGCAACTCTTTTTGTCTATTGAATAAATAGGACACGTTTAAGCGTTTTATCTCTGCCTACATTCATTCTAAAAGTTACATTATATAGGACTAAGCAAACATGAACATCAATTATGTAATTTTAATTAAAACATTAAAGAGATTAGATTACCTTAAATTAAATATTTTGTCGTTATGGAATTAAATGTAAACTATTTAATGTATTTCCTATTAATTATATTAAGGCCAATTTTTTTTTATACTAAAAGGAGTTTATAGCGTCTGTACAAATTAGTAAAGTTCTTAATTCTAATCCTGGATTACCTGAGCACTTCGTAAAAATGAAGGCACATTTTCGGAAACAACTTTTGCTCCTGATATCTTCTTTGCCATGCCAAGTTCTATCTTATTTGCAGCTTATCATGTTTGATTCGAACTAAGTCAATGTGCAGATTATAAGGTCAAACACTCCTGTGTATATATTTCTCCAAGACACCAAATTGTCGATTAGATTACTACTAGCTAATTAATTCCGCTTAGTTTAGTCCTAAATACATACAATTGTGCATTAATGTCATATTATCCAATTCAAATTAATCCAACAATTTGTGTACATGTTTACTTGGCAGTAACACAACAGATAATCGGCTTGTAGCTCAATCCAAAAAGGTCGTCAAGTAAATCAGTAATCGCCAAAATTTTTCGAATCTTTACGCTTTTTTTGTGGAGTCCAGAAATTTAATAAATTTAGTAAATTTTTATAAAAGAAATGCCAAGAATTTTTCATCCAAGTCAATTTCTTTTTCAGACTGACAAGAGTACTGGTGATGCAATTTTTCAGTTTCTGGAGAGGGTATACTTTGCTCTCTATGACAAGAGAGCTGTCGCGGCAGTGTTTTCTTACTTATCTAAAGCCTTTGATTGTGTAAGTCATAAAATACTGTTGAGAAAGCTTAATAAATATGGTTTTAGGGGTGGGGTTCTGGAGTGGTTCAGGAGTTATCTTGGAGGTCGGACCTAGAAGTTAGCCATTGGTTCAATAATATCAGGACCTGAGAAAATAATATGTTGAGTGCCTCACGGTTCTGTTTTGGGGTCAATTCTATTCCTGTTATATATAAATGATTTGGCCTATGTTGATATAGGGGAAGATTTTACCTTGTTTGTAGAAGACACGACGCTTCTCTGGCGTGAGCATCGAGAAGTGAAAGAAACATCTACAGACGAGCCAGCATGTCTTAAGTAAGAGAAAGGATAAAAACCACTCGGCGTGATTTAGATGATATTGTCAATACGGAAACAGAAAAAATACATCAAGCAGCAGCATGTTAAAAACATCGATGCCCTCAGGTGCGCGTTAAGACTTATGAAAGAAAATTGTGAAAATGTGCGCACGATTTTGATAAAATAAACTACAATAGGTGTAAATGGCAGATATGTGGGGACCCAAAAGTTAAGCGATTTTAGTGGGACTTCAGAGGGGATTTACAAAATATTGTTGTTTTCTTTGTTTATGAGACAGTCGTGCAGTAAATCAGCATTATGTAACAAAAATTTGGCCAGAAAGAAGCGAAATTCAACCAGGATCTCAAAATATTAAATTTATACCTCTTGTTGATCCCAAAAATGTCCTTTTGCTTTCTCTTCACATTAAACTTGGGCTGATGAAAAACTTTGTGAAGGCCTTGAATAAAGATGGTGATGGATTTAAATACCTGAGACAAGTCTTTCCCCGGTTAAGTGATGCCAAATTAAAAGAAGGCATTTTTATTGGGCCACAAATCGGAAAATTGCTGGACTGCAGGCAGAAACTCAGAGCGTGGAATTCATTTGTTAATGTAGTAAGAGGATTTTTAGACAACGATATGGATGAAAATTAGTTAATGAACTCTTAGATGCCTATAAAGCGCTTGGTGCCAGAATGTCATTAAAAATTCACTTTCTCTGTTGCCATCTGTCATTTTTTCCTAAAAATTTGGGAGGTATTAGTGACGAGCAGGGTGAAAGGTTTCACCAAGATATCAGAACAATGGAAATTCGGTACCAAAGACGATGGGATCTGGCCATGATGGGTGACTACTGTTCGTTTTTGAAGAGAGAAGATAGGACACCTCATAAACGGAAAAAATAAAGTTTAATTATTGTTTTAAGTTAATATTTTTCTCGTTTGCCTTTCTCTTAGATTTAGGGTATGTTTAATAGGCGAAAACTGTAAACATTCTACAACTCCAACAGGAAAACCCTACGTACTACAACTGTCTCTTTATCATTTTCGTATTTGGATAGGTCGCTTCTATTAGATTATGCTATTCTGATTTGTGTTACAACAAAAAATTTTTTTTTTGTTGGCCAGTGTAATTAATGTCAAAGTCAGCGATACGCAATACATTTTTGTACGTACATATGTAAACATTGTTTCATTCTTCCCACTACCACCCTGAACCTGAATGATTAATTAGCCAAAACACATGCACAAGCATAAAGTATAAAGATATGTGTCTGGACATACAGTCTAGACTTTTTTTGAAGCTTAGGCCATGTAGGCCTTAGATATCTACTGCTTGGTCACAAGTATTGTTAGTTTGAAATTTGGTTCTGACAGATCCCATGATGCTCGGGTGAAATTCGTGTAACCGCTTATTAAAAACGTATATTACCGTGACCGAGACTTAGTGTTTGTTTGCTGTTTAATTAAAAAAAAGTTTCATAAAGAAAAATGGATGATTTACTGAAACTCGTTTTTTAAGTTTGTTTATTTTGAAGGATTTCAGTAAACTTAGGTTTTTATTTAATTTGCCTCTATGGTGAACCTTAAGAGTACTATTTAACTAATGTCTATAATTAATTAAATGACTGGCCTAAATAGATTAGTCGTAACCCTTGACAAAGCACTTATAATGTTCAATTATCCTTCTGAGGAAATCTCTACCTGTCTGCCCTATGTTCACTTTTGAGACAATTTCGACAAGCTAATTTATAGATAATTTATTTTTAATTTATTATTTTTTTGTGAGTGTGTCTAAAATTGTTGGTCTCATGGTTGGTTGGTCTACACTTAGATCACTTTTCTTTAAAAATTTCTTATTTAGATATTAGATATTCATAATAAGCAATACGTATGGAGTATAGTTAAGACAATGATCTTTTAAATTATGATAAACCGGGGGATAAACTAAATAAATAACTTTTCTGTAGCTTTTTTACTAAAATAAAATAATGACCAATTGCTAAGTGTAATAAAAATGTTGTTACCATTTTTAAAACCGAATATCTGTTTCAGATAGAGCAATTCGACTGTGTTTTTTTTTCTACTGAACAGCGTGCTGTATTACTTAGAGCAGGGCCTCAAGGGGTTTGTAAAAAATATATCTGCTGGTTATACAGGGTGTTATATAATAGCGTGCAAAATTCAAAAAAATTCAATATGACCCCAATTTCGCCGAAGTTAATTATTTTCTTATTTAAACCCATCTTTATTAGGTCAGTCACGAGGGACAGATTTGGAGGCTGTCACGGGAATAATGTAATTGTGAAGCTTTGTTTTTTCAATAATAGTAACTTCGAGGGGCTGTCTAGGAGAATGCAAAATGCACACACGCACACGCCGGCGCCGTCCGTTTCACAGAAAAAATGACCAAAAAAAATATCGCCAATATCTTCTAAATTGGCGCCGATAGAGCAAAATTGTTTAATTAAAAAATGCACGGCTAATTGTGGTATAAAGACGATCTGGTAAAATTCTGGTACGAATTGAAAATGGCTGTCAAATAACATGTATGTAATCGGCAAAAAATCGCCCTCTCAAGTTTCTTCACGTTTTAGCGTCCCTAGATGCCGAAAAAATATGTTTAATCAGTTCCGTCGTTCTGTCTGTCTGTCAGTTCGCAGCATAGCTTCAAAACTACTTACCAGATTGACTTTTTGAACAAGATGGCGGTCTAGTGAAATGTTATTAAATTATTACTAAGAACAAATTATCTAATTTACCCCAAATTTCGCACAAAATCAAGTGTTTCAGAAGAATGAACAAAAATGAAATGGCAGCCAAGTAAAATATTTAAAAATTCAGCCAGAAAAAACTACTTATAAGATAAATTTCAAATTTTGTGCAAGCACGACAATACACCATTACAGTATAATATTTCGTAAAATGATAATTTATAAATAAAACTGAACACTTCCGTAAGAAATAAATACTGACAATAAATGTTTCAAAAATATGTTTTAAATATCTGCTATTATCTGCTTTTTCTACCTACAACAGATGAAATCTTAGATCATTTTTCACGGAGAAATTATGAAAATCCGGCCTTCTCAACTATTTTTGTTTGTTTATTGCCATGCTCTTATGTACGCAATGAAATCGATACAGGTAGTTTTATAACTACTAGCTAGCCCGAGAGACCTGGTTCTGCATTTTCCCTTAGATGGCGCAATGAGTTTCAACTGAAATTATAAGATATAGGTCGCATTCGCCACATCGTCCAGAAATGTTATTGAAGAAAAATATATTGGTTTTATAGCAAAAATACACAATAAAACAAAACAAAAAATAGTGTTAAAAAGTCTCGGTACCAGACGTTCATTCCAAAAAAAAATAGTCATGTAAATTGATGCAGTACATACAACCCTCTTACAAACTTGATGAAATACCTGGCTTAGTCTTTTGAATATATATATATATATATATATATATATATATATATATATATATATATATATATATATATATATATATATATATATATATATATATATATATATATATATATATATATATATATATTTTTTTTTTAATCAGTGGCGTATGCAGATAGTGCTTCTGTAGGGGGTTTTGAAACTGATTTTTTTTAACAATCTAACTGTGTTCTTTTTTGTTGTACGTAAGCGAATGTTTCAAGCAGGGGCGTGCGGTGAGATTTTTAAGAAAGGGAAGCAATTTTCAGAAACTTACCTATTTGTAATGTAATTCGATTCTTCGATCATTTTTTGTAAATTCGTCAATGACGTCATCATAAAAACGTCGATGCTCCGACATATTTTGTTGAAGTTTTCTTTCAATGGACAACAGCGACGTATGCGAAAGTCTCTCCTGTCCCGTTGAATTTCTCACGAAATTTTTTATACGTTTAAGTGTTGAAAAATTGCGTTCCACTGATGAACTTGTGGCAGGTATTGTCAATGCTAATTCCACAATTTGGACACTTCGGTGTAGGCATCTTCCAGCTCCTTGTCTTTTAAAAATTGCATTAGATCTTTAGCGTTATTTTTTGCGCTTATGTCATCAGTTTCGTAAATCACTCGGTCGAAGAACTGGCCATAATGAAGAAGAACAGATTTAAACGCATCTTCTGGAAAAGTTTTTCCTTTAAATGCATCAAAATTGCAGAGCTCGAGGAATTTAAAATCATTTAAACCGTTAAATCTATAGTTTATTTGTTGCTGAATTTGATCGATTATTTCATAAAAGAGGCGTCTGTAAGATGTTAGAACATCTCAGACTTTGTCTGGTCGAAGACGCTTGGCTTGTGGCTCTACATTTAACTTCATCGTTTTCTCCCAAAATAAGTCAAAGTCATCTCTTTTTTGGCTTAACATGGACTTAAAATCATCCACTTTTTTTAGGCAAAAAGCAATATCATTTATTTTAGTTTGTAATAACAAAAACATTGTCCGAGAATGGAAATATTTCTGAAAATATGTTCAACAAATAATTAAAATTAAAATCTCGTTTCAAAATGTCCAAAAACCCCCTCGAACTATTTATTTCTTCTGAGTCCCACGTTTCATTATTTTTTATTATATTCTCAAAAAGCTCAATCAGTGATTCACGATTTTCAGATACTGTTAACACAAGTCTTCCATTATAGTTCCACCTAGTAGGAGCTACTTTGGGCAATCATTTGTGGACAATGGAGTCCAAAACTTGTGTACGTTTTGTTGACTTGGAAAAAAAAGCAACCATGCCACTTAAAGTAACGAAAAATACTTTACACTCTTTAATGTGATTGATGGACTGTGATAAAATTAAATTTAATTTATGAGCAAAGTAATGGACAAACACAGCACTTGGGAAAGCTTCTCGAACTTTAGCTTGCAGACCCCCTAATTGTCCTGCCATCACTGCAGCTCCATCATAGTTTACAGCAACTAATTTTTTCTCTCCACTAATTTCTTTAGTAACCTTATAAACTACGGTATATAATGCATCTGCTGTACGATTTTCGGACACATTCTTAAAACCTAAAAATCGCTCTTAAATACTTTCGTCTGTTTTAACGTAGCGTATTACTATAGATAATTGGCTAAAATTAGTGATATCAGTTGTTTCGTATAGAACAATAGCAATGAACCGCGCCTCGCCAATCTCTTGCTTAATTCTTTTTAGAATAGTGGTTGCAACAGCGGAAATTAAATCATTCTGGATTCGATTCGACGTTCCGCGAAAAATGCTAGACTGCTCTAAATGATTTTTTAAGCATTCATCATATTTAAAACTAAGCAAATCTTGAAAATTTCCTCTATTTGAGGAAACTCTTGTTTCGTCATGACCTCTAAATTCCAATTCGTGCTGTCTGAGACAACAAACAACATCGATAAGCCTTCTTAATATTTGCCTATTTTTATCGACTAGTTCATTGTGTTGGCGGTGACTAATTTCCAACTGTTTATCAAGGGCGCGTTCAGTTTTGGTTTTGCCGAAAACTTTTTCTTTTATGACGACCTGTACATGCGCTTTGGACATAATGTGTCTTTTTACAGCTTTATGGAAATTGTTTAAATCGGAAAAACCAGATTTATTCCAGAGACCTTTTTCATCTTCAAAAAGTAAACATGGCCAACAAAATAATTTACTTATATTTTCACACACTGTCAGTGATTTAAATTGTTCGTATTGTTTTTCCGAATAAAAATGTCTAATACAGTTTCTCATTTTTGTGGTTAAATTTTTCATAGACGGTTTTTCCCTTCTTTAGGAAATTATTTGAAGCTTATCAGCGAAGTTTAATGTTAAAAATCCCTTTATTATTAAGAAACACACCACACATTTACACACACTCTTCTTACTAAATTCTACAACATTTTCAACGTTATTACTGACAGCCGAAGTTGACGGTATTTGCATATCCACGTCCATATTATTGTCTTCCATATCGCACCATGCACGACGCGACGTACTTATCACACAACGCACGGATAGCCGTTCAAACAAAGAACCCATTCTAACGATAGCTTCCGCCACCACTTAAAGCACGCGACTGAAATGCGAAAATTGCAAACAGCCGGTGGAAAGTTCAATAACCTCTGGCACGATTCACAGGAAATCAAGCATACAGGACGTGGCTGCAGAGAAGCTAGCGGCCTGCATAGATTCTATTCGATATTCTATTGTGGCTGGGTCGGAGTGAAGGCCGCATTTATTATGGACTTGATAATTAAGATAATATTTTAGCATTTTTAATATAAACTAAATTAATGGTTTCCTTTTACAAAAAATACATTTTAGAAGATGTTTTTTAATTTTAGTTTAGTAAGTTTAGTATTATGGACTACTAAAAAAATCATTTCTATACCTCATTTCAATTAAAAGTAAACAATAACACATAAAAAAGTCCCTAACCTTATACTGTTTTTCCCATTTGAGCTTAGAAGGAAGTGGCTTTGGGGTGAGGCTTAATCCTCAAACACCCCCTTAAATACGCCCCTGTAAAAATCGTGAAGTTTAATATTCTTCAAACTTTGCAAACGTTACGGAATGACTAGTTTTCAGCAGCTGTCAATACTCATTTCAGTTTCGACATAGAGTTACTTCTAAGCTATCACGTAATTTCCGCCAAACGTTTCAGTCCTTTAATAAACTTAAAACTTAAATTGATTTATCATTTCGGCCTTGTGTTTACTTTGTCGAAGGAAAATTGGTAATTGCGTGGGTTGGTTGCATGTCAGAACTTTCCAGATGCTTGTTTTCATAGAAAATATCGTAATATTTTATAGAGTTTTTAATTTTAAGTTTTAAGAAATAAGTAAAAAAAAAGTATATCCTTAATAAGCAATATCCATTACTACAAAAAAGTTAATCAAATAGGATAAGAAAAAACAAATCGATCTTAAATACATTTTTGGTAGGTTTTATTGATTGCCTCCAAAACAGTTGCCTGTTTACAGCTTTATTTCAGCATCAGCGGTTCCATCTACTAATTATTATCGGCCCACCAGTCGTACATACCTACCTGTGCTGTGTGCGTAACTTATTTTACATAGGTATATTGCTATACAACACTTTCGAGAACATGACGACCAAATACTGATATATTTATCAATAAATATATTTTATTAATGCCCAGTTTCTCAACATTAAACGCTATAGATTCGATAACTATCATACTCATAAACATGTCCAATCAATAATTTTATATGGGTTTCTGAACATCATCGCCTTAAATAGTTGCAGAGATAACAATCAAATAGATATCATGGCGCTACAACATTTTACAGATTTCGATTCTTGCTACAAGCCTCTATTTTGAACATAAAGTGTAGATGACACTCCAATAGTTCAATCGATAATCAGTTTTCTTATCATTTTTGTCAAATCCCTGATATACCGTTAGTTATGTTTGCTTACATCTTACCATGTTCTGTTTTAATTACTGTCTTGTGTATATTATCAACTAATATTTGGACAGATCCGTAAAAAAAATGAAACATTCATATGCAGTTGAAGACAATTCATAGGTAGACAAACAAAAATCTTTTTTGGCTTTTTCGCAACTGAATAAAAATATTTAACTTTAAATTAATTGAAGCAAATATTTAATATAAATACATACCTCAACATGTAGACTAGTCTGTCTACGGAATGTTTCGATACATAGAATAAATAAGATTATTTAAGCAAGCATAAGAAATTATATCATTTACCTTAAGTTTTTATAGACACATAGTAGTTGTACAAATACTTTCATCCTATCGGGACTCATCAGTGCGCCGATCGTAAGAGAAAAACGTTAAATAATAGAAAAGAATTGATTTCAAAATTTTAAAATGTGTCAGTTTGTTTGACATGTAACCTAGATATGAAAAAAATGATAATTTGAAGCCATCTATAATGTTATTTTTAAATGTGTTCAGATTATTTGTTGCATTTAGATTGACAAACAAAAATCTTTTTTGGCTTTTTCGCAACTGAATAAAGGTATTTAACTTTAAATTAATTGACGTATATATTTTACATACCTCAAGTATTTGGACAACTGCCGGAGAGACAATAGTTTCTTCAGAAAAGTAATATGGACAGATAAAAGATGGAATTTATTTCTATATTT
Organism: Kuschelorhynchus macadamiae; assembly: GCA_030620095.1. Classification (NCBI taxonomy): domain Eukaryota; kingdom Metazoa; phylum Arthropoda; class Insecta; order Coleoptera; family Curculionidae; genus Kuschelorhynchus; species Kuschelorhynchus macadamiae. The sequence continues at coordinate 398,603 of JAUTXW010004366.1, forward strand.
ATTTTTGGACAAAATTGACACAAACAAATACATACTGTATCTGCTGAAGTATCCACATATTACAAAAAAAAAATATCATTAAAAGTTTCGAACTCTTATTGTAAGCTAGTGGACTATGATTTTTGAAATAAATCGATAGATTACTGCCACAAAACTTTGATTTATTCGCTTCTGATTTTTTATAATATATATGATATATATACGCTTGAGACTGACTGACTAACTTCTTCCTGCCCTTTCGCAGCGTCCTTCCTCGGTCATAAAAGTTCGATGGTGGTGTGGAGTGCAAACTCGGGTGCAAAACTATTAAGTTACGTTTACATTAGAGTTGCAGCCAACATAACCGGCGGCCCTTGAAAACTACAGTCTTTCAAGAACACCAAGGGTAAACTGAACTTTTCTACTGGTCTTGAGGAAGTAAACACAGTTTCTGCACTGGACGCTTTATTATACCACTGGAAGTTTTTATTGATACAACTCGCACCAGATTTTCGTCACCAGTATAGGTTTTTGTTACTCGCCCAATTTGCCAGAACAAGAGGGGAAGGTTGTCTTCCGTTACTAACACTAAAGATCCAATCACCAGAGATTCTTGAGCAACATCCTTCCATTTAGGACGATTCTGAAGGCTTAACAGATAGTCCTTGGACCATCTTTGCCAGAATACTTGAAACATCTGCTGAAGTGCCTGGTATTGGTTTAACCGATTTGTTGGTAGGTCGGTGAGATCATGTTGAGGGATGGATAATAAAGGTGTCCCAATAAAAAAATGACCGGGGGTTAAGCAGGAGTTATCTGATGGATCCTCCGAAAGAGAAGTTATAGGGGCAGAATTTATTGCTGCCTCTACTTGTGCAAATAGAGTGCAAAGCCTTTCAAACGTTAAACGACTTTTTCCAATTACACGAGTTAAGTGATATTTAGCCCACTTGACAGCTGCTTCCCAGAGACCTCCATGATGGGGAGCCAGAGGTGGGATAAAATTCCAGGTTATTGAATTTTTTAACAAAAAGTCTGAGATGCTGGGTGTCTTGATAAACTTAGGTACTGAGTCAATAATTGATTTCAACTCATTGCATGCGCTAGTAAAATTTGTTCCGTTGTCTTGTATAGACCTCGGCGTGATACAAATCTTTTTAAAGTATTAAGAAATGATTCACTTCTTAGATCTCCAACTGCCTCCAAGTGTACAGCCTTGGTCATAAAACATATGAATATGCATAAGTAAGCCTTGATGATTGCTCGATTTCTTAATTTGCCATCTTTTATAAAATATGGACCTACAAAGTCGACACCGGTAACATAAAAGGGTCGATATTGAGTTACACGATTAGCAGGTAAGTCACCCATTTTTTTAATTATGCGCTTAGGATTGACACGAAAACAGACTATACAATTTTTTAAAACACTGCGAATTGCCCGGCGGCCCTGAATAATCCAAAATTTCTCACGTACAGTACAAAGAATGGAATTAATTCCAGCATGTAAGTTTTTGAAATGTTCGTTTAAAATTAAAAGTTTAGTAAATTTATATTTAGGGGATAGAATTATATGATGTTTAGCTTCAAATGGCAAATTTGATTTTCCAATGCGACCTCCTACGCGCATTATCCCATCAGGTCCCATTAACGGACTAAGAGATAGCAGTTTGGATTTTTTGTCTATGGGAATTGATTTTTGAAATAATTTAATCTCAAGAGGAAACATTTCTAACTGAGCTAGTTTGGTTAATACGTTCATAGACTTATTAATTTCCACAACTGTTAGTAATCGTTGCTTTTTAATAGATTTATTCCTACAATGTTCAACAAATTTGTAACAGTACGCAACAACACGCAATAAACGAAACAAAGAAGAAAAACGTTCAAAAATTGTAAAATCTATGTTTTCAGCTACATTAATTAATGATGTATGGTCTTTGATTTCTGGAATTTCCGATAAGGAAATGTCCCGATTTTGATTTTGCCAAATATTTTAATCTAAATTCTGTAGCCAGTGAGGCCCTTTCCACCATAAAGTGTTATTTTGTATCACGTCTATATTAACTCTGCGTGTAACTAAATCAGCGGGGTTCTCATTCGTGGCTACATGACACCACTGTGAAACGTTGCTACTATTTTGAATACTAGAAACGCGATTTGCTACAAATATTGTAAGCTTACTTGGGGAAAGAGACAACCAACTTAAAACGATTGTACTGTCTGTCCAAAAATTAATCTTGTTGATGTTTAGCTTAAGAGAGCTCTCAACTTTTTCACATAGATTGACTGCCAGTACTGCACTACATAATTCTAGCCGCGGAATTGAGATAGTTTTTAAAGGAGCTACACGTGACTTTGAGCAGAGAAGTTGGGTAAAACATGAGTTGTTTTTATCTATTGATTTTAAATAAATACACGCTCCATAAGCAACCTGTGAAGCGTCGCAAAAACAGTGTAGTTCGATGTATTTCGCATCTTTAATTAATACATGCCGGTTTATCTGTAAATTATTGAGAAAAGGTAATTTATTTATTAATTTTAACCAAGATCTATTAATATCAGAAGGCAGAGGAGAATCCCACCCTTTGTTGCATTGCCAAATTTCTTGTATCAAAAGCTTGGCTAAAAAAAAAAGACAAATTGTATAGTCTTAGATATACAGAGTGTTCCTTTTAAAAAAATAAAGTAGGGTCCGATAACTTTTTGACCTGACCCTGTATACTAATTCCGAAGGCGGAATTAAGTTCTACGGGAAAAAACATATAAGAAACATTATTTGCAATAAGTTATCTGATAGTTGAGATACCAGGGGTGCTTGAAAATGTAACATTTTCAATTTAGCCCTGTATCTTAAAAACTAAAAGGGCTATGCAAATTTTGTTAACGGCATCTTTAGTTTTACGAAAAAGTAGCATACTGTCGCGAAAACCTCAACTTTCTATCTATAAAAATAACGGAGATACCCTGCAAAAGTACCCTAAATTGGACATCTTGTACATATTAATTAAAAAACTATTCGCTTCACTTTCCAGTAAAAAGTGGAATTTATAATGAGAGAGAATCTGACTAAAACCATTTTCCGATTTTTTTATGCTACACCCTAATAACAAAAAGCGTTACAATAGTTATTGCATGGCTGCTACATCGTATTGTCATAGTTAACAATGTTTTGCCTGGTTTTATTTAATGGATCAATATATTATGATAATATTGTATTAAAATGTATGCGAGATATTTGCTCGTTAATTATTTAGTACGTTAATTTAATCTATTACTTGAATAACGTATTTGATTAATTAATTGTCATAATATTAAATTTATTAATAATATTTTTATACATGTACACCTTTTAATAACAGACTAATTGCTTTTTTTTGTGAATGTGTCATGATTACAATTTTCAAGATGGCGGATGTGTGGTAGTTTAAAGAAAAATTAAGTGTACTGAGAATTCGAGTGGCATATCTCTTAAAAGGTTTTTTGCAGAATAAACCTCAACGTGACACCACAATCCAACCAGCAGATTCCAGCGCCTGCTGTCCCAGAACTGCCCATCCACGAACTGTCCAAATACCCTAATTTAATTATATTCTATAATTCTTATATTTCTATAATTTTTATATTAATTTGGATAAGAATGTTAGCGTTTTCTACCCAGTCTTGTATAATGTTGTAAATCTCTACCTTCAATAAAAATTAAAAGCAGATTTAAATTTCCTATGTGGTTTGATGAAGATTTAAAACTAAATATACACATGAAACTAAAAACTCATAAAATATACAAACATACTAGAGTCCTAAATGATTATATAAGATTTTTTGCTGATCTTAGAACAAAGCGTAATGTGCAGCATAGTGAATGTTACTTAATACATACATTAAAGATGGAGGAGGATGCTAAGCAAGATCCAAATATTTCTAGAGATTTGTTCACAGTAGGGCAAATTATCGCGAATCTTTTTGCCATTCATTTATCTTCTGTCTACACATGTTCATCCTGCTACAATATCACTTGTGATATGAATGGTAATGCCTATGTCAGCCTTAGCTGTTGCTGTGTGACAATTTCTAGTGTGTTGGAAAAACTGTCTAAAAGCCTGAAGCAAAGGCGCAGGATCTACTTCTTAAAAACTGTGATATTTGTAGTTACTTGATCCTAGACGAACCAGATAAAAACGCAAAAAAACTCCTTTATCTCTTCTAGAGACTGATGTGCAAAATCAGCTCGATCAGAATCAGGACTGAATTTTGAGAAATGTTTGAATTGTAGCGTGCACGAATTCTGTTTGCCATTCTTTTACCCCACGTAAAGTCCTAGCGGTACTTTTTATGATAAAAGGGATCAAATATGTCAAAAATTATATCTTTTTGTGCAAGACATAGATTTACATTTTTTTTATCCGAAATAAAAAAAAATGGGAAAAATTGAATGCACATAATTTCGATTTGATAGAAAACTGAGACTTGTTCAAAGTGGCCCGGCATTACTAGTTGAAGTTTTAGCGGACATGTCAGGGACGCGATGTTTTTAACTCGAAATGCCTTCACAAATTGTAAATACTTCTTTGAACGCTTTGAGTAGTGCAAATGGATATACATACCGACATGTACGGAAATGGCAAGTATTTAATGCCTAATTTTGTATACGAAATGAAGATAGTTATATTACAAAATAATAAATAATATATGTTTAGTTTGGAGATTTAATGATATGTCTAAGAAGTAGTTTTATGTTAATTTTTTTTTGAATTTAGTATGTGTGATTTCGTATTATAAATTAATATACGGGGTTGTAAAGCAAAGATATTCGGTCCGGAGTAGTTGTATTTTTCAGAAATCGGAGGACTGAATAGCACCTTTAACCCATTAATGCCCAATGATGCGTTTTCGCAACATGCGTAAGAGGTCAATGTAGTGCCATCTATCATGTGAAAGCGTAACGTACGGCTCGCCAAATTACAGAAATCCGTTTCAGTACAGTTTTCTCAACCTAAGTTTACTAACACATGTTGGTTTGTTCAACAGTTTTATTCAGTATAAAACTAAGAAAATCCTAGATTGGTTAATTCACGGCTAAACATGTGTTTTTGTAAACAAAAGTTAATATTTTTTAAAACCACGTTAATATATATTTGTTATTGGTGTAGTAACACATTCTAAGTACGTTATTTCATGTGTCTGTATAGAGTAAGCTTTGTAATTTTATGAGTTCTATTCGTAATGGCCATCTTTTTTTTCATGTTGCGATTTCTCAACAAGGGGGCATAAGCATAGCAACTAACAAAAATAATCCATGTGCGTTTTTGCAACACCGGGCAATAAAGATAATCTGTGAATTGCTCTAATTTTGGATGTTTTGTTTTAGAATATAGAAATGTCGGGGCCTTCTTCATCTTCAACCAAAGTAATATATAAATCAAGAGCACACAAAACAATGTCCCTACTAGAGAATTCAAATATAATGCAATGTGCTAGCAGTGCAAATGTTTATCTAGCTCCCCCCGACCCCCGCGAATTGACCGACGAGGATAGCGGTGACGAGGACTTCGGAGGAACCTTTGATAATTTGAATACTACCCAATTAGTCAGAAGCAGAAGCTGTTGTTCAATTATTTCAACAAGATGACATTAGGATTGATGAGAACAATATACAGTTTGTTCAAGAAAATGTAGATGCAGTTTTAGACAATTCCGCAAATCAAAAAGATCAAATCAATAATGACGAAACAAAGGGCGATCCTGAATTATTAGCAAAATCATTAAAAATAGTGAGAAACTGGATTGTGTGTGATTAACCTGTTAACAATTCTTTAAATGTTCGACTTAGAGAAAAAAATCAGAATGGAATTATATTTTGCCATCATTTTATTCACCACCTCTAACTCCCCTGCATATATTTGAGTTTTTCTTCAACGTTTGCTATATATAGTGAAAGAAACAGTTCGTTACGCGTCTCAAAAAAGCCACCGATTGGAATTCGGGCTAGATAAGTTGAAATCATTTATAGGGATTTTACTAGTTAGTGGGTATAACGTAAACTCCAGGAGACGCATGTATTGGGAGGAATCAGATGACGTAAAACATATTATGATATCAAATGGTATGCGTCCCAATAGATTTGAGACCATAATGAGATTTCTTCATTTCAATGATAACACTAGCATCGACAGAACAGATAGAACATATAAAGTGTTTCCTTATCTCAACATGCTTAGAGAATCATTTCTTGAATACACTATATGAGAAATTGAATCCAGCATCGACGAATCAATGATCCCATATTACGGACGACACGGAATGAAACAGCATATAAAAGGGAAGCCAATACGTTTTCGATACAAAATTTGGTGTTGGAATTTATAATCTGGATACCTTATTGACTTTCAATTTATCAAGGAGCCAAAGGCCAGGAAAATAAATATAAAAAAGAGTTTGGGCTTGGGGGTGAAGTAATTTTGCAGTTTGCCGAACTTATACTTAAAATGGAAAATAACAAATATATGCCACACTGTTTGTATGCGGATAACTATTTTTCGTTCCTGACACTGATAGCCTATTTAACCAATAATGGCATAGGATATGTGGGCACACTAAGATCCAATAAATCAAGTTCTGACATGCAGATGGAACGATAATAGTCTCGTTACTCTTGCTTCAAACTGCCGAGGTGTTACGCCAACTTATCAAGCTACCAGATATTCGTTTGCTGAAAGTAAAACAAAAATAGAGATTCTCAACCAAATTTGATAAAAATTATAATGAAAACATTTTTGAAAATAATTGACCTGGTAGTCAAAAATAACACTTCTCAACTTTAACATATGTATATATTCATGTAAAATTTTACTATAATCAAAAGTTCTAACAAAAAAAAGTTCTGGGCATTCATAGGTTAATTTAATTTTTTACATTAAGTACAAGGTGGCCCTGGGGGATGAATCAGCACCTGCTGATAATTCCGGTTGAATAAGGCAGTATTTGGAAAATAATTTTCTTGGAAAATGGATAGGGACCAATGGTCCTGTAAGACGACCGGCGAGATCGCCAGATCTCTCGGTTTTGTGTAACAAAATATATAGAACAAGACATGACACCTTAGCCGATTTAATAAACGCCACAAGAAGGGCATTCAATGAAATGCAACAACGACCGGTTAATACTAATTCAATGCCTTAAGAGGAATATGGAAATTATGTAGGCTTTGTGTAAGGCAAAGTGGACATTATTTCGAGCAATATCTTTAGGGTATAGATTTATTTTTCTGTTTATTTTAGTGATCTTTAGTGGTAGGATTAGTTTTTATTGTTGTTGTTGTTAGTTACTGTTTAGAAGTATTAGAGGTAGAATTATTAACATGTTCATTTTATTTAAATAATAATACTTTTCAAGATTGATGGATTCACGGGTTAAGCAGCGAAAACCGAGTTTTCGGTCCGATTTTGAACCTTCTTCAAGGCAACAGGCTTGAAAAAGCTGACAGAAAATTGTAACATGTAAGATAAATAATTCTATGATAGTTATTACAAATCTTCTTACAGTTTACATTATAATTATTGAATCATTAAGTTGCTAAAATTTTAACATTTCTTGTAAAATAGTATAAAACAAGGATACACAAGATAATAATTTATTGTAGAATGTAAAAAAAATCTTGTTACTATAAATAAAATATACCCGAAACATTCTTTTGTTTTGTAAGCAATTCCAGCCTACTACCAAAAACTGAGTCTATCTCTAAAAGTTACTGGAGGATTCGAATAGAAAAATATATACTATTATATATTTTTGAGAAGCTTATTGTGAACTGAATAATATAAAATAAAAATATACGGAGTGTCCCATTTAAAAAATTATAAGTTTGTGCTATATCCCAAAAACGACAGCTTACATAAAAAATCTGACGCCACTGGATTCTATGTGAAAAACTGTATCAGAACCAGTTTTTACCTTTTCGATAAGTTAAACAACAACCGGAATAGGAGGGGGGCCAAAAAATGCAATATTTTCAATTTCACACTATATCTTAAAAACGAAGGGGGCTATGAAAATTTTGTTTGGATCATCTTTCGTTTCACAAAAAAGTAGCGCACCATATCGCGAAAACAGGAACTTTCTATCTTCACTGTACATCAAACATAAATTAAAAATTTTACTTTATATTATTATAATTAACCTTTTCTGTATCTAATGACTAAAATTTTGTGGTAAATGTGGACATTTTTAAATTATAATAAATATTATATGCCTTGCGTAATTTATAGTGACAGGCGTGGCCCTGGGTGGAGTATTAATACATTAATTTTTAAAAGCCCGTATTTCAGTTCCCTATTGAGATCCTGCATTAGATCTATATCGCTATAACGATCTCTGCTATTAAATATAGATGTCAGCCGCCAGAGGCGTTTTCTTTCTTTGCTTTTACACATCCTCATTATGAATTATAAACGAAGCTCTTGCAATTAATTCATCAGACATTGTTTAATTTTTTGTGAAACAACTGACTGTCGGAAAGCGGGCGAACCGCACCATACGTATACGTTCACTAAGTGTTAAACCGGAGGAGTATTTCAGATTAGTATGCGAACTTTTTATTGATATAATTCGTAAATCTAATAGGAGACATTTAAGTAAGTGACATAATAGATATTTACGATACAAGTGAGTTAACAGCATGTATTGTACAACATTTTATCTATATGTGACGCGCGACTGTTAAAATACACACATATTTTTATTAAACAAATTTTTCAAAAAGTTTAAAGCTCCTTTCTATTAGCTGTTATCTGTTTGCACTTTAATCTTGCCACTCTGCGTTACTCCGGGCAATGTCAATTTAAGTAACATCTTATTGACAGTTTTAATTTCTTTAGTCAAAATGGGTGATTCAGAAAAAGGCATTCCTTCGGATATTGAGCAGGAGGCCTCCAGGGCAACTGACGGGTTGCTTCCCGAAAAATTTAGGCCAAAATATGAGTATATCTTCAATAGGTTCCAGAAATGGTGCAAAGAGAAGAATGTGCAGAACTATGGGAATGAAATGGTACTTATTGTCTAAGCTGCGAAAGTTACTTCAAAAAAATATCTAGTTACTCTCTGAATTTTGTATATAAAAAAAATTATATAATAATATTTTTAAGAGTGAAAATTAGCGCTTGTAGCGTCCTCTACAAGTTACATCAAAATTAAAGGCGTATTATTATTACTGGCTATAAAAATCACCAATTTTAACTTTAATATCTCACAAACCAGGAATATTATTTTTAAAAATCAAAAATTAACTTTTAACTTGCTCACCTTGTATCTTTCTTAATATTAACGTTTGGACTAGGGCAAGTATGGCTAAATCGCGATATTTTGATCAAATCTATGTATTCGGTTCCTGAATTATTGGTAAGACCTTTTGCGTAACCCGTATATGTATAGCTCGTCCCGGATAAGAAGACACACTCCAGAATTATTACGAACCGTAAAAAATACAACATCGAGCAGAATATTTGTGTTCCATGAGATATCGTTAAATGCATCCGAAAAAATCCGGAGTTTTCAATTTTTCTATATATTTATTTTTTGTGACCCTTTTTTTCTCGGATACGTGTAATCTAACCTGTTTTTAATAGTAGCTTCTTTGAAATTAATTAACTAGTTACTAGGTCACTAGTTACTTTTAGTAACTAGTTACCGAAAAGTGTTTTTTTTATCAAGTTACTCACAGCTCGGCTTATTGTATACTTCAAAGAGTTATCTACTAACTATAGGCCTTTATTTCTCTGGGCGTTTGATTTTATGATAAATCTGATGATATCTATTAAAATAAATATTTATATCAGCAAATTTAGAAATTTATTCGCCCTCATCAAAAGAAAATTTGAGGAATATCAATCCAAAAAGTCAAGGGTGGTAACTAAAACCAATATTACAACATTCATTCTAAAGGAAGAAGAAAAGAAGCATTGATTACTCGGCTTGCAGGAGCTTGCAGGCGAGAGGAGTTAACAAATTTGTTGTTGGAAAATGTCAAGGATTAAGGGCGATGTTTTCATTTTTTTTTACCGACAACGAAAACGAAAATAGCCAGGGAATTCTATGTAATGTAATGAGACCCGAAAAAAAATGTAACAAAGCTATCAGACGACCAGTTTAAATAGTGAAAACAATGTATTGACTACAAATTTAGCAAACGTGGCTGCTTCTTCAGGAATTTATTTGAAAGATTGCACTATTAATATTTATAATAAATCATTTTTCATGTTTTATAGTTTTTAATAAAATTTATTTATTATTATATTTTATATTTATAAAAATCATCTTCGCTTTTTTATATTACAAATTTCAAATTAAAAAAGAATGAATGAGTGAAAAGACGTGCGATAATAAAAAAGTGCGGTAACGGAGCTCTTAATTCAAGCAAAATGCGTTGGTTAAGAGCTTCTTAACCCAGGGATATAGATAAACGAAAGTAAACTGTATATTATTCAATGGCAGTTAGAGATACAATTTTATTTCAACTTGTCACTTTATCACACTATCAACCTTTGCTATTTAATATACCATTAGCAGTAAATGTAGCTTCATCGGTAAAAAGTATATTGTCTAAAAAGAGCGGATTTAACAAACATTGTAAAATTTCTTGAAAAAAAATTAATCTTTGTCGTTTATGTTCTTCAATTAGACCATGAACGGGTAGAAATTTATATGAGTGATAATTATAACGATGAAGAGTTTGTTAAATTTTGCCAAAAGATTTTTGAAAATAAATAGCTGTATCAGTAATTGATCGTTCAGGGTTTTCTGCAATAAAATGAACCAGATATAGTCCTAACTAGAAAAAACTAATAGCAATAATTTAAACAAAAATCTTTTTTGGCTTTTTCGCAACTGAATAAAAATATTTAAGTTTAAATTAATTGAAGCAAATATTTAATATAATTACTAGTCTGTCTACGGAATGTTTCGATACATAATATAAACAATATTATTTAAGCAAGCGTAAGAAATTATATCATTTACCTTAAGTTTTTATAGACACATAGTAGTTGTACAAATACTTTCATCCTATCGGGACTCATCAGTGCGCCGATCATAAGAGAAAAATATTAAATAATATTTAATTCTATTATTTAATGTTTTTCTCTTATGATCGGCGCACTGATAGGATGAAAGTATTTGTACAACTACTATGTGTCTATAAAAACATAAGGTAAATGATATAATTTCTTACGCTTGCTTAAATAATATTGTTTATATTATGTATCGAAACATTCCGTAGACAGACTAGTCTACATGTTGAGGTATGTAATTATATTAAATATTTGCTTCAATTAATTTAAAGTTAAATATTTTTATTCAGTTGCGAAAAATCCAAAAAAGATTTTTGTTTGTCAATCTAAACGCAACAAATAATCTGAACACATTTAAAAACAATAATTTACCTATTAAAAATAGCAACACGCTTGTCAAAGTTTTCGTTTGGATTTGCAGTTCTTCTTTTATTTAAACTTTTGATATCTTCAAATTTGTTTACTATATATCTTATTGTGCTTCGTGTTGGGACGCTTCTACCGGGAAATTGCCTATGATATTTATTTTGAGTGTAAGTAGGGTCTCTATTATTGACACAATATAAGCGAATTATATTTAATTTGTCTTCAATGCAATAGCCCATTTTTCTGGGTAAAACTAACACAGACAAGTTAAAAGGTAGTGACAATCTGACAATGTCAATACACTCTAGAGACGATTTCACCTAAATTAACTAGGATAAGGGGAAAATTTAAAGCCGAATATCTCAAAATAGACATATCACACATTTTCAAAAGGAAATAATAAAGAGAATCTAAAAAATCTTAAATATACAGGGCATTTCATAAAAAAAAACAAAATTTGGTACGCTACTAGTTTCTGAGTCACCTTGTATATCCAAAGTTATTTTTTCTAGGAAGTTCCCTGAAATCCAAACAACTTTTTTATTTATTAATTTTTTTCTATCTATAAAAATAAAACCTGTAAGAAAAACTGCTCTGAGGGTTATAGGGCGTTTTTTACCTGCTATAGTTGTCCGTTTTATCATAAATAGGCAAAACCCATAGTTGGCTATAAATTAAAAAAATCCTTATTTTATACTATTTTTATCAGTTTAGCTTAAATAACTTAAATTAAAGTTGTTCTGGAAGGGGGATTTAAAACCCAAGCTTCCCTTATATACTCTACTAGTACACACCTTAAGATTCCACGTCTTACAGTCACAATGGCGTATTTAGGAGACGGGGGGCAAATGCACCTCCAGGACAAAATGTTTGAAAGTAAAGATTATTATAGTCATCGTCGCTAATTTTCATGAGAGTATTATATTAACCTTATGTTTTGTTAACAAGCAAAAAGCAAGGACTTTTTATTAGTCGCCAAATGTCAACGATTCCCCCCCCCCTCCAGGAAGGCATTCTGCATACGCCATTGTACAGCCGTATCCTCGGCAAATTAGAATTGTTCTTATTTACTCTTAAGGTGCTATCGAGTTCAGATCACCCTGTATAGCGACAGCAATTATTCCTGTACTTCAATTTTGAGGGATGATGAAATTCCGCCTGGTGGCTTACTGTGTTTACTTCCTTGTTGATGCAGTAATCGGTTTAAATGATCAGCTTTATCTCAGAGGATGTAATTTATGTTGTATTAATCAGTTTATCTCGCCCAGCCGCCGGAAATTTCAGAGGAGATGTGAGGAAACATACGCTAATATGTATTTAGTAAACTTGTAAAAATAACAATACCGAAAAACTTTGAAATAAATGCTAGAAGGTACGTTATGCGTTCTAACACACTCACAACCTTTAACATACATAAGGAAATTAGACACTATTTGAGATTTCCTAACAATATAGTTCCTTGTCAGATAAAAGAAAAAGAACTTTATTAGTTCGATTGCTAATATTTTTTTTTATATAGAAAGCTTGAAACATGCGGATTTATTTTTTCGAAAGCAGATTTCAGGAATTTCTGCTTACAAAAAAAAAACAAAAACTGTATTTTTTTGGGCCGTTCTAACAATTTTCGTTCTTACGCAAGTTTTGCGTAATATCAAAATCTAAAATTGTTTTGAACGGACTACGCACACATCTCATAGTATTGTGTTGATCTTAACCTCCTGATTAAAAGTCCTCGTAGTATAAGGGTCTAACATACAGGGTGGATGATTATATGTGGACAAAACTACAAATAATTGCATTTGAAGAGGCAAAAAAAAGTTATATGGAAGACGTTGTACTACATAGAAACTAAGAAAGCAATTACTTTTTTTGTGTATTATATTTTTATTTATACAGGGTTTCTTGAAAAACAGAGATACATTTAACGAATGGATTTTCCTAATTTTAAGTACCGTTTCGTAGCAATTAGAAATCAAAAAAAAGAAACTTCTAATAAGTTTTATGATCCAAACATTAAAGGGCATCACTAGAGCATCGTCGAATTGTGGAAGATCTGTCTCTGATACTACTATGGATTCTGTTCTGATGATTACCATATATTATGCCTTTTTTAGCCATTGCTACCAGGAAGACGCGAGCGTTGTACTACATGCATTCCTTCAGCGTCCAAGTGCAAACCCCTATAAATTGGTACGGTCTTTTATTCTCAGCTTAACCGCTTCCCTCATCTAATCAGGTCGCGGGCCGTAGGTAAGAAATAAGTAGATAGTAGTGAATAAAAAAAGCGAAAAAAATTCACACATTTTCCTATGTATTAATTGTAATAGCATAATCAAACCTATAAAAAACAAATTAACAAAAACAGTTGGAAAACTCAAATGAAAATTCATGAGACACTTAAGTTTGAAGCTGAGTATCAAGATGATCAATATTGGGGTTATTATCACTATACATAGGCGTAAAATGTTTTCTAAATTAACATCTGTCCGATGTTTATTTTTATTAATTTGCATGATTGAAAAAAGCTGCTCACATTATACGTGCTACCGAATGTACCAATTATTCTTCGAGTGAAAACTCTCAGCTCACTTTTCTTCTGAAAGGTATGTTCTGTAAAATTCGCTTAGCTCCACATCATCAAATTTGGACTTGAAATATGAGTCTTTTTGAAGTTCGAATGCTTCCATATTCTTAAAATCGGAAAACCGATCAGTGAATTGCTCTGACAGTAGTTTCAGTTTTTCAGCATAACGACCGTATTCAATGTTTCCGTGACTGGATAATGTTAAAAAATGGAAACGGTTTTTACTTCTCATTTGTGTTTCCCACAAGCGAAACTTGTTTTGGAAAGCCTTAAGATGACTGTACAGGGTGTCCAATTTTGGTTGTAAATACAAGGTATCTCCGTGATTTGCAAATATTTAGGGTTGAGGTTTTTGCGACACCGTGCCACTTTTTTGTCAAACTCAAGGCGCCGTAATCAGATTTTCCATAGCCCGCCTCGTTTCGGAGATACAGGGACAAATTGAAAAAGTTGCATTTTGGGACACCCCTCGTATCTCGATTATCTTTTAACGTATCGAAAAGGTAAAAACTGGCTCTAGTAGAGTTTTTTACGTAGAATCCAGTGGCGTAGACAGATTTTTACTCGGGGCCGTCGTTTTTGATAAATGACCCAAAGTCTCGTTTTTTTAAATGGGACACCCTGTATATTTTTACGGAGTCCTATTCATCTTATTATGAGTTTTTAAAAAATATATGGTTATCTATACCTATTTTAAAAAATAAGGCTGCAATTTAGGTTTGTAATAATATCTATCTATATTTTTCATAGTAAGCCATAAAGTAAATGTCACTGCTTTGCCATAAAGTAAATGAAGTTTTGATGTTAATACTAATAGACGTGTTAAATTAGTCGCTCTGATTTTTACTTTTTAACAAATGGCTGCAAATCAATTATTTGAAAACTTTGAGCAATATGATATGCTGACCTGTTTCATAGGGTCATGAAAATATAAGCGCTGCTTCTGAGCTTTATTTCATTAGGTAATGTTTTATTTTCATAATTATTATTGCAATCTTTTTTAAAACTTAAACTTTTATTATATAGATATCCGGAAAGGAGGCAGCCAAATAAATTAATATTCTATAGGCTGAAATCGAATTTAATAAATTTTGGCTCTTTCAAAAAGCCCAGATCAAAGAAATATTACAAAGAGAATCGTGAGGCTAATGAAATTAACGTCTTAGCAAGTGTAAATGTAACGCCTGTAACGTCCTCTAGAAAAATAGAGAATGAAGTGGGTGTAATCAAGTCTCCGGTTCAAACGATTTTAAAGAAACATAAGTATAAACCTTATAAAGTCAGAGTTGTGCAAAATCCACATACTGGAGATGCAGAACGACGTATTGATTTTTTCCAGTGGTATTTAGAAAAAATTAGTACTAACCAAAATTTTGGAAGGGCGGTTATATGATCCGACGAATCGTACAGAAGTAGTGCTGGAATATTTAAAAGGCACAATACGAGACACTGGTCACGTGAAAATCAACATTTGATATTTCCACTCGAGCAACACGGAAGATTTGGCTTTAATGTCGCTTGTTTCGTACTAGGAACCAAAATAAAATGTCATATTTTTGAAGGAGGTCTCACTGCTAATCGCTACCTTGAAATATTGCAAAATATATTGCCAGAAATCATAGAAGATGTCCCTTTAGCACATGTGAATCAAATATATTTCCAACAAGACGGAGCTCCAGCACATAACTCCCAAATTGTGAGGCGGTATTTAGAAGAGAACTTCCCCGAACGCTGGATTGGAACGCACGGACCTGTCCGATGGCCTCCTAGGTCGCCTGACCTGTCCATATTGGACTTCTTTTTATGGGGTCACCTACCCGACATAACACAGTTCAAGACCTGCGTACCACACAAGTGAGAGATGTCTAAGAGAAAATGGAAATCAGTTTGAGCAGTTCTTTTGAACATGGCTAATTACGAAAAATAGATATACTTAATATATTCTTAAAAACTTAAACTGTAGCCTTATTTTTAAAATAAGTATAGATAACTATATATTTTTGAAAAGCTCATAATAAGACGAATAGTACTACGTAAAAATATACAGGGTGTCCCATTTAAAAAAAAACGTAACTTTGGGTCATGTACCAAAAACGACGGCCCCGAGTAAAAATCTGCCGACGCCACTGGCTTCTACGTAAAAAACTCTATAAGAGCCAGTTTTTACCTTTTCGATACGTTAAAAGATAACCGAGATACAAGGGGTGTCCCAAAATGCATTTTTTTCAATTTGGCCCTGTATCTCCAAAACCAGGCGGGTTATAGAAAATCTGATTACGGCAGCTTGAGTTTGACAAAAAAGTGGCACGGTGTCGCGAAAATCTCAACCCTAAATATTTGCAAATAACGGAGATACCTTGCATTTACAACCAAAATTGGACACCCTGTACAGCTAATTTACCAATTGCCATTGTTTTTGAAGCTTCAAGTTCAGGTCATTTAAGTGTCCTGTGATGTCTATTAGGAATGCCAATTCACAAAGTCATGTTGGACCACACATTTTCGGCAATGTTTTCTCTTTCATTTCCATAAAATCGGTTATTTCTTTTCTAACTAATTTACATCACTGCAAATCATATTGCTCAAAAGCACCTCGGCAAAAATAGTTTTTCCAGTTGTGGTCCCTTGTAGTGACCGTAAAGCCAGTAATTCCTCTGTCACTTCAAATTATTTATCAACACCTCATATAAAAATAGCTAACTGGGCTGTGTCAGATAAATCGGTACCCTCATCCAAAGCAATCGAAAATGCTTGAAACCATCCAATCTCTCAGCCAATGTTTTTTTTTATATCACTAGCCATTATATCTCTACGTGGCACAACGTTACCTCGCGATAAGCTCACTTTCTGAAATTATTTCTTCTTTTCTGGGCACAAAAGTTCTGCAACATCTATTAGGCACTCTTTAACAAACTCTCCCTTAGAAAATACGAGCCTTTATATATACGCAATAAGCCTAGAATATTTATATATTGCCAGCGCTCAGAGCCGACTGTTATTCATAACGCATCGCTCGCAGCGCTTCAAGGTCATTGGGCGGCTTCCCGATGTTTATCTGTTTATCTCTTTTTAACGACTATTTCTGTCTCGATCTGTGTCGTACCACTGCGTACGCCTAATAAAATTATTTATCTTTATGATTTGAAGAATACATTTCTAGGTTGCTAAATCTTTAATATTTTTGCTCGTCATTTGAAATGAGTCTCTCGCGAGCCGGAATAGAATGGTGGAGAGCCGGATTTGGCTCGGGGGTTGCCCATATAAGCTTTAGAGCAACCACGGTACTTAGGCTTTCTTTCCTGGAATGCTCATAGATAAATAAACGCCATATTTTGTATTTGTTACACACTTGCATCGTTCGCTGGAGTAACGAGGTTTCTGTCGGTGATCTACATCGACTTCGTACACTGCAGATATCACGTGATTTATGTGCTGCAGCAGAATCGAGAATTTAAATTCATTCCGATAAACTTTTAGAAGCAGTCCACACTTTTTTCCACACAGTATGTCCGCGGATAAAGATCACAAGAGGACAAAATAACTAAAAATACCACTTTTCAAAAAAGGCTCCTTATAAAAGCTACAAACAGAGTGCATAAGAAATATAAATTATTGTCAATGTGAAAATAATTAGAATTTAACAGATAAGTTGAATCCAAAATATCAAGTCAGCTTTTTTTGTAATTATGCTTTGAAATCAGAAATAAGGCTGGATAACTTAAAAAATATGATTGCAAAATCGATAGTGCACCGTGAATCGTATTTTTACAAAGCGGAGTTTTTCTTAAAAATAAGCCTTTTTTTTTTAAATATATTTTTAGTGGTTTTGTAGCCTTGTCAACTTTATTTGCAGTCACAATTGCAGGACCAAATGATTGTCTGGATACTAGATCCTTCAATACTATTTTTTGTATAGTTTTATTTCGTATGTTTTCTATAAAACGAATATGTTTTTCTTTAATAACACTTCTGGACGATATGGTAAATGCGCCCCATATTCTTATATTTCCACTAGAAACTCATCGCGCCATCTAAGGGAAAAAGCAGAACAATGTCTACTGGGCCAGCTAGTTTCAATAAAGGCGAACTCAAACGTCTGTGTCCTTGACAAATAATCGTTATGTGTTAAGTTTGCCATGTCATGTGAACATCCGACTTCTAGAAATATTCGGTACTTGTTTGTTTGCTATCGGTTGTCGTTAAATATGACCCAAGTCAAAGGGTTATGTATAAATGCATTCAAATATTTGTCAAATATACAGGTAGTGCGATCGAGCAACTTGGATCCTTGCCTAATGCACAATTATTTGTGTATTTGTCAAATGCTCAGCCTTTTGAGTCTGCTTTAAAGTCTAGTTTCTACAAAGTCTGGAGCATGAATCTGAGTCTATGAAAATAATGCAAATAACTATGGAAACAGTGCATTATTTATTCGGTTGGTTGCAACTCTGCATATCCATGGAAACGGCCTGCTTTAGATAATACTTCTCCCTTTCGTCTCGGCTCTAGGTCCGTCTGGTATACTATACATTTATTTCGATCAATACCAAATAGTCATCAATTTTGTAACTAGGGTCATGACAACGCTATAAAGCTTAAAAATTAATGTAAATGATACACGACAGGAATCAAATTAATGATGTAAAGGAATTAGAAATTGATGTTTTTGAAACAAACAAATGAAACCTAACTCTTTAAGATAAACAAAACCGTATTTGTGGAACAATTTCAACGTGAATAAATAGTACGAATTGTTTTCTAACATTTACTAGCTTAAATATTATTTTACTTTGAGTTATTTACCGTCTCAGAAGCAACATTAATGCCACATAAATCATGTGTTTTTAATTTTTTTTGGTTCGTATAAATTTTCATGTCTACAAATCAGTTAGTCTACTCGTAGTGATACTCTGAAATAGTTTTTTTGATGGTATGTATACTATTTATGTGAAATAGTATGTATAAAGAGATATAGGTATGTATACTTCTACTCTTCTTTGAATCTATGTATATATACGCTTCGGAACTTTTGAATATTGTTATATAGGTTTGGGAAAAATTCAAGTATGTAATTTTGCTGTCTAAAGAACGATTAAACGATATAAAAGCAATTACAGGTCCTATCCTTAGAGTAAGAATTGAAGTAGAGATCACAACTCACTCATAAATCACGTTAAGGGTATATGCCAACATAGTTCCACTATTTTTCACATTCTATCGACCAATGTTTACGATAAAACAAGAAGTGGGGATGGCCCATGCCCATTTGTTGACGAATGCCAGTGACGGCGTGAGTTTTCGCTTCTCGCATAAGGAAATATCATTATACTAATGCAAGGAAATTTATTGTAAATTGTATATAAAATATAAGTATAAATATCACAGTGGTATTAAATGTTGTTCAACACAATCAATAGTAACAATCAAATCACCACATATGAGGTAAAACAATAACTACACTATTCATGAAATTAAATGTGCCAAATGAAATAATATTTAAATCTTTAAGTTTAATATCTTGAAAGTACTGAAAATTTTTGATACATAAATTTACCATAAAAGTTAAATGAACTACCAGTAATTAAATATTTTTTTTGATTATTAAAATTTAAATTATGCAAAACTGATTAGGTGGAAAGATTGGAGTAAATATTTAAAGTATTAAAATTTTAAATTAAGTAAAATGATTAGATGGATAATTGTAAAGAAACAGAGAGGGCAAGGATACAAACTTGAATTAAATTTTATTTTCTTAATTAAGTTTTATATTTGTTACCAAATATTGTTGAAAGAGCATAACATGAATGTTGCAAAAACCAGATTTAATAAATATTATTTTATAAAAACCTCATATGAGAGATGCAAATATTAGTATCATATACCGATATTGGCTGAAAATCACCGATAATAAGAAGATGGGCTGTAATGCAAAATATATTCAAACAATCATAAAACTATAACAGGTGGCTGAAAATCACAGGTAATTTTAGTAAGTACTGCCCATTACAAAAAACTTAACACTTAAGACATGGGTACCCAATATACACTCAACATACCTAATATAACTTATACTACAAAAAACATAAAGTCTCTTACTACCTATAAGCTATGAGCACTTACAAAGCAATTATTTGAAAAAAAAAAAACAATAAGAGTGTTTTACAAAACTCAAAATTAATAAAATAAGCCAGAAGATGCAATGAATTATTTACTGAAAATCAACTAATTAAATAAAATACAACAAAGTAATACTTTAGAGAGTTATAGGTACCGAAATTAGAGTAAAAGTTTATAGTTACTGATTTGCAAATGAATTCATGAGAAACTATTTAGAATTAAATTGGTTAATGACTTAAAGTGACTTTATAAAGGTAATTATAGTGCGAGAAGGCTGAATAATTGAAAAATTAGCAACGAAAGATCAAATTTCTAATGTACGCTCAGGGTAAGTAGAACACCAGTAATAAAGCTACCTTTTATAAGCTAAAACAAGGAAAGGTACTTATCTTTAGACTCGGTGTTGCGTTGGTTCCCTAAATGAAGACTTTCCTCAACGCTTCACAGCAGCGGTTAGCCTATAAGCTCAACCAAAAGGAGGTGGTCCTCTAGACGAGCAGACTGCAACGGAGGCCCCAAAACAGCACAAGCCAACAAGGAAAACCTCAAATGCCCCGTTCCAGCTACGCCACGGTAGTCCAACCAGAATCTAATTTTCCAACTTCCTGCCTGATGTCCCTAAGTTGACCTGCCTAAGCCACTGTTCTTCCCACAATAAAAGAGTGATGTTGATTTTATTGTGATTGCGGTATTAATTAAAATATGCTCCTGCTGTAGGTTAAAAGGTCCTTGTAGTAGGATAAAAGCTTCTTGCAGTACGTTAAAAGCCTGAAAAGATAGAGAAATGTGCTGAGTACCAACCCACGTTGCGACTATTCCATGAACTATCTCCCTAGCAAGATTTTCTAATAATTTTGAATGACTAATTACCTGATGTTATGGCTTTGAGTAGTCTTGAAGTGCTTTCCAATCCCAATTAAGGCTTCATAGAATTCGCCGATCAGTAAAACTTCTTACACGTCGTGTAAAATGGCGGCATAAAAAAACTATGAGAACTAACACTTCATTATTATTCTGCAGAGAGGTAGTAAGAGAGGATCTCTTTGTTCGGTCCAAAGGTTTTATAGTCCTAACAGCAAAAAAATTATGTATCCTGTTCCGGTACATGGTACCAACCTAGTACTCTCGATGACAGAAACCCTCGACAGACATTAAAAAAATCACTTTATCATCCCGAAAAGTCTCAAAACATCTCCCTTTGCTACGGAACACCACCACCGATCACCACTAACGAAACAAAATCAGCTGATATAACCTCAGACTTTGAAACCCCTGACATAATTTGGAAATAAAACATAGGGTAAAACGGGTTGCCTGCAGTAAGGTGTCGCCAAACAACGATCTCGGATTTTATTAACATTAGGGACTTGTCGCGTCGTTGCTTTATTATTTACGATAATTATTGGTTTGTATTTTATATATTTGACTGTCTTAAAAGAAACAAAATATCAGATATTTTGTGAATAAATAGGTGATAATTAAGAACTTGACCGTTGTAATAATCATTTTCAAAATGATTGTTACACGGTATAGCTAAAAAATCCACTTACTCGATTAACTTTCATTTTATTTAATTTTCCACAAAAATTACGTCTGACAAAAAAAAATGGTAAAATATTGGTATGAATTCAATATGACGCAACAAAATGACGACCTGTTAAAATATTTGAGGTATGAAAATGAAGAAATAAGCCATGCTTCATTATCGTTGACAAAAAGAAGGATTCTTACCTATTCCTTAATGAGGAAAATAGGTATTTTTACAAACTTCAAAGAAATAATCATTCTCTACTTCACTATCTAAAATCAAACCATTAAGGTAAGTAAGTTTAAAAGAAAATTAGTTATTTCTATATTACTAAACTTTAGTTTTTAGTTATGTTTGCCTTATGTCACTATCATTTTGTAATTGTGACATTTAGAAAAATTATTTGTTCAGTTGTTGAAAATGTCATTTTAAACCTGTAACTGTCAAGTTAGACCTTGTCTAAAGTTAAACCTCTTTAGTGAATACGGATGTTAGAGTTTTAATCTAAAATCAATGCTTTTAACGCGCTTTTATTGGCTTCTTATTCATCTGATTGTATGTTTGTATGTCTGGTTCAAATCTTGTAATGGATTTTTGAACACTTCAATTACCGATTATTTTCAAATTTGACATGCATACACTTTCGGATATAAAAAATCGGAATTTTTTTAGCCAACGTTTAGAAATCCAAAATGGCGGCGCCAATACGGCCGAAGAATTTTGTTACTTGTGTAGCCAAATAAAGTGCCTAGGAAACTTTAAAAGTGTCAGCATTTAAAATTCAAAATAGCGGTGTCAAAATGACAATGTCAACAGGTCGGACGGATGATTTCAATATTTGTGGGGATTATTTAAGAATGCACAACAAAAATCAAAATGGTGGCGCCAATATAGCGAAAGAATTTTCTCATTTGTACAGATTCGGCTGAAATATCAGTATCTAGAAGTATTTAGGAAAAAAAGTTAGGAAATTTTAGCCAATATTTGAGAATTAAAAATGGCGGCACTACCATAAAAGACTAATTTTTAAATTTTTGCAGATTTGATTAAAATTCGGCATTTAGGGGTATCTAAGACTGCACATCATGAATTTTTGTCAACATTTAAAAATTCAAGATTGTAATGCCAACATGGCGGCGGAATTTTACCATTCGTGTAGATTTAACTGAAAGAAAGTAGGAATCTGGGTTATTTGAAAATACATATCATACATTTTTAGTAAATATTTAAAAAATGAGAGTAGGAATGCCTAGAATTCGAGCGAATTTTAATATTTATACAGATTTGTTTAAAAATCGATATTAAGTGAGCAATTTATACATATTTAGTAATAAATATTTAAAATGGGGATGTCATCAATCAATCAATCCGATAAGTACTCTTTTCAGATATTTTTAAACATTTAATTAGGCCACCGTTTTGTTCCCCCATTTTGAATTTGTCTCAATATTTTTACCAGTTCATCCCTATATAATATTTGATTTTTGAGCAAAATTTGAACATAATCGATATAGTAGTTTTCTCCATTGACACACAATATTTTAATAGGCCGCCATTTTGGATTGGTAGTAAAACTTATCAGTTGATATTTCATGGTCATGTCAAATCTAATTTTTCTGCAAAATTTGGATAAAATGAATAAGCAGTTTCTTAGTAATACTTTTTTAACATTTCAATATACCGCTATTTTGTTCAGCCATATTGGATTTTTACCAAAATGTTACCACGACATCATCATATGACCTTTAATGTTTAACCAAAACTTGAAGTAAATAGGACAAGCAGTTCTTGAGCTTTGTCGCGGACAGCCATACAGACTAACCGACGGAACTGAGAAAACATGAAACTAGAATAATTTCCTCTTGCGAGAAAGTAAAAAAAGCGAGCGCCATTAGATACGAATAGAATAGCCAATTGTCATTGTTTTTCCATGTTAATAGCTAAAATTTAAAAAATAAAAGATTTTTTTTAATTTTCAATATCCTAAATCTTAAATTCTAACCAGTTTAGAACATGTTTACGAACACATTTTTACTTTTAATACCCAAAAAATTACCATTTGACTTCCTTTACCTGACAACAAATTGGCCCAACTCAAGTGAAAAATAAAAAAAGGCGCGAAATCATCCAAAATCTCTCTAAGGTCCTATCAACCCTTAAGGTAAATTATCCTACGTACAAATGAATAAATATTACGAAGAATCTCGTACCGTGGCCGCCAATTAATATAGAAAAACAGTTTTACTTGTCCGAGAAAAGAGAAGTTAGGAGTTAAATAGTCCAAATTTTTACACAGTTTGCCTCTACGCGCTATAATGCCCAATAACTCGTACAAAAATTGTCAAAAGTCAACCAAAAACTCACAAATATTTCCCGAACCCACTCTCTTACTCAAGGCAACACCGCTTTGTTCGATTTACTAGTTTACTGTAGTTTTGATTTACTAGTTTACTGTAGTACGTATCGTGCATACTGCGATTCAGAAGTATGCCCCGGCGCCGGCGTTGCCGGTTTTCAAGCAATGGCTTCATATGAAAATAAAAAACAGGTTATTTGTTAATAATAATTATATATGACTAGTAAAATATTAGGGAGGTTATTATTACATTATTAAAATCACTTGAAAAATAAAGTTTAATCTTTCCAGCAAGTAAAAATTTTAAAGAAGGAAATAAAAAGCTTCGTTTTCATATTTCTCCACCAAATGTCCTCTTTTTGGTTCAGTCTGATTTCTACCACCGCAGAAACAAAAGGAATATGCCTGACCAAGAGCAATAAAAAACGATTTTTATAGATGTAGTAAATAAAGTAAGAAAATTTCGAAACTGTGGGCAACTGGCCCGCATGTAATTTTTTACTCTAGAAAAATAATGTTAATTCTTTTAAGGTTTATTTGTCGGTATGACGGCATTTGGCCACATCGAATTGACATCGACAAAAATCGAGGTTGCCACGTTGATAAAGTTTTCAATTTGTAAAACTGATATGATTCAGTATTAACTTCAGAGAATATTGTTTTTTCTTTCAGATTGTGAGCATTATTTTGCTCTTAAGCAGGGATTAGTTTTCTGAAATATATTGTACAGGTTGCTATAAAAAGTTTGAATAAATAATATATATTATAATTTTCTATACGCCTTTTCTTATAAGTATAAAATTTAGGAAACTATTGATTCTTATAATATGAGTTATTTTTAGTATTCCCTATATTAAAATGTTGTTTTTTGTTTTAGGTAAGTTGCTCCAGTCTACAAAAATCAAGGTAAAAGTAGTAAATATTTATATTATAATATGAAGAGTTTCAAACCAACCTAAAAAAAGCCTAGAAAGTAAAAAATCTCATATTGGTCTTACTTAGACATGTTACTTTTTAAAATAAGTTTCAAATTAACGGCCAATTATTAATTACCGGGTATTTTCGTATATTTTGACCCACCTACACGGTCTAGTTTTAAAAGTAGAAAAAAAAATTAAATACAAATGTCCTAGGGTTTATTTCTAACATACCATCAGAATTAACAGATAAACATCGATAATATGTCAAAAATTATCTACTTGTGTTTTTATTTTTAATGGAACACCCTGTATATTATACGTTCATTAAATGGCTCTCTTATTGCTGATTATAAATATATAAGGTTTGATACCTTTATATTTAAAGACTTCCGGGAAATTTGAGAAAAACCCGACAATAAGAAGCAATATATTGCCATCGACTTCAGTAATAAGTAGAAAAACGTTTTCCGTTTCTGTCTCTCTAATACATTGACTCTTTAGGCAGGGTTCGTGTGAAATTTCTCGGGTGTCACTGAAGAAAAATGTATCAGACCTAGTATATTTATAACCAGCAAGAAAGAACCATTTGATGAACGTATAATATACAGTGGCGGCTCGTGGTAAATTATATTGGGAGGTCAACAACAGGCCTACTTAAAATAAAATAAAAATTTTTTTTCTTTAAATTGAGCTTTAAATTCTCTTGAAGTTCAGGTCCACTCTTCGTTCTTTAGAATTACAAAAATGCTGAATGACACGTTCGTTAAAATTGCACGCACATTCCTTTTATAAACGATTTCTCGATAATTAACATTGCTAAAGCGGATAGTCTATCTTGGCCCAATTTCTCAACAAACTTTATAAACCCTCGAAAAACCCCTGGATTTTCAGACAAAGCGGTTTCATCATGGCCACGTAGTGCCAGCTCGAATGCACCTCAAAATTTTGCAGAATCTATAATTTTGTTTAAATTATAACGATTTTTGGAAACATTTTCGTTAAAATCTCTAAGTGATTTTCTATAAGCTGTGTCTAGCTGAGTGCGAATATCAACACTTCCGACCGTAGCATAGTTCACCGAACATTTTATGTAATCTGCATAAAACGCATGTTTTTTATATTTTCTTTCAAGTGTTTTAAGTCTTTCACACAGCTTTTGCACCATAATGAGTCCGACGAGTCCTTAGAAAATAACAAACAAACATAACAGTAAAATGAGTTAGAGACTTCACAACCACATATCCAGTTAGCTAAATCGTACATACTTTTGCGAAAGTTTCAATGAACCTCTTTATTTTTGTCTTTACTAGTTTATCGTATAGTAACTTCTGGCAAATTCCGACCACTTATCTTGAATTTGGTTATTTTCTCAAAATTAAGTTCCTTAGCACTCTTAAGTTGTTTAATTTTTTGCAATATCGACATTTTATTTCAATCTACTTTCACAACTCAAACATAGACCACCTTGAAATTAGTTATTTTTGCAAAATTAAGCACTTTTTAGTTGTTTATTTTTTTGCACTAGTCATTACCAACATACAACCATATATGGATCATAAAAATAAAAAAATATACATTACAAAAAACAGTATATAAATCAATTTTCGTCGATTAAAAACGTCCGAAACAATATCGAGTTAGAATATCGACCGCACGACCTCTGAACAATTGAACTTTTGCATGCCGACGTGATACCGCGACCGATCGATCGAATTATGAGAAGAGACTGGCTGATGACCCAAATCGCGTTTTCATATTTTATTTGCTATCACGTTCGGCTGCCGCTCGTTTTATTTCTATTTTAAAAAATAAACCCTGTAAGTTTTGCGCAAAATATACTAAAACACCCGGTACATATAATATAAAATGTCTCAATACCTCGCAGTAATCTTTATGCATGCATAAAGTCAAACTCATAGTTTTACTTAAATTCTAAATTAATAAGTTGGCTGGGAATTTGCATTTTATTTTTAGTGTAAGGTGTAAAACTATTATAGAGATTGAAGGTAAGAGCTTCACCAATTAGCCTTTTATACATCCCAGCAGATATTAAAGTAAAAATTAAGTCGTTAAATCTTGCAAATGAACAGGCAAAATTAAAACGTCGCCTCTATTTCGCTCCTACCACACACGTAACGTAAACCAGTCGTTTCTGAAAACCGTACGAAATCCTGCAAGTATAGGACTTTTCTTACTTCATGTTGTTTTAGTATGTACATTACTCTAGCGTAACGGAGAAAGTTGGGAACTACCTTTGGGGCCTCACAGCGCGAATAAAAAGGCAAACCTTCTAGGGACAAAATGTAAGCTAATGGTTTAAGAAAGTTTTGTCAACATCTAAATTAAAATTTAGTTGTTCGTTACTTAAAGAGTGAACGTGGAACCTTTAAAACCTTACCAACGATGTGGTCGATTCATGATTTAGAAAAAAACTATTTTAGGGTCACTATTACAATGTTAAATTAAAATATGAAACAAAAACCTAAATATTTACCTTGGAAGTATAATATGTAATCTGTTTATGTTAGTTCTGGGTCCCCTATGCCATTAACTGAGAAACGACACTGAAAATTATCTATTTTCTGGACGTTTAGGGCGAAATTCTACCTCCGTCTTCAGCAAAATTAAAAATAAAAAACTAAAAGCAGAAAACTATTTTTATCAGAAATATAACCGGAATGGCAAAATGTCAATCAATATCAGTTTGAATTGAAAAATGCATTTTGCGGTGCAGTTTATGAAAATAAATAAAGTTCTGCTTTGGGGTTCTGCCTTGTTTGTAAGTAGCAAATATCCTGATAATTGTAGAAATTAGTGTATGATTGATTTTTAAAAATAAGTGTCTTTATGTATATGTATGTACTATTGTACCTCTTATAATAATAATTTTTATTAATCTAAATCTTTGTAAATTTCGTATTGTCTCGTAAAAGAATTGTGAATGTTCCAGTGTTTAAAGTTATTTAGTATGTTTCATTCTAATTATGTTAGTCTAATAATATTCCTCTGGATCTATAACCATTATGTAACTATTGTTAAATATGTAACGCATGATGTAAACCATGTAAAATATTTTTAGAGTCCTGAGGATGACCTTATTAAGCTCAAAACGTAGACTAGAATAAAACTCTGGGCTTCTAGAGGTTTATTTATTATTGACCAATTCCAACCAATCCTCCTGTACAAAATATCAATCTGAGGTCACGAATCAAGTAGAAAATAAATCAAGTTGTGGATATTAAAAGACTAAAGGAACTTCTTAGAAAACCATCAAACGTAATTATGGCCAAAAAGGAATGTAACGACATGAAGATATGGGCGAATACGAACAAACAAATAGCTAAGTACAAAAATCATACAAAATTCTTACTACAACGCCGACAAAAGCGTGTGTTACCCGTACATTTGAGTAGATCTGTATCACGTTTGCAATATTTGTTGATTGAAGAAAATCCTTTCATCAATAAGTGTGCCAATTTATTTAGACAATTTCAAACGCTTGTAAAATCCGTCTCTCTGTAACTTTACCTCGAGAAGTTTTTAATTCGTTTTCTACTTCACAAACAACTTCTTATAACAAAATGTTTGATACAATTAAGAAAAAATAAAAGACAAATTAAATTTGTTAGAACAAACTAAGAACTGTATTAGGAATGAAAAAGAAAAATGGTTTATTAATTTGACAGATACGGTATTTCCAGATAATGTAAAGAATTTACTTTCTTTAGGAGAAAAGTTTAATTTGCCGTACACTTGTAAAAATATTCCAATAGAAACACTTATTATTGGCATAGAATACATATTAGAATATAACAAAGAGGAAAATAAAAGAACTGAACTAAGAAAGAAGGCTGTTAACATCATTACCAATTACATGCATGCAAAAGAAAATAAACGTAAGGATGGCATAATTTTGCAGGGCGAAAATCACACAAAAATATTTTTAAAACAAAATACGGATATTCTAGTTTTAAAAGCAGATAAAGGCAATACTACCGTTGCAATGAAAAAAACAGTTTATCTCGAAAAAAGTTATCAATTATTATCAGGCCAAAATACTTATTTACCTATACAAAAAGACCGTACCACAACAATCCAAAATAAATTAAATAAATTAATAGATAACCTGGTAAAATCCACATCTCTTACCAAAGATGAGGGAAAAAAATTAAAATGCAACAACGGCACTTTTCCGAAAATGTACTTTCAACCAAAAATACATAAAAAAATATTCCTCTTAGACCAATAGTAAGTTTTGTTAATTCTCCAACTTACAATCTGACAAAATATCTCTCAAAATTAATAAGTTATGCTTTTGAAAAAGATGAATATCATACAAAAAACTCTTTCGAAGTTGTATCATTTTTCTAAATTTTTAAGTGCCAAATGGCTGTTTTGGTATCATTGGATGTAGTGTCTCTGTTTACCAATATACCAACGGACCTTACAGTCTATATCTTAAGTCGAAAGTGGTCTATGATACAAGACCACAGTAATTTGTTACTTTATAGAGCTTTTAAAATTTACATTTGATAACAGCTATTTTGCATTCTAGAATAAATTCTATAAACAAATACATGGTCTTGGCATGGGCAATTGCTTATCACCAAGTTGTCGGAACTACAAAAAACTTGTATCAAAAAATTACCTCTTAACTTGTCATTTTTTAAACGATACGTTGATGACATAATAACCTGCGTTCCATTAGACCAAATAGATACGTTGGTTACTATATTTAATAACTTTTATCCACGACTTTCAATTTACTGTTGAAACAGAAAACAATAGGTCAATAACATTCCTGACTGGTTTCCTTCTCGGAAAGATTTCTAAACTTCAACTCACAGCATGCATTTAAACAAAAAACTAACATAATACATAATTTGAAGGACAGAGCACTAAAATTATCACATCCAGATTTCCACAACAAAAACATCCTTAATATTAAAACATATCTACAAAAAAATTATTAGCTAAATAAATTGATAACTAAAATTCTAAACAAATCTCCGCAAACAAATAACCAAACTCAGAACAAAAAAGAAACAACCTATCTAAAAATCCCCTATATCAAAGACCTATCTGAAAAACTATCTAGAGAACTAAATAACGATTCCCTTAACGTAGTCTTTAAAAACGAAAATACAGTAAAGAAATTCTACTCAAAATTAAAAACGACAACACCGCTTGATTATGAAAGTAATGTTATTTATCGAATTCCATGTTCTGAATGTGATAAAGTTTATGTAGGACAGACAGGGAGATACCTCAAAACAAGAATATTCGAACATAAAAGAAGTGTAAAACCAGTAAGCTTAATAATTACAAACAACAAGACTATCCTAGCAGAACATTTCGAAAATTTAGGATACCTTTTCAACTTTCATGAAACAAAAATTATTGGAAAACAAACTGATTACAAAAAATGAAACGAAATGCTAGAAATAAAAAAACACCGTAATAGTGTCAACAAAAAACAAGACCTTGACAATTTAATTACATCATACTTTAACATAATTAAATTTTGTCTACACCCTCTATAGCAATAACAATATCTGCGAGCTGTAAATTTTAAAAAACTATAAATAAATCAAAATTTCAATTTTTTTAGAAGTGAGATATCGACTGATGGTATGCGAAAGTACAGACAAATAAATATATTTATTTTAGTACTAGCTAGGCCAATGTACCATCTCTTAAAATCCTTTATCTTATAGTTTTTCCAGTTTTAAATATATGTTCTAATTTGACATGGAGTTCTGCCTTGTTTGTAAGTAGCAAATATCCTGATAATTGTAGGAATTAGTGTATGATCGATTTTTAAAAATAAGGGCTTTATGTATATGTATGTACTATTGCACCTCTTATAATAATAATTTTTAATCTAAATCTTTGTAAATTTCGTATTGTCTCGTAAAAGAATTGTGAACGTTTCAATGTTTAAAGCTATTTAGTATGTTTCATTTTAATTATGTTAGTCTAATAATATTCCTCTGGATCTATAACCATTATGTATCTATTGTTAAATATGTAACGCGTGATGTAAACCATGTAAAATATTTTTAGTCCTGAGGATGACCTTATATAGGTCAAAACGTAGACTAGAATAAAATTCTGAGCTTCTAGAAGTTTATTTATTATTGACCAATTCCAACCAACCCTCCTGTACAAAATACATATCTGAGGTCACGAATCAAGTAGAAAATAAATAAAGTCTATGTTATATATTTGTAAAGCGTTCAGTAAGCCTGATATCATAAAAATTTAGTTTCAGGAAACATAGAGCGGTTCATCTCTACCCCGTAAAACCTATGAAAATGGGGTACCCTGTATAGGATGTCCCGTTTTCGTTTCTCTTATTAGTGTAGATAGAGGGTTGCGGTTTCCGTGACTCTGTTTTGTGAAACGAAAGATGACCCAAAAAAAATTTCATAGCTCCCTTCGTTTTTAAAATACAGTGTGAAATTGAAAATATTGCATTTTTGGGCCCCCCTTGTATTTGGCTGGTTGTTTAACTTATCGAAAAGGTAAAAACTGTCTCTGGAATAGCCCAGTAATTTGCATTTTTTTTAGAGATAGACTCAGTTTTTGGTAGCATGGGATTTATTATAAAACAAATGAATTTTTCAGGTTTATTTTATTTATAGTAACAAGAATGTTTTAAAAAATTCTACAATAAATGATTACCTTGTATATCCTTCTTAAGGCATTTGAAAATACTAATTGATTTCTAGCCATTTTTTATTATAAAATTTAAAATAATTGTTGCGGTTATCTAATCTAGCTTCAAAACGAACCAGAGGTTTTTGACAAGTATTTTATTTCACATGACAACAATTTTCTTTTGTTATGTTTAGGCAATTGCCTGCTTCCAAAAACTGAGTCTATGTCTAAAAAAAATGTAAATTACTGGGCGATTCAAAGAGAAAAGTATATATTATTATATATTTTCGAGAATCTTATTGTGAACTGAATAATATAAAATAAAAATATACAGGGTGTCACATTTAAAAAATTATAAGTTTGTGTTATATCTCAAAAACGACAGCTCACATAAAAAATCTGACTACGCCACTGGGTTCTACGTCAAAGACTGTATCAGACCCAGTTTTTTTCGATAAGTTAAACAACAACCGTAATACGAGGGGGGTTCAAAAATGCAATATTTGCAATTTCGCATTGTATCTTAAAAACGAAGGGTGCTATGAAAAATTTGTTTAGGTCATTTTTTGTTTCATAAAAAAGCAGCACCATGTCGTGTGTAAAAACCTATTATCTTCGCTAATAAGAAAGATAACATAAATAATAAAAACAACGAAAACGGGACACCCGTTTACAGGGTGGTCCACTTAAGATGCTCCTATACTTTATCTCAATAAATAAGACACTGAGAAAAAAAAGTTAAATACAAAAAGTATTTGTCCTATTTTGTTTTTTTTTATGATATGTTTATGTATACAGGGTGTTCCATTGTGCCAGGACAGTAACCAACTTTTTTCTTTTTAACGACATGGTATGAATATTTTTAGAAATTCTAATTCTACGCTTGATTTTGAGTATTTTTTGTCATCACAGCATACGAAATTTTAAGTAGTTTTTGAGAAAAATTAACTTTTCTAATTTTTTTCGGAAAAACAGGTTTTTGGACAAATGTGATTTTTTCACACCTGAAGACTAAAATTGTGAATTTTGGTTATGGATCCATGAGAGTAGTTAATACTTAATACTCTGACAAATGACCATAAAAAATTGTTTTTGTAACTAAAAAAACTTAATTTTTTAAAATGGAATACCCTGCATTTAGCACTTTTATTGTGTTTAGGGTTTAATTCTGCATCATTCCAAATATATAGTTTAT
Organism: Kuschelorhynchus macadamiae; assembly: GCA_030620095.1. NCBI lineage: Eukaryota > Metazoa > Arthropoda > Insecta > Coleoptera > Curculionidae > Kuschelorhynchus > Kuschelorhynchus macadamiae. The sequence continues at coordinate 431,370 of JAUTXW010004366.1, forward strand.
ATTCCAAAAATTAGTAGTTTAGAAGTTATGACCAATTTTCTATAACAATTTTTTGTTAAAAATCTAACTAAACCTAAATAATATCCTATTCTAAGTTTTTTTTTTCATATTATAATTAAATTTAACATTAAATCATGAAGTAATGCAAGAAAGAAAGTAACTAATTACTTATTACAAAACATTTTCGACATAACCCCCGGCTTTAGCAATACAAGTAGTACACATGGTTTCAATTCTTGCAATAGCATTTCTAACCGCGTCTGTTGCATTAAGTCTTTCTACCTCTTGCCTAATCTTCCTTTTTAAATCTTGAACAGTATTACACCTATTTTTATACGTTTTTTAGGTTGCCCCATAAAAAAAATCCAGGGGTGTTAAGTAGGGGCTCCTCGCTGGCCAATCTATGGTCCCCTGCCGACCAATCCAAAATGGAAACCGTTGATTCAAACAATATCTAACAGGCACTACAGTGTGATATGGAGCACTATCTTGTTGATAAACAAGTCCTTCTTTAATATCGTTCGGCAGATTGTCAATTAACGGAAATATTTCGTTCTCCAACAAATTTGAATATCTCTGATCGTTCAGAACAAAGTCATAAAATACTGGACCTATTATTCGATTACGGATAATACCACACCACACATAAATACTTCTCCGACCCTGTTTTTTCATTTCTTTTACACGATGTTCATTTGAGTTACACCAGTAATGAGTATTTTTTCGGTTGAACATGCCGGCCGTATTGAAAATTGCCTCATCGGTAAATAAAATATTTTTAAAAATGTCAGTTTCAAAATGGTGGTTCATCATGAGAGAACAATAAAAAAGCCTTGTTTGAAAGTCCTGTTGGGATAATTCCTGAACTGGTAAAAATTTTAACGGATGAGAGTTATTATCAGTTAAAGTTCTTTGAACACTAGTCTTACTAATTCCCGGTAGATCTCGGGATGCATCTCTTTGCGAATTTTCGTTGTTTTCTTCAAATTACAGGAGAATTTCTAATTGCTTTTTTCTGCTAGGACAATTTTTGGGCGCCGTTTTTGTTTATTGTTTACCACTCCACGTTCAAGATCACGAAAAATTCGTAAAAAAATATGTTTCGTGGGTACCCGTCTTTCAGGATACAACAACCGATACTCCCGCAGGGCTAATGCTGGACTCTTATTATTTCTTATGTAGCATTCATGAAGATTTAAACGCTCTTGGACACTGTATAAAGCCATTTTTCCTTTAAAAAGAGTTAGAGGCAACTAAATGTCAAATAAAAACTGTGTATTTATTGGTGTCCAGGAAACAATTCTACTAGTTTTGTTTTTCCATGGATATCTTGTAAAATTAAGATGCGTTTATAAATGCTATTATTGCGAAAATTAAAACCGTAACCGTAATATTATACTACTTGTGTTGCCAAAGTTATGTCGAAATGTTTTGTAATAAGTAATTAGTTACTTTCTTTTTTGCATTACTTGTTGATTTAATGTTAAATTTAATTATAATGTTAAAAAAAAACTTAGAATAGGATATTATTTAGGTTTAGTTTAGATTTTTAACAAAAATACCCGAATTATTATAGAAAATTGGTCATAACGTCTAAACTACTAATTTTTGGAATATAAATTATATATATGGAATGACGCAGAGTCAAATCCTAAACACAATAAAAGTGCTAAATACAGAGTGTTTCATTTAAAAAAATTAAGTTTTTTTAGTTTCAAAAACATTTTTTTTGATGGTCATTTCTGACCACCCTGTATAATGGATTTTCGCTCTTGATAGGTCAGAGTATTAAATATTAATCACTCGCATGGATCCATAACCAAAATTCACAATTTGAGTCTTCTAGTGTGAAAAAAATCACATTTTTCCAAAAACCTGTTTTTCCGAAAAAAATTAGAAAAGCTAATTTTTCTCAAAAACTACTCAAAATTTCGTATGCAATGGTGACAAAAATACTCAAAATCAAGCGTAGAATTAGAATTTCTAAAAATATTCATACCATTTCATTAGAAAGAAAAAGTTGGTTACTGTCCTGGCACAATGGAACACCCTATATACATAAAAATATTATAAATAAAAAATATACTTAGGGCCAAATACTTTTTGTTCTCAGTGTTTTATTTATTGAGCTAAAGTATAGGAGCATCTTAAGTGGACCACCCTGTACACTCTTTCACGAACTTGCTTAGTGTTATAAAAATATGGATTACCAATCTGGATGTTTACAATATGCAGTTTACTAATTTATTCAATATTTTAACCACTATTTTAATGGGACAAATATCTGATAACTCATATAAAACGTACCGTGATGTTACTTTATTAATTACTAACCTAATTTAACGTAAATTGTTTGTGTAGTGCCACAACTGTATTAGAAATAAAAGGAATTACCTTAATTAATAAGCAAAAATATGATGTGAAATAGATACAATAAAAAGGTATCATCCGGTTATTCTATTGGCAAACCAAAAAAGAAATCGCCAAACAAAATTACCCATTTCTATACCTCTCCCTACCTCATCCATACTAATTACCTAGAATGCCTAAATTCATGTTAATCGAGTCGTTTTTCTCAAATGCCATGACGATTTGCTTACAAATGGTACTTTTAAATGAAGTTACTTACGTAATTTATCCCCCGTACAATTTTCCCGACGACCCTTTGAAAGAAGCAAATTTCGTTATAGTGCGCCTTATAAATGTCTTTAAATCTGATATTTTAAATTAGATTTTGGATCGTTTCTATTTATCTTGCCCTGAGCACTTTATCAACTTCTCGGAATTTATTACGGGGAACAAAAGAATTAGATTTAGCAGAAATTACTAGAAATTTGTATAATATAAAGTTTCGCTTTAAAATCTGATTGGATATATTTATCTCAAAATATCTGTTATAAAATATGATATAATGCAGTCAGTGGTCGCCAACCTTTTCAAGGTGTTGAGCTACTTTGAAAATTTAGAAATAAACCGTTTAACCCAGCCTAAACTAAATAATGCTTAGTTGTATTTGACATAAGTACATGTTTTTCATATAAACATAACGGCATGTCACATACGACTTAATAAACGTAAACAAAACATTATAATTAAAATTTTAAACAAGAACATGTAATAAAAAATTTGTGCATTCAATGAGAAGGTTAACACTTGGACTCGTCGATAATTTTTTTGATATTTGCAGTGTAATTTGATACAGCCATTCGAAGACAATTGTCCAGATGTTCATCTGTAAGGCAAGTGAGGTATGTATTCTTAATAAACTTCAACTAAACACATAGGTGGAAGTAAATAACTCTTTCACTTTAAAAACTGAATATTTGCCTTTATTTACTATAGGCCAGATACATTTTGTGCTTGAAACTAACGATTTCAATGCTAAATCACTTTGAAATGCAACCACTTCCATTTCAGTTGCAGAGATGTCTTCGCGAAAGTTCTGCATAACACAAGTTGCAAACTGTTTGATATCAATTTCCATAAAGTGTGAAACAATAAATTGAGGCACCAACGTCATTTTGTTGATATCCTTAAACTGATTCTTGAAGTTATCCTTCATGTTAAAAACTATTTCTACATGAGATTTACTGTCATAGGATTCTTTAGGATTTTGAGATATCTTCTCTGAAAGAACAGAAAAATGCTTGACTTCACGGTTGACTAAGGTTTGTTCCCAACACTCAAGTTTTTTTTTATGAATGCATTTATATCGGAAATCATTTCCACCAGTACTTTATCTCTCACCTGAAGTTGCAAATTGAGTTCATTAATCTTGTCTGTCCACAAGTCACCCAAAAGTTCTAAGCCAAATTGAATTTTCCAGTTCCTGAATCGGTTAACCGTTGTTTTAAAAATTGAACTATGGCTTCATTAAAATGTGTTATCACTCGTACTCTACTTAACTATCACATTTCAGAGCGAAGAAGTACATACTGACTACCAATTTCATCGGCTAAAGTTTTGAATAATCTTCTTTGTAATTCGAGAACTCTAATCTTGTTTACAATTTTTACTATACATAAATTGTGGAAAGCGTTCATCTTTAAGACAAAATGCTACCAGACCATTATCACAACCCATAGCTGTAGCTAGGGGTTCGCGAGACCGAGACTGAATCAGTCTCGGTCTCGGAAAATGTTTATGGTCTCTGTCTCGATATCGGTATAGATGTTTCAAGACCGAGACCGAGACCTACTTAGTCTCGGTATCGGTCTCAGAAGCCTCGGTGATCTCGAAAACAAAATTTTAAAAATAATAATTGTTCGCCGAGATGTTATTTAGACAAAAGTACATGGAAGCCTACGTTTGAAACACAGAGTTTTTCCAATCCTAAAAGTTTAATGGAGAAAAACCCAATGTTCGAACATTTCAGTAAAATAGAAAAAATGTAGGTATATTTATATAAAAAACTATTCCAAAAATCTGATGTTGCCAACAAATGGAATCAGTAAATGAAGATTAAGATTAAGAACATATCCCTTGTTCTTTCGACATCAACAGAAAGGCCACACATCACTAGAGTTACTTAAATAACCATCCACAGAACAGTAATTATTTGATATTTCGAAAAATATACAAATGGAATAAGATATATTAAACACAAAAAAAATCGAAGAAATTGTCCATATTGCTCAAAGAGACCTAGTTTTAATAACAAACATAGAAAAAGACTCCAAGTCTCGGTCTCATTAAATTATAATTTTACAATTTGACACGTGTTTCGCCCTTTCGAGCATCATACCTAAAAAATTATAATCACACCAAAATCCTAAAACAATAACTTACAAATAGAATAAAACACACTAAAGCACAACAAAACAAACAACTACTTATACATATTTGATGGACATTAAAATGAGGTTAAGTCTCACGTGAATAAACAAAATAAAATATTAAAAAAGTATTAAAAAAGATTCATGTCTCTAGGCGGGATCGAACCCAGACCACCCGAGTGAGACACCGAAGCAATCACCCACAGACCACTGGACTAGTCGAATAAAAGAACCAAAAACTCCCACTCTATGAATTAGTGAATGAAATGAAGGTTGCCTACAATTATTATTACATTAAATTGTTAAGTATTAGGGTTGGTTCAAAATTAAAAACATCGTTAACGCAAGTGAGAATGGGACTTTTTATAGCTTTGGTTATTTCCATTTTTTCTAGAAGGTCAAGCTTTTTCCCCCTCGGACATTCATGTAAAACATCAACGTCAGAGACGGAAAATTCATGACCTGACTCCAACAAATGATTGGCAAAAGCCGAAACAGTCTCAGTTACATCCGTATTTTTGAATTTGTTGACAAGGCTTAAATGTTCTCTCACCCTTGTGGAAAGAGTTTGTCCCACATAGGTCGTGGAACATTCACTACAATTTAGTGCATAAACCCCAGATCTGGACAATTTATCGGTTGTGTCCTTTGTCCTTACTAAACGAAACACGTGTAATGTTTGTTGTGAATTGTAAAATTATAATTTAATGAGACCGAGACTTGGAGTCTTTTTCTATGTTTGTTATATTAAACACAAAATAAGGTCACACTGTATAATGCTGCCGAACTCATGCAAGCAACGTGCTGGGCATTCTAGGGACAGACGTTATAATTCAATAGGTAAAAAACGAGCGATGGCCACTTAAACACCCTTAGGTATTCTGTAATATTTTGAACCAAACTTTTATTACTTTGATGCGTATTTACTTTCTTAACCAGGACCATTCTTAGGGGTCTGCACGTTGTGCTTGCACAAGGGCGGCTATGGTTTATACCTAATACTACTTGTGAATCAACTATTTTTGTTCTTTGGTAAATTAACTATAAATTTTAAAAGTGGAGTAGATTTAAAAAGTAAATTTATTTATTAAACAAATATCTATTTGTTCAATTTTTCGCCTGAAAGATCAATCCATAGCCTTTTTTGAGAAAATTTACAGGGATAAATATTATAGTGTTTTACACCCGTTTAAAACAATGGTTTTTAGTCAATATGTTTACAACTCACAACCCTGGTTTCTATACAAATAAATTACTGAAATTAAATACAAAAATTTGTGTTCTATGCCTAACTAAATAACGTTTTGAGTATTTTTGATGAAATGTATAACTAAACCCAAATTAAGTAATAAACGTTATTTTGCGAAGGCGATGCGAAGAAACTCTATATAGTAACTATGTGTTTTATTAGGCTTTTATTAAAATAATTTGCAGTCAGTTTGAAAAACATATATGATTGAATATAGGCAATTTTTCCGGAAATTTTAAACCTCTATATATATATATATATAATTTCCTAATTCTCCTGAGTTCCTCAAGCGATGATAACTGATGATAAGCGATGACATCGATTATATATCAGTATTTGAAAAAAAAGTGATTCCGAAAATTTGAGAAAAGATATAATAGAATATTTGCAATAAAATTAAAGCGCGCTCTAAAGGGTACAGATATTTTAGAATGGTGGAAAGCACACGATAAACAATTTCCAAATTTAGCCAAAATGGCAAAAGATCTTTTGTCTAGACAGGCGACCTCTGTAGCAGTACAACGTTTATTTTTACAAGCAGGGTTAATTAATACAAAACTAAGAAGCATGTTAAATGAAACTTTAAACAAATGCTTATTATGCATTCATTCATGGTATAAAAGTAACTTGAAAAATGAAATTATAAAATATTACTTTAAATTTTCTGTAATATTTTTAGGTCTATTATATAGGCTGAAATAAAATCTAAAAATATGCTTATAATGAAATATTAGAAATTATATTACAAATTTAAATATTTACTTTGTTATTAGAACAGTTCGTTATTTTTTTAGCGTAATAGTTGAATTAGGTTTATTGATAATCTATTTAAAATCCTAAGCCAAATTCTACTTTGTGTTTTGTTTGTTGAAAATCTTGTCCGTATGTATATGTATTATTTTTATTATACACATAGAGTTAAAAATTTTATATCGGTTATTATTTTCAAATACAAACAAAATCAATACAAAAATATTGTTCTATAAAACAACTTAGCCATCGAAGCGATTAAAGAAGAAAATGTTTAGAAAAATTTTCACTGATTTTTTTTACAATTTTTTCTTTATTTTAAGTCGGAAAATTTTTAAACAAAAATCACCACAATTACTTCGTCTGTTGGAGACTTTACCGTATCTATACTATATAAGAATATGATATCGCGATGTTTTTAGTTTTTACAGTCTATTAGTTATTAATTATTGAACCAAAAAACTAAACATTTTTCGATTTTAGTTACTTTCAATAATTAAACATAAAAACCGATTATAAATTTATAGAGAACACAATATCAAAATCCTATATAGTATAGTTGTGATAAAGTGTCTCTTTTTGAGAACGGGGTAGCAATTTACGGTTTTCGACATGTGAGGTGAAATTTCGCTACTAGAATTTTTAATTTGCGAAATTCTCTTTTTATGGTTATTTATATCGTTTTTTAAAAACCTATTTCACTAGTATCATTGTTATAAGAACATATACAATGCTAGTATAATATAATTGATTATATAAAAATTATTTTTGCATCAATTAATTTGCCCCCAAACATATTTTTTTAATTATTTTGTCAAATAAAATAATTTACGAATAGTTATTTTGCTACTTCACTTTGAGATCGAGACCGAGAGTCTCGATAGGTAAGTCTCGGTATCGGTCTCCGTGTCGAACACCAAGTCTCGATCTCGGTCTCGAAATACTTTCTCAAGTCCCGGTCTCGGTCTCGCTTCGAGACCGAGGCCCCTAGCTGTAGCCCAGTTGTAAAGCCTACCAATTTTGTAATTGGAATTCAAAAAATATAAAATTGTTTAAATGACAAAACAATTCTTGTCCAGTGGTATATCCTTTTAGTGGAATAAACTCCAAAAGATCTTCTTTAATCATAAAATCACTAAAAAACATCCTGACGAACACGGCCATCTGGGACGTGTCAACCATATTTGTTGATTCATCCAGTTGAAGACAGAAATAAGCCTAGTTATCTAAGTCAGTTTTTAACAGTGAAAAAATATCCTGGCTCATTACTTTCACTCGTCTCATAACTGTTTTAGCAGAAAGTTGCATAGATTTTATTGCAGAAACTTTTTGGTCTTTATTTTTAAAGTTGGAAAATAAGGAATCTGCAGCTTCTAAAAACGCCTGTTTTATCAATTGACTGTTGTCAAATTAACTAGTTCTTTAATTGTTGCAATTTTTCTTTTCTGTTGGCGGCATGTAATGGTAAATATTTTTCAAAGTTCGGATGTACAATTTTATGATGCCTCTCAATATTTCCTTTTTCAGCAACCGACACACAGGGATTACGTAACAAACATACATTTTTACCTTTAACTTCTGTAAAAAAATGCTGTTCTTTCTATTCCGAATGAATATTGTATGTCTTTATTTTCTTACTACTGCTCTCTTTTTTATTGCTCACTCTGTGTACTAACACATCTAATAATCGCGTTCAAAGCAATCTAGATCGTTCTTGTGTTCTCAGACAATCGCGCGAGGCTGGCGCTCTGGTCAATTTTAGCAGCTGTCCGGAGCAGAGTGATTTTTTTTAACATTTACGGACGCTTCTATGATTTTTACAAGATATTTTCTGAGCTACCAGAAATGTCTTCGCGAGCTACCGGTATAATGCGATTGAAAAATAATACAGACTAGTAATTCAAATCTATTCTACAAGGATATTCAGATCTGGGGTGACCCCCAGTGGAAAGGAAAACCATTCACTCCAGGCAGGCGAAAGTCCAGAGACTAGCCAGCTTAGCGACAACCGGAGCAATCAGAACGACATCGTCAGCAGTTTTGGATGTTTGCTAGGGCTGCCGTCTTTGCCGACATTCATTAAAAAAGAGGCAATGGTAGTTCACCTGCAAATGAGAGACACAGGAGCATGGCATATCAGAGGGGAGGTTGTTGGTCTTACAAGGATCTTGCATATTGTGGAAAGAGATCCCGATCTCCACCTGTAGAGTAACACGACCCTCAGGCAAACTGAGGTGGAATAAGGGTTTGCTTTCTCAATCGCGGAAGAGGGATGCACTTACTTGTTATACGGACGGTTCACGTATGACATCATTGCACTCCTCGGGGTAGGTGTATATATGAAGGTCGAAAAAACCGGGCCCAGCTTCCCTTTGGAAAAGTTTTTCACGGTGTTTCAGGCTGAGGTGTATGCTATTTTAATGGCAACAACGATGGGGGAAGTCATAGAATGTATTGAGGAGGAGATTGTCAATTGGTCAAATAGTCAAGCAGCGCTTAAGGCGCTGGACTCACCCATGTTGGGATCAGCATTAATTCAGGAATATCGTGAGAGGCTGAAACAGTTGTCACGGAGTAAGAGGGTAAGCTCCCAAGAAGACCAGCAAAAGTCCATGATGGAGACACCAAAGTGCAATTTAAAGAAAACTTCACTCTTTTTATTGTAAAATTTTGATGAAGCTTGGCCAAGATGACAGTATTCGTTTGGTATCTAGAAAACTCTTATAGACAATTTAAGAAAATATGGATTTTGCCTGGGAAAAGCATAAGCCAAAAGCACTTTTACTGGAAAGCCATGGAATTGTAAAGCAGTACCGCGGGGTGCAAAAGAAAATTTTTTTATCTTGTTGAGACGTGCATTATGCAAAAAAAGGAACAAAACGTGAGAGAAATGCGTAATATTGAATAATCAAGATTTGCGTCTTCTTTTTTTCTTGTTTTTCACTTAATTCTAGTTGTCAGTCAAGGGATATCCTTTCCGTTGATTGAACAAGGAAGGAGATAATGAAAATCCAGTGCTCCTCACCAACACTGGAAGTCTCTTTACATTGAATTTTGAAGTTGAAAGTCCCGTTGAAGATTCAGAAATCATCAGACGTTCAGACGAAAAACACTATCCAGAAAGGCACTACGTTGCTTCTGTCTTCTGTACAGGACCATCCTGCCGACTGCGCCAATTACGTACTTAATGTTCGTATTTTCAAAAATATCAAAATTCGCTTGCAAAAATGGTTTTGAACACAATAAAATTACTCGTAGACTTGACATTTAGAATTTTATTTTAACACTCAAAAGAAGCAGGTAATTACTAAGTTAACAATATAAGATTCCCAGTTTTTTTTGTAAATTAACAGATTACATTTGGTACAAATAGATAAAGTATAAGAAGTAACATTAGTTGCAAAAACTAATAATTATCAAAGTAGATAAATGTTGGTATTAAAAGATAGGGTTTGGTAAAAATGCAACCTATAATGATTTTGATAATTATCAGTAAATAATATAGTACGATATAAAAAGATATACTCTGGCAAATATCTAACACTGCAATATTTCATAGTTTATCAGTAAATTGTGTATCTCTCCAGTGGCGGATTAAGGTAGTTTGGCTAGGTACATGTAACTAGTGACCGTATTATGAACCGACATAATATACAGATACTACAGTCAACAAAATCCTAATTGCAGAAGAGAAATAGTCGTCAATTTTGTAAACGCTACTCCTTGTGAAGGTCCAAACGAAATGAAGGAGAGAAGAAAAAAAGACTTTAAAGCTGTTAACAATGAAATGTCATTAAGAACGCATGCATATGTACTTAGCCGTGTGTTGCCACTTCGTTATTTCCACATTCTTAAGCTAAATACAATTTAAAACTTGAGCAACTCTGTATACAAAGTATGTGCGTAACTGAATAGGATCAGAGTTCCTAGAATATATAATTTACCGAGTTTTTTATGTATTGAATTTACAAGGGCAATCAAAAGTTTAAATAAGGGAAAATATTTTCGTTTAGGTTGGTATAATGGGATATTGCGTGGGTAAGGCCAAAGAATTAGATTGAATAAACTCTGGAAAACCTTTAAAATTCATTAAAAAATCATGGGGAAAAAAAATATACATTTTATTTATTAATTTTAATTTATCCTTTGTATCTTTTAATCCTTATGTATTTCCTTACAAAGAATGAAATTGTATTTAATCCGTTTTACGGACATTCGTCGGAAAGCCGGGATTTCCGAGCCAGCAAGAAAGGTTAATTGAACGCCAGATTTTAAGGCAAATGACAGATGACAAAACCGAACTTATCGACCCAACTGGACATTACACGGCACTTTTACCCAGTAGGACGAAACAGGTCCTGAACTGCCTCAATTAAATACCTTGTGAATTATAATATAAAAAATATGTTAAATTATTAAAAAAGAAGGAACAAAACAATACAATATACCTTTTAGTGTTCCTTGCCTTAAAGTTAAAGTAGTACTCAGCTTAAACTAATATTGCATTTTTATTATACAAATATGAAAACGGACTTAAGAGCAACCAAAAGGTCTAATATATTGAGAGTCCAGTTTTTTTGAATTTTTGAAATTTGAAAACAATGTGTCCGCAAGTAATAATATGTATCGGCAGTTGTCAGCCTTACATTACTACTGTACAGTTACTTTCTCACTAATATTCGTTTCCCCCTTTCGACCTGTCAATCACTGCCCTTATTGTCGATCGTTGGAAACGAATAACGCAATTATTAGCCACTAAGGGTACAGCGTTACGTTTCTCCCCAGTGGCACACTTATCTTTAGTCAAATTTATGTCATGTTGTGAACTTATTGCAGCTATGTTGTATAACCGTGGATAAGAGGATAAGTGGACCAAAAATTTAATTTTTCGACAAAAAGTCATTCTGAAAAAAGGTTAGCTTTCCAAGAAAATAAGTTTAACATAAAAAATCCATATTTTGTACAGGGTGTCTGCCAAAAAGAAAAATTTTTAATTTTGTACAGAGTTCTATCGAACATTTTGACCCACCGGAAGCAGTTAGATTAAATTTAAAAGTTGTTTTATTCTTTGCGAACCAGGGGCGTGCGGTGAAATTTTAAGAAAAAGAAGCAAATTTTAGAAAGTTACCTATTTGTAATGTAATTCAATTGTTCGGTCATTTTTTGCAAATTCGTCAATGAAGTTATCATAAAAACGTCGATGCTGCGACATATTTGGAAGAAGTTTATTTTCAATGGACAACAGCGATTTATGCGAAAGTCTCTCCTGCCCCGTTGAATTCTTCACAAAATTTTTTATACGATTAAATGTTGAAAAATTGCGTTCTACTGATGAACTTGTGGCAGGTATTGTCAATACTAATTCACACAATTTCGACACTTCGGTGTAGGCATCTTCCAGCTCCTTGTCTTTTAAAAATTGCATTAGTTCCTTAGCGTTATTTTTTGCGCTAATGTCATCAGTTTCGTAAATCACTTTTAGTTCAGATCGCAGTAATACTCGGTAGAAGAACTGGCCATAATGAAGAAGAAGAGATTTTAAACGCATCTTCTGGAAGAATTTTTCCTTTAAATGCATCAAAATTGCAGAGCTCGAGGAATTTAAAATCATTTAAACCGTTAAATATATAGTTTATTTGTTGTTGAATTTGATCGATTATTTCATAAAAGAGGCGTCTGTATGATGTTTGAAGATCTCCCACCTTGTCTGTTCGAAGGCGCTTGGCTTGTGGCTCTACATTTAACGTCATCCTTTTTTCCCAAAATAGATCAAAGTCATCTCTTTTTTTGTTTAATATGGACTTAAAATCATCCAATTTTTTTAGGTAAAAAGTAATATCATTTGTTTTAGTTTGTAATATATAAAAAACATTGTCCGAGAATGGAAATATTTCTGAAAATATGTTCAACAAATAATTAAAATTAAAATCTCGTTTCAAACAGTCCAAAAACCCCTTCGAACTATTTATTGCTTCTGAGTCCCACGTTTCATTATTTTTATTATATTCTCAAATAGTTCAATCAGTGATCCACGATTTTGAGATACTGTTAACACAAGTCTTCCATTATAGTTCCACCTAGTAGAAGCTACTTTGGGCAATCGTTTGTGGACAATGGAGTCCAAAGCTTGTGTACATTTTGTTGACTTGGAAAAAAAGCAGCCATGCCACTTAGAGTAACGAAAAATACTTTACACTCTTTAGTGTGATCGATGGACTGGAATAAAACTAAACTTAATTTATGAGCAAAACAATAGACAAACATAGCACTTGGGAAAGTTTCTCGAACTTTAGCTTGCAGACCCCCTAATAGTCCTGCCATTACTGCAGCTCCATCAAAGCTTTGAGCAACTTATTTTTTCTCTCCATTAATGTCTTTAGTAACGTTGTAAACTACGGTATACAATGCATCTGCTGTACGATTTTCGGACACATTCTTAAAACCTAAAAATCGCTCTTGAATACTTCTGTCTGTTTTAACGTAGCGTATTACTATAGATAATTGGCTAAAATTAGTGATATCAGTTCTTTCGTCTAGAACAATAGCAATGAACCGCGCCTCGCTAAACTCCTGCTTAATTCTTTTTAGAATAATAGTTGCAACAGCGGAAATTAAATCATTTTGGATTCGATTCGACATTCCGCGAAAAACGCTAGACTGCTCTAAATGATTTTTAAGTAATCATCATACTTAGCCTTTGAACTAAGTAGATCTTGAAAATTTCCTCTATTTGAAGAAACCCTTGTTTCGTCATGACGTCTAAATCCCAGTTCGTGCTGTCCGAGAAAACAAACAACATCGATAAGTCTTCTTAATATTTGCCTATTTTTATCGACTAGTTCATTGTGTTGGCGCTGACCAATTCTCAACTGTTTATTAAGGGCGTGTTCAATTCTGGTTTTGCCGAAGACTTTTTCTTTTATGACGGCCTGTGAATGCGCTTTGGAAATTGTTTAAATCGGGAAAACCAGTTTTATTCCAGGGACCTTTTTCATTTTCAAAAAGTAAACATGGCCATCAAAATAATTTACTTATATTTTCACACCCTGTTAGTTATTTAAACTGTTCGTATAGTTTTTCCAGATAAAAATGTCTAATACAGTTTTTCATTTTTGTGGTTAAATTTTTCATAGGCGGTTTAGCCCTTCCTTTGGAAATTATTCGTTATCAGCGAAGTTTAATGTTGAAAATCCCTTTATTATTAAGACACACAGCACACATTCACACACACCCTTCTTACTAAATTCTCCAACATTTTCAACGTTATTACAGACAGCTGAAGTTGACGGTATTTGCATATCCACGTCCGTATTATTGTCTACCATATCCCACAATGCACGACGCGACGTACGTTCGCACAACACACGGATAGCCGTTCAAACAAAGAACCTACTCCAATGATAGCTTCCGCCACCACTTACAGCACGCAACTGAAATGCAAAAATTGCAAGCAGCCGGTGGAAACTTCAATAACCTCTGGCTCGATTCACAGGAAATCAAGCATACAGGACTTGGCTGTAGAGAAGCTAGCGGCCCGCATAGGTTCTATTCGATATTCTATTGTAGCTGGGTTGGAGCCATTTTTAATATAAACTAAATGAATGGATTCCTATTTCAAAAATTACATTTTAGAAGATATTGCTTCCCTTGCTTCCATGGACTGCACGCCCCTGTTGCGAACTATCAGGATATGTCATAAAAACGACAAAAGACGATTATAATCTTAATTTTTCAGGATAAACTCAGTTTGCTGTATATTTCATTTTTTTTTCATAGAGACGAATTTTCTATCTATAAGAAAACAGGTGCAAATTAAACTAGTTTTTAAATCTGGTCAGTTTGCGGAACAGATTTTTCCAGATAATGTTATAAATATTAAATCGTAAATAGTCAAATAATAATTTTTGATTAGAAAAAAATTAATACTTTATTTTGAAGCAAAAACTATGAAATAAAAACCTTAATAATTAGGTTTAGGATTTTTTATTTGCATGGTTTTGGAGCTCTCTGCCTGCATATCGTTTTCTTAACAGGACAAAAATGGGTGAGCAGGTCAAGAGCTTCATTTTTCTGCTACAAAATGTACACGTTTTTGTCCAAGTTAAAACCATCAAGTTTTTCTATGACTTACTAAGCCTTTATTGTATGTTCAATAGTAATTTCGAAACGTTGTGCATTGTTTTATACACATTTTCATTGTGCTTCAATTACCCTGGTGATTCAACTATAAAGTTCCCATTGTACACGGGTATATCGTAACAAAGGTGGCGGTTACCAGCGCTGCGTCAACACGCCATAGCAACCGTCTAGCAACGCAAGCAATGCAAATACAAACAAAGTAAAATTACAATAACTATTATTTTCGAATAAAATTGGGTTTGAAGTGTTTTATGGTTATTAATAGATTATTTATTATGGAAAGTATTGACAGCGAATTTAACTGAAGGCTACCCAATGTTTTAGAGGCAGCAAATATCGCCTCACTAAATTTGGTGCCCAAAAAATCCAAACAGAAATAAACACTTTCTTATCATCTATTTATGGAGTGGTGCAAACTACAGACAACTAGTTCCTGATCAAAGAATATTTGATGGCTTACTTTGAAAACCTATCAAGTAAATTTAAATATTTTACTTTATGGTATGGATGCTCCATATTACCAAGGGAGTGGATATAAGTAACTACTGAAAATTGCGACCATTTTTGGAACGCATTCTGATGGCCACAGTGTAAGAAAATGCAATGTAATACCGCAAACGAAATCGACAAGTTCAATAAAGAGGCCCCTGACAGTATTTACCTTCAAGCCAAGCTAACATAATGATATGAAGGGTACAGGGGAAAAGCGGCAATAGTCCATCCGGACGAATTTGGAGAAAATCGAAAATATAAGTTTACTGACTCATTAGAAAGTAAAATTAAAAGAAAACAAGTAGCAAATAATATTTTTGGTAAACAATGTGTTTATTATTACAAATTTTCTTAAAAAAATAAACATTTATTCAAAACTAGTGACGTAACAGAAAAAAAAAGAAGTTTTATCCTGGACTCATGCCACTTTTCCCCTGCATCAAACTAATCTGTTGGTGGGTCATCCACAAATTCGTCATCGCTCTCTTCCTGATCTTGTTCGGCAAATGTTAATTGTTGATAAAACAACCTGGCTTCTGCTCTCTCAAGGAATGCAGTCAGATCTTGCAAATTCTTCCATTTGGGCATTTTAACGGGGATCGGGCCCTGGTAAAGTTTTCCCAACGTTTTCTCTTCTATTTTCTGATTTCCTTCTTGTTTCTTTCTTAGACTCTTCTTAAGCGGTTTCTGGTCGAATTTAGAACTACTATATAGGCCCATATAAGCGGTTTTGTGGAAAACTAAGCGGGGATTTTCCTTTGAAAACTTCAGCATCCTGATAGGCCGGGTCGGAAAGGGGCACTTCGTTGGATAAAGCGGCGATAAAAACGTACTCCAATTTTGAAAATCAAAATTTTTGCCACAATCAATAACCTCAAATGGTGTAGGTTTAACACGGCAATTTCTTAATTCATTTCTCCAGTCATCTGGTACCTTAGTGTATGCTTTTTGGTTTACAAGACTCATGTCTCGATCGCACTCGAGGTATGAATGCCCTCTGATCGGAAATATTACTTTTACAGTATCAAAACGGTTTTTTTTTGTAACCAAGTAATGCAGGAATCGAATAACCGTAAAGTTTTTATTTTGTCCTGCGCATGAATCACAAAAAATTGCTAGTTCTTTTACTTCCATGGGCAAGATCTTATAAAAGAAGTGATACAGCATGGAACAGACTTCGTCAGCTCCTTTCTTAGCAACAGATTCATCGTAGGTGTAAAATACAGATCTTGAATTTGACAAAATATGTACATTGAAACTAATAAAATTTAGTTGGCGTTTATAATAAACATCATTCGTAGTAATATTTGGGCATGGCAAAATTTTTTGATAATCCATGGTGATACTTTCCATAGTCAGCGACTTTGCGGCGCGTTTGCGGTAATTTCTCTTTAGATTATAAAATTGCTCACTTTTTCTTAGATGTAGCTCCTTTTCACGATTTTTTTTCTCCAAATCATTGCTTGCAGTCTTCCTGGTTTTATCATCCGACATGGAATTTAATGTTAGAGTAAGTGAAGATATGTCGGCTTTTAAGGTATCACACGTACTGCACGTGTCTTTCCGTGGATAACCAAACGATATATTAAAGTTGCTTTCAAAAATTCTTCGAAAAGTTTCGTAGGAAACTTTATTATCAGTGTTGCGATCAGAATACATTTTGTGTAATTTGACTATATTTAGAGTTTCGGGCAGGTAAATTTTTTTGGAGTCTGCCAAGGAATAATGAGATTTGCGCCCTTTAAGACTCTTAATGAACTCAATAATTTTCTGTTTGGTGTCTTCTGAAAGTCTGTGAGGTCGTGTGTTGTGTTTTCCACGCATATCGACAGGTGCCATCCCAGTTAAAAGCAACGACTCCCTTACGTATCTAGCTCGACGCCCTGTGATTCCGTGTAAAGACAAAAAAGCCTTAATACAAACTGGTACATCGCGAGTAATTCCATCCTCAATCAGTCGGACACGATAACTAAATGAGGCATTATTAAGTCTTGATTCTGCTTCATTTTTCCGAGGACGCCTACGCACAACAGGAAGAACAGTGATGAGGCCGCCAAGGTAGGAGTTTTGTTTGTCAGTGTTACCTAGAACAAGAAAAATAGTGATTATATCACTAAGGTAAGTTGTTTGTTAGTGTTACCTAGTAAGTTAAATTCCCGAAGGATTCTACGGCGTTCAGGTTCAGGAATAACAGTAAAACATTGAAAACGTTTACACAAACAGTCAGATCCAAGTTCATGGGTAGTGGCACGCATAATTTTCATTACATCTCGGCCTCTACCTGTTTTTTTGCGTTTCTTCGTTTCTCTGCCTGATGGACCAGCTTCATTTTCACTTGACGCTGAATAGCCACTATCCATTGTGTACAAAACTCTAAATACTATAACAAATAAACTGGCCTAGCAATAATAATGCCAAAATGTACGCATTTAATGCAACAACACATGCACATGGACATGAATTATAATAAACTAACGGCTGATGCAATCAAAACTAGCAGTGAACGACGCCGAATTACCTGCAGACATGGACTGGTGCCGTTTTTCAGTACACGCGCGCGGACTCATGCCACTCTTCCCAAGTATGGCGTATGTTTTAACTGTTATTTTGTGGACTCAAGTCGGTTTTTACCATTTAACGATTTCATTATCTGATAGTAACTACAAAATGGCATAAAATCATACTGTGAGCTGAGTTTCGCAAAAAAATGGACTAATGCCGTTCTTCCCCTGTACCCTTCATATATTTACATAGAATTAGTACTAATTTGTCAAAATCTCATTTCCCCTAGATATCTAAGTGGTAAAGTTTTGTAAGTTTCTTTTCTGTTGCAAGTTGTGCTCATCATGGGAGTACTGGGTGCTTTCAGAAGAGATGAAATGTAAAGAATGAAACTTAATGGTCTCGATTTGTTTGGGTGCCTCCATTTTAGTTAAAATTCCGAAAACCAAAAGAAAAACTCACAGTAATGGAAGAATATTCCGACATTTTTAAAAATATTAGAGTATGCGACCAGTTGGTGTTATGGATAATCCTTTTTTTGTTGATTATCAAAAAGGAAAATGCATTACCCAAACAGTTGGTATTAATAAAATAGGAAATATGAGGAAGCAAATTGCTACATTTCTAAAACTACAGAATCTTGAACTTTACACGGGCCATTGTTTCCGCCGGTCTTCGGCAACAGTTTTGATAGATAGTGGCTAAGATATAACAACACTAAAATGGCACGGTGACTGACATTCGACAGCCATGGATGAAGGCTACATTAAAGAGTCTTTGACAAATAAAAACAACGTAGCCAAGAAAATTGTGGGGTCGATTAATCAATCAATCAATCTTCCATCGACATTGATATCAAATAATTTAGAAAATTGTACACCTGTACATTATAGCCAACCAGATGGCTTTATTTTTCAACGTTACCATAGCAACCAACGGGTCGGATTTCCGGAAATTTTTTGTCTCCAGAGTAACCTGGAGGTGATAACACTGGAAATGTTTTTGGCATATGTCATGTGATAAGACAGACAATTTACATTATGACATTATTGTTTAGATATTTTATTTCAAAGTTTAGGCTTTCAATAATAAAACAACTTTATATGGTCGATATCATATATTACAAATTTACTTTAGATAAACAACGAATTATTCTAAAATACAGTCAAAGGCAGTGTTATCGTGCGAGTCATACGATTTATCAACGACAAACTTTTTAAGTTTGTTTTTCTTTTATTACGTGTAATCATATCCTCCGCATAAAATCCGGAAGATAAATTAGATAGACCTATGGTATTTTTATATGAAGTGACAGTCAGTCAGTTGCAAAATGAGTAATAGAAAACAATTTTCGGGTTTTTTGCATCCACAAGCGAAAAAAATGGTATTAAATCTAATAAAATATTACAAAAACGAAAATTCACCGGCCAATATCCAGGAGACAGTAGCAAAAGCTCTGGGAATCGGTATAAAGACTGTGCAGAAAATTATGAAAAAATAGAATAATTTACTACCGAAGAAGATTAAGAAATGTATACGAAAAAAGCCAAAGACAGGAGACTTAAGTAACAATGTAAAAATGGATGTTCGTAATACAATTTACGATTTATACACATCAAAAACTAATATAACCCTTCAAGTTTTAAAAGAAGCCTTAAAGAATCGAAGCGTATTGGAAATTGGACTAAAATCGTTTTCAAAATTAATAAAAATGTTGGGTTTTCGATATAAAAAGGACTGTAATCGAAAATTTTTACGCCAGTTGCCACATATAGCAAATCAGGATATCCAGTTTTTGAAGAAATACACGGAAAATGTTAGAAAAATTTAGAAAAGTGGTATTTTTAGACGAGACTTGAATATTTTCTAATGGAAGTAGTTCGAAATCTTGGCAGGAGAGTCTGTAAAAAGTGTCAAGAGAAAAAAGGGATGTGGGACGGGAAAACGGTTCATCATTTTGCATGCAGGTTTTTCAACAGGATTTCTCCCAGGTGCAAGTTTACTGTTTTCTTCAACATCCAAAAGTATGAACTGCCATAATAACTATGAACTCTTTGAAAAGTGGTTAAAAGATCAACTTTCTATATTTACATGCTCCATCTTTAATTTTTCTAGACAATCCGTCTTATCATTCAAGAATCTTAAATAAACAACCTACTTCATCCTGGAAGAAAAGTGATATTTGTGACTGGCTAATAAAACCAAAAAAAAAACAAAATCCTTTACCCAATATGCTGAAACTAGAACTTTTTTAATGGCGAAATCTATTAAAAAAGCAACAATATATGCTGTAGATAAAATATTACGGGAAAATACCATTGCCAGTTTAACGCAATAGAATTAATATAAGCTGGGGTAAAATCATATTACGAAAAACACGTGAACGATGATCTTACATCAGATGAAGTGAAAATTGTTTGGCAAGATTCATTAAATTATATTTCGCGGGAGTACTGGAAGAAATCTGTAGAACATACGGAGAAATTAATATGGGATTGGTGGAATCGAGAACGAGTTCTAGATGTCAAAATAGCACCAATAATCATTGCGCCATTTGAGGACGACTGAGAAGATGAGGACTTTTTAAGTGATGATGATATTTTTTAGTCTATAATATTAAAAAGTTTTTGAATGATTATATTAGTCTTTGACGTGTATAAATCACAAATTGCATAATGAATATCCATTTTAGCATTGCAACTTAAGTCTTTTGCCTTTGGATTCTTTCGTGTACATTTCTTAATCTTCTTCGGAAGTAAAGTAAAAGTTTTTTCATGCACAAATGTCTGCACATTTCTTATACCGATTCTCAGATCTTTTGCCAGTGGCTCCTGGTTATTAGCCAGTGAATTTTAATTTAAAAATTTTTTAATTACATTTGACACCCTTTTTTTGCGTTCTCTTTTAGTACATTTGTAATTTTATAGGCAATAAATAAATAATTATAGAATATTTATTCCAATTTTAAAGCGTGATTAAAATAAGTAAATTTTTTTATTAATTATAAGACAAAATTTGATATATAAAAATCGGTAAAATCGCTTTACTAGAAACTCGTAACTAAAAATACAGGCTATATATATATATATATATATATATATATATATATATATAGATATATATATATATACATATAGATATATATATACATATATATATATATATATATATATATATATATATATATATATATATATATATATATATATATATATATATATATATATATATATATATATATATATATATATATATATATATATATATATATATATATATAGCCTGTATTTTTTGCATGCATGGCCTTTAATTTTAAACTGAAATTTGAAGAAATCGGATAAGTAGTTTTTTAGCTATGCCGCAAACAGACAGGCTGACATGCCTACAGACAGACGGAATTGAGAAAACATGTTTTCCGGCATCTAGGGACCCTTAAACGTAAAGATCTGATAAAATCTCACCAGGGAAGTAATAACTAATTATCTTGTGTTTTTAATATTTTTGCAAAATAAAATCTTTTTGTTATTACAATACAAAAAAAACAAGTTTTCTTTGCACAGGGGTGGCCCGCATTTAAATAAATGACACTGTATAAGTGGTTAGATTTTTAGGTTAAGCGGGGCTCATAACTTTTGGTGATTGATTTAAAAATCTCATTTTCATTAAGTGACTGTATAAACCGAATATATCCTGATTTTTCCACTGATTCGAACCGCCTTCCGACTTTATTAAGGCGCTTGCCATTTTGTGTAATTTTGTTTTTGCCAACCAAAAAATTCTAACCAAATGCATATTTAGTCAATTTTTTTATTTAGTCCTCCGGCATTTAATATAAGTGGCTATCTTAATAATAATGTGTAATATAATAAAAAAAAACTATTTTTTTTCTCCCTGTATATTTGTAAATAGCCCATTGAGATTTAATAGCTCGATCAAAGAATCACACAACATTTTGGTATTCACTGTATTTTCTGACTTGATTCATAATGTTAGTGACCTTTGGACTCGTACGATAAGACCGCATTCGACTATGCCTAGTCAATTTGCTTATATCTAATTGTGCTAGTTTTTTAAAATGGTGATAATTAATAAAAGCATATAAATATTTCATAAGAAATCTTTGTTGTTTTTTTTGTGGAATGTCAGGTTGACAGTTTTTGACATCCTAAAAAGAAAAATATTACTAATGCCATTTTATGTAATAGTAGCAGTCGTAGAAAAAGTATAGTGTAAAATGCGCATGGAATACCATTTCTGGACGATATGGTGAATGCACGCTATATTCTTATATTCCGCTGAAAACTCATTGCGACATCTAACGGAAAAAACAGAACAAGGTCTGCAGAGCCAGCTAGTTTTAGTTTATTTTCCTGTATTGAGTTACTGGTTCAAAGTAGTCGGGTTTTTTGCTACTTCCTCGTGAGAGGGATGTATTGTAATCGTTATGCGGAAAATACATGTTTTCTCAATTTGGTCGATCTGTCGGTTCGTCGGTTTGTCGGTCTGTCTGTCTACCCATAGCTTAAAGATTAAATATACAGTTGACTTTAAATGTATTATGGAGATGACCTGTTATCATTTTGAAAAAAATCAAGTATAATGAAAATCAACGGCCCCCTGAATTTTTAAAAATGTTTACTCTAAGCTACTTTAAGTAATACATAGGAACAAAGTGGTAACATTTTGGTACAAATCCAAGATGACGATTTGATATAATATTTAAAAATTTAGCCTGAAAACACCATTTATTAGACCGATTTCAAATTTTCTGAAAGATATAATACAGAGATGTGATGGTGGCCAAATAGAAGGTTTATAAACGTTAATAAATCAACTATGGTTAAAAATTAAGGGTCGTATGAAGGTAACCTGGAAACATTTTTAGTAAAAATCAAATAAGGCGGAAAAAAGTCACGGCCTAATGAAATGTTAAAAACATTATTCCTAAGAGACTAATTATCTAATATACTTACAAATTTTGTGCAAAAATTAAGTGTGATATAGAGAAAAACTAGTAATATGGTACAGTGGCATATATGGCCATTGCTTCTGGAAGGGGGAGTTTGAGACGACAAAAGTTATCAACAACTAAAATAGAAAGGTCTTTAGTTTCTGTTTCCTTCAAAAGTGGACTTTTTGAAGGTAAATAATAATGATACGAACAATGGACCAAAAACAAAAAGTTATTACTTTTTTTACATGAGTAAAACTAGCTCTAGTGGGGGGGGGGGCGAGGTTTCCAGCCAATCCCAAAAAAATGTCCTTAATTTATACTAATTCTATCTTAAATAAAAGTGAATCCGTGGTGGGTTAATTTTAACCCCTAAACCCCCATTTAAATACCTCCCTAAAGATAAATTTTTAAAAAATTAAAAACTCGAGTGTAGCACAGGTAAAAACTCTATAACGAGGGTGATCTCGGGTAGAAGAAATTTACGGATTTTTTTTTAATAATTATTAAATGCTTAATTTTCCTTTAACGTCAAATTTATACCGTACTTGTAAATATTTCAGTTTTAAGTATCGACGCAGAAACGCCTAAAGCGATAAAGAATAAGTTAAAATAGAACTTATAATTCACTGGACTGTTAATTGCCCTCATTCCAACATATTTTACAAATGGGACTTTTCGTATTTTATACTCCATTTGCTCTGAAACTTTGCTGGGTGGAGTTAGTTATATTAATGGGGCTACTCAAAATAAGTTTATTATTAGATAGAGTTACTTAACTTTATACGTGTTTTTGAATACGGTTCGGATCGTAATTTTACATAGCCGGCCGCGTGAATTTTCGTCTTTTAATTGCTTTATGTAGTTTTATTAAATATGAAAAAACAGGAAGATATAAACATTTTATATAATTTTCTTGCCTTATTAAATTCCATCAACTTGCTAAACTCTTTATTGCTAATTACTTAATAATTAATCACAAAAAATACTTATACATACAGGGTGTCCCACGACGAATTGCGGCGATCGATTTCTCAGAAAGTAGGCTTTAGAAAAATTTGAAATTTTGGCAGCTAACTAAAGTCGATGGGGGCAATTCGCGCAAAATAATTTCAAGATGGCAGCACTTTCGGTAATACCGGAATTAGACGTCAACTTTCTTATTTTAAATGAAACACTCTATATATAATCGAATTTTTTGATTCGTCGAAAAATTCTATAATTTGTATAATATCCTATACCTAAGTTCAACTGTTTTTGAGATATTTTGAATTAAAAAATGACTTTTGCAGGTCTAGACATAACTATAAATATCTGCTTATCGGAGTCTCTATCATTTATTTGCGGTTGGCTTCCTTGTCCAAAAGAGTACACTTTAGTGGCCTGTGCTGATATTTTTATAATAAATAAATATAGGGTGATCAAAAACTGACATTATAAATATACTTTAAAAAATCGTTAAAAGTTACTTTTTTCAAATGGAAACCCCCAATTTTTATTTAAAACTTAAAATAAGGGTGACTTTGTATAAAGTTGTCTATTCCAATGTGTAGTCGAGTTATTGACGATTTAACATTCTTTATTCTAATAATACCAGACGGCTTCTAAGTTTCCTTGGTAGTTGGCCATGACGGGGGGCCTGGCGAGAACAAAACCAATTGGTTACTATAGAAACGTAATATTTGTTGTCGTTTGACAATTACCTACTAAAATATTATTTATTTATTATAGTAATTATAATAATTACTAAACTAATAATCGTGCCGGGGCGATTAAATTACACACACGAGGATCATTTGAATTCGTTTATTATCTATGGGCAATCTAACAGAGTTTTAACAAGAACATGCCAGGTATTTGCTGATAGATATCCAGATAAACGGAAACCGTTAACTTTTCGGTTAAAAAAAAAATGGTTCGTCAGAAAGAAAGAAAAAATAATTTGACTGGCAAAATTTAAATTGATATTGCAACCAAAATTATTTTGTATGGATGACACTTTTTAGTTATTAGAAATCGGCCTACGGACATATGTGAGACGTCATTTTCTCTTCCTAATGTTCTGGTTGGGAGGTGCGGATTTTCTTTTAAACTGATTAAAACACTCAGAACTTTTTCACCATCTGTTGCGGTTTTAGGTCTGCCAGAACTTACAGCATCTTTTACCTATTCAGTTTCACGGCAAATTTATTTATTGAATTTCTGTTATATTTGTCATTAAAAATGTTCCAAAGATTTTGCAGATTTCGCATTTTATACCAATATCCCAATATAATTTAAATTTAAATTCTTTGGGTTTCAGTTAAAATATCCATTTTTACAAATCAACAAAACTGACATAATAAAATTTCAATTCTTTTTAGTTAAAAGATCAATTTTTACAAATCAACAACTGACATTGTCAAACATGTAGGTAACCTTTTGAGTGCAGGTATTTTATTAAAAGTTAATATGGTAGGTTATCACCTGTGGTAGCGAATATCTTTATGGAAGCATTTGAGGATATTGCTCTAACATCCGCTTCACTAAAACCGAAGCACTGGTTTAGATATGTGGATGATACTTTTGTTGTTTGGCCTCAAGGACAGGATAATCTCCTCATATTTCTGGACCACCTTAATCAGCAACATCGTAATATCAAATTCACGATAGAAATTGAATCTAATGGAACAATTCCCTTGTATGTGTTCAAAGGAAGGAAAATGGTACATTAGGACATTCTGTGTATAGAAAACCGACGCATACAAATAGATACTTAAACGGAAATTCTCATCACCATCCAGCACAAAAGAAATCGGTTATTTACTCACTAGTATTCAGAGCTATTTCGATTTCTGATCAAGATTCTTTTACATCGGAAACATCGAAACTGACCGAAGCTCTCAGAGGGAATGGCTATTGCACTGAAGATATTACGCGTTCAATTAATAAAAGACATAGTAAACCAACTCTGCCAAAGGAGAATGATAAAGAGCCACCATTAGGTAGGGTTGTTCTTCCCTACATACATGGCACTACAGACAAAATAGGACGATTACTTCGGCGGTCCAACATACGTACAATCTTCAATACACATAAGAAGATTGGACAATGCTTGCGATCCCCGAAAGATCTTGTATCTTTCCAAACAGAAGGAGTATATAAAATTCCTTGCTCCTGTGGAGAAGTGTATGTGGGAGAAATAGGACGCTCAATATCAACTAGACTTAAGGAGCACGAACGATGTATTAAAAAGAAACAAATTGTTCAATCTGCTGTAGCTGAACACCAACATAACACTGGCCATTTCATAAATGTAAAGGAAACCAAGGTTCTAGCATCGGTTCCAGGTTTTTATAAACGAAAAGAGAATCTATTGAAATATTTAAACATACAAAAAATTTCAATAGAGATACGGGTTACGGTCAGGGTCTCGGTTCGACGAGCACAAGTCGGGTATAAAAGCTCGCCTGAATCTCTTCGAGCTCATTCAGTGTTCAGATCTCGTGGAGTAAAGATCCCTGAAAATGCCTCGTGCAATCGAAGGCGAAACGTCGGATAGTAATTCCAATTTGACACGGTCTAATCCCAAGAACCATGATTTCTTAATTGAACTTCGTATTAATAAAAACCTCAAAAACCATATAAAACACGATACTTTTATAATATCTTTCATTTTCGCCTTAGAATTTCATCCTTTTTATTTCTATTTATTAAAGTTTAATTTTTAAAATTCAAATTTAATAAATAACCACGGTATGGTTGTAGAGATAATTGAAATTGATTGGATTTGACCTTTTAAACAAACTATTACTCAACCCCTCCCCCTTCCATTTATAATTTTGAGGGTTAATTTCACCCCCATTAAAATGTCACAGGTAAGGGATTAAACACACGTCACAAACGTTTCACCTTTGTCAATAAAATTGACGATTCCGAATTAATAAAAAATTACCGTGTTCCCAACAACTTCTCTTTTTCATTTTTGTTTCGCTACCCCACATATTGATCATATCAAAATAAAGTATATCATTCTGGCAATGAACAGTATATGAATGTAACAGGAAAACCTCATAAATCAGGAATTACATTTCAAAGGTTACGAAAGTAATTTTTAATTGCTTAATTTAACTGATGATGACGTAGTCCGTACTGTGAGCATTTTTCATGCCACATTTTCGCTTGCTGCCTTTTCCATTTATTTCAATTAAGTTCAGACAGAAAATTCTAGTTAAGCCCTGACTTTATTAATGAACAGAAATATTAAGTCTAAGCACTTGCTTTGGAAAATATTACTTATTTATTAAGATCCCGTTTTGGGGTTAATTAATACCAAAATAATCCTAACGGCACCAAAGTTAAGTTTTCGAAAGTTGTAAAAGCAATATGTTAATGTATTCTAATAGGTATTTATACTTTGCAAATGTCTGGTGTTTTTTACCATAGAGGTACTAAATAAGTTTTTCAGTTTTAACTGTGTTTTATCATAAAATGACTTGATTCAACAACATTTGTTTCGGTAGAGTGTACTATCTTCAGACGGAATAATGTACAGGGTGATCAGTTAAGGGTAGCGAGCGGCCATATCTCATAAGGTCGTATAGATTTGAGAAAAAAAAAATCATAATAAAAGTCGCCAAGAGAAATTGTTGAAAATTATTTTCGAGTTTGTCAAACGTCCGCTAGAGGGCGTAACAACCAACACCAAGTAGAAAAATGGGGTTTTTATAGAATTTTGCCTAATGAAAATATATCGATGATATCATTTTCATATTTAGTGACCATTTCCCTACACTTTTTGTGTAAAACGTTTTATTCTATATATCAAAATAAAGCGGTGGGGGAAGTTCAATTGTTTTTTCAAACAAACCAAGATGTCTCCCGTTTCTTTTGACCGATTTTAGCAAACTTAGGCTCATATGAAAGAGCATAATTTGCACTACAAAACGTCTATTTGGTTTTGAATTTTTGACTTTTGCTGGCGTCGCTAGATGGCGTTAACTGAATTAGTAGCATATTTTTTAGTTTTTTTCAAAAAAAAACAAATGTAATGGTATATTCATTTTTACATATTTTAAAAGGGGATAAATTTCTCTATAATTTAATGAAAATAATTTATCATCTACTTTTTTTTGAACCGTTGATATTGACCAAAATATTATTTTATTTTATTAAAAAATGGCACGCCACTGCTTTTTGTCAAAATAAAAATCATTTTTGTAATCACTTATAATTTGCTAACAAAAAGAACTTCTTGACTTTTTTTCGTTAGACGAACGGTTTTGGATTGAAAAACTAATATGTTTAACAATGATAACTATAAGGTACAAAATTATTTTTAAATATTACATCTCACAATAATAAAATTATTACCTATTATTTTTATCATTAATAATCATTTAATTAGCGAGAGAATGCTTTAGTTCATAATTTATTATTAATAATTATTATTATTTCATAAATTAAATTAAAAATCAAACTTAACTAACATCGCATTTAAGCGAAGCAGGCCATGATCTACGTTAAGAAACAAAACACCAAATTGTCAATCACGTTGATATTCATTTTGATAGTTCCTGCTATTGACGTCTAATTTATTGTTATGTAAAAAGTATTTTTACAACAAATCATGCCTTTTACGAATGAAGAAGCCTTTGATATGTTAAGAATTTATTTTCAATATTTTGAAAATGCGGCGATTGCTTCTAGGCAGTATGCACTGCGTTATCCCCTCCGAAGACACCATTCGAGAATGGTTTTTCATCGTTTAGCCTTACGTTTAAGGCAACATGGCCAAGTGCAACCAACTCCAACTTTGAGAAGAAATCGTAGAGTAAGAAGAGAAGATAACATTATAAATGTGTTGGCTTATATTCATGCAGACCCCCATTTAAGCATAAGAGAGATCTCCAGAGATTTAGGAATATCCCATGGCTCAGTGCAAAAAATATTAATGGATTTTAAAATGCATCCATATCACATCTTGATTCATTAAGCCCTAAATGACACTGACTTTGAACGTAGGCTCGGTTACTGCTACTGGCTTAGAGACTTTATTAGGGAAAACCATCATATTTTGTCACAAATATTGTGGACAGACGAAGCATCGTTTTGCAGTAATGGCAGGGTAAATCTTCATAACGTGCATTACTGGTCGGACACTAATCCACACTAGTTACGTGAAGATTATCAGCAGGGTCGATGGAGCGTCAACGTCTGGTGCGGTGTTATTAATGGTGCTATTATCGGTCCGCACATCTTTAATGGCAATCTAACCGGTGACATGTATTTGAACTTTTTATTTAACGATTTACCGGGACTCTTAGAAAATGTGCCTTTACAAGTAAGAAGAAACATGTGGTTTCAACAAGACGGATGCCCGGCACATTATTCACGAAATGTGCAAGATTTTTTGAACAGGCATTTTCCTAACCGTTGGATTGGTAGAGGCAGTTTATTTTTCTGGCCACCACGGTCCCCCGATTTAACCTGCCTTGATTTTTATCTGTGGGGCCGAATAAAGGATTTGGTGTATAAAACTCGACCAACTACTCGAGAAGACATGATAGTCCGAATTCAAAACGCCATAAATATTATACCAAAAGCGGAAATTGAGACAGCTGTCAACTCCACCCAGAAGAGATTGGACCAGTGCGTTCAAAATAATGGACAACATTTTGAACATTTACGACAAAACTATTAATTTATTTTTAACGTTTATTTTTAAAGTTCCATGTTCTTGTTTTTAGTGTTATTGCTCCTGCTGTTGTTGGACAGTTTTATTAAGATTTTTCATTGTTAAACATCTTATTTTTCCAATCCAAAACCGTTCGTCTAACGAAAAAAAGTCAAAAGGTTCTTTTTGTTAGCAACTAATCAGTGATTACGATAATGATTTTTATTTTGACAAAAAGCAGTGGTGTGCCATTTTTTAATAAAATAAAATAATATTTTGGTCAATATCAACGGTTCAAAAAAAGGTAGATGATAAATTATTTTTCATTTATTATTATTTTCATTAAATTATAGAGAAATTTATCCCCTTTTAAAATATGTAAAAATGAATATACCATTACATTTGTTTTTTTTTGAAAAAAACTAAAAAATATGCTACTAATTCAGTTAGCGCCATCTAGCGACGCCAGCAAAAGTCAAAAATTCAAAACCAAATAAGCGTTTTGTAGGTCAAAGTATGCTCTTTCATATGAGCCTAAGTTTGCTAAAATCGGTCAAAAGAAACGGTAGACATCTTGGTTTGTTTGAAAAAACAATTGAACTTCCCCCACCGCTTTATTTTGATATATAGAACAAAACATTTTAGACAAAAAGTGTAGGGAAATGGTCACTAAATATGAAAATGATATCATCGATATATTTTCATTAGGCAAAATTCTATAAAAACCCCATTTTTCTACTTGGTGTTGGTTGTTACGCCCTCTAGCGGACGTTTGACAAACTCGAAAATAATTTTCAGCAATTTCTCTTGGCGACGTTTATTACGATTTTTTTTCTCAAATCTATACGACCAATATCTTATAAGATATGGCCGCTGGCTACCCTTAACTGATCACTCTGTACAACCGCTACACCTACTTTTGCACAGGGTGTCAACATTTTTTTTCTAGTATTTTTTTAAGTGACCCTTTTACCCTCTCGCAATTTCCCCTGCGACGCCACTGGCTATTTTTATTAGTTATTTGTTTTCTAACTTCTCGGTTTCTGACTTTAATTCGATATTTTAAACCATTTAGGCGTTAGTTAGCAACATTTTATATTACTTCCTTCATAAAAGGGAAGTATTGTATTCGTGAAAAAATTACCCTTCGAGATTTTTTTAGATCTTTACGTTTTAGGGTCCCTAGACGCTAAAAAGAGATCCCTAGATGTCGAAAAACATAAAAAAACTGTTTACCCGATTAACTTCAAATTTTGGTTGAAAATTAAGGGTCATATGGGGATGACCTGGTAACATTTTAGTAAAAATCCAATATGGCAAAACAAAATGGCGACCAAGTGAATTGTTAAAAAAAATATTACTAAGAAAGTGCTTATTCAATTTATCCGAAATTTTGCACAAAAATCAAGTATTATGTAGGAATCAATTGGTAAAATTTTGGTATGAATCCAATGTGGCGGAACAAAATGGCGGCTTAATTAATATTAATAAATCAAATTGATAAAGCGCTGCAACGATATATAAAAAATCCTACCGAATTAAACAAAAATGTACAAATAAGACTTGGAATACGTTAAAGGGCCTTAACATACGTACGAGTAAAAGTTACAATTTGCCACATCATTTGTCCAATCCTGAAGAGATAAATAACCATTTCGGCTCTTTTTTACAAAATGTTTCCGATGAAGTTAGGAATAAAATTGCACTCTACAAAAATAATAACTTTAAACAGGATTGTAATTTTAACTTTAGACTTACTACTCTTGATCAGATAAACACTACCGTCCGAGCTACAAAAACAAATTGCTGCGATGTAGATAATATCTCAATAAATACGATTTAATATTGTAGTCCATTTTTAGAAATCTAAATTTTACATGTCATTAATTCTTGCATAGAGCAAAAATATTTCCCCGATTTTTGAAAAATTGCCATTGGTAAACCACTGGCTAAAAATAACAACCCCAAAACATTTCCGGACTTACGGATTATCAATATTTTCTCTATACTTTCTAAATTTTAGAAAAAATTTTACACGATCAAAGGTTTTTTTTTACAGATAATAACATTATTCCAGACAACCAATGCGGATTTCGAAAAAATTTCTCTACAGCCACCGCCCTGGCATCGGTTACAGACGACGTCATTGGGCCTATGATATGGGGTACGCCAGTTTACTCGTTCTTTTAGATCATTCTAAAGCATCTAATACCCTCGATCATGGGCTACTGCTAAGTTACAATACTATGGTTTTTCTATTGAGTCGGTCAATATGATATCGTCGTTTCTGCGCAATCGCTTTTAGAAAGTTTCAGTGGATAATGTTTACTCGGGTGCAATTAATTTACTATCCGGCGTACCATAAGGATCGATATTATCACCTCTGCTATTTATTATTTATACTTCTGATATTATTACCACTACTAGATTCTGTCAGGTAACTTCAATTTAGCCGAAACGGTACATCACATTAACTCCAATCTAGTAACCATACGATCATTGTCTGAAATACATAACCTTAAAATAAACTCGAAAAAATCTCAACTCATGTGTGTAGTCCTAACACTGGAACCTGTAGTAGAAGATAGATCAAAATACAGGAGTTCTAATCACACTACACCACAACTTGTTACGTTCTGGACGCGCGTTTCGCTAACCAAGTTAGGATCATCAGCAGATGATATAAACTAAAGTAACTTATCCTAATCGAGATTATTTATAAGTAAATGTGGTCACACTTGGTTGCACCCGACTGCACCGTTGTCAACTAAACAATATACTATAGGGAATAGGCCCCCTGTCTTTGCTTAGTGCTTTTTTTACCACATTTAACTATTTCTATACTTTCAAATGCATCCAATAATCTATTATTAGATACCTTTTTAATCAGCTTAAGATTATTTATTCCTATTCGGTGATTGTTTTCCAAAGCATGTTGGGCAACGCTTGACTTTTCTGTTCTGCCGTATCTTAAATGTGCCATGTGTTCTTTAAAACGAATGTCTATGGAGCGTTTAGTTTGCCCAACATATTTTAGATCGCAGTCATTACAGCTAATTTCATAGATGCCACTCCTCTCCCTCAAGTCGACTTTCTCTTTGGGGTTTCCAAGGAGATTTTTCAAACTGTTCTCCATTTTGTAGGCTATTCTAAAACCTACGTTTTTAAATACATATGCACAAATCATATGGGATTACTATGAATTTATTGGAAGCCTCAGGTGTTTGAAGAGTAGTGGCATCTTTTAACATTTTCTTATGCTTATGTCTATTTACTAATTTATGTACAAAATTATCATTATATCCATTACTTTTAGCTATATTTTTAATCCGATTCATTTCATTGTTAAAACGTTCTTTACTTAATGGAAAATTGACTAACCTGTGAGTTAAGAAATGAAATGCTGCCATTTTGTGTTGACGGCAATGAAATGAGTCGGATGTTATATACGTATCAGTATTAGTAAATTTCCTATAAATATCAAATTTTAATTTATCGTTATTTCTAATAACTAACGTGTCGAGAAAAGGTAATTGCCCATTGTTCTCCTTTTCGTACGTAAAATTAATGGAAGGATATTCATTGTTTAATGTTTCTAAGAAAGTGTCCAAATTTTCGGTTGTAGTATCAAAAATAGCAAATATATCGTCTACGTATCTATACCACACCCTTGGGAAATACATGAGTTCTTTTTTGAATTGGGTTTCTAATCTGCCCATAAACAAATTTGCAAGGAACGGAGATAAGGAATTGCCCATCGCAGTTCCCTCAAGTTTATAATATTTATTGTGGAACTGAAAAAAAATTTGATTTATACATAATTTTGTGAGAAGTAAATATTCATCAATAATTTCTTTCTTCAAATTATTGATTTCAAGTAGTTCCTTTAGGTACTCTAAAGCTAGTGGTATGGGTACACTAGGAAACAATGAGCTTACATCAAAAGATATTAAAATTTCACCTTCTTTCAAGTGAACATTCTTAATTTTATCTAAGAATTCTAACGAGTTAGTAACCTCAAAGTTATCATACGAGATATTTAATTTGCTGAATTCTTCTACTAACCATTTTGAAATATTGTACGTTGGTGATCCAACAGCTGAAACAATATGTCTCATGGACTTCCCAGGTTTATGGATTTTGGGAAGGCAATACACTTTAGATAACTGTGGATTACTATGTGTTAATTTGAATTTTAGTTTATCGGACACAAGGTTTATACACTGTTTTAAAGTACTTTTTACTTCTGTTATCATTTTTGATAACGGGTTTTTCTCAATAAAATTGTAAGGACCAGTTTGAATCAAATTGTCTACTCTTTCAAAATAATCTGTTTTGTCTAGTATAACAACCTTATTTCCTTTGACAGCTTTTAAATAAAAACATTCCTTTTTCTTCAGTCCCTGGATAACTTCAGTATTTTTACGAGAAACATATTTTGACTTGTTGTTAACAACGTTTTTTGAGATTTGATTTCTGCAAGCCTCTCTAATGAATCCCTTAGTTGACTCTGGCACGTATTGAATGGAAGTTTCGATATTCCCTACAGCATGCTTTGGAAAACAATCACCGAATAGGAATAAATAATCTTAAGTTGATCAAAAATGTATCTAATAATAGATTATTGGATGCATTTGAGAGTATAGAAATAGTTAAATGTGGTAAAAAAGCACTAAATAAAGACAGAGGGCCTATTCCCTATAGTCCCCTCTATTGTTTACTTGACAACGGTGCAGTCGGGTGCAACCAAGTGTGACCCCATTTACCTATAAATAGTCTCGGTTAGGATAAGTTACCTTAGTTTATATCATCTGCTGATGATGCTAACTTGGTTAGCGAAACGCGCGTCCAGAACGTAACAAGTTGTGGTGTAGTGTGGTTAGAACTCTTGTATTTTGATCATGTGTGTAGCTAATAAAGTGAATAAAGAAATTTTAAAAAGCAGAGCTAATATTTTGTTAGGAGGTGTGAAGCTTCCTTACGTAGAATCAGCAAAAAATCTATAAGTAATATTAGACAAAGACCTCCGCTTTAAACGACACATGAAAATTATTAATAAAAAAGCATTTGGTTCTTTAAAACCTATTTTAATTAATAAACATTTTCTAGACCTCAAACTGAAAAGAACACTTTCCCACAGTCTTGTACTTTCTCATTACTCTTACTGTAACTTTATCTATATGCCATGTCTTTTGGAGATTGAAAAAAATAGGATACAAAAAATGCAGAATTCTTTCTGCAGACTGACTTATGGAATTAGGAAGTTCGATCATATATCTCATATAAGAATGCCAATGGTTGAACATGAGAAATAGGTACAGTTTTCATCTCGGCAATTTCATGCATAAACTCTTAACTTTATCAAATACTTCTAAAACTGTAAAAAAAAGTTTGTGCCACAAAGCCTCGTCATAGAACTGCTATGTTTTAGTTACAACGCTATAAAACTGCACAATTCTATTCCGGATGAGTTTAAGCTATTTAACATAAATAAATTTCGTCACTATTTATTAACACTGGCCGACAAGATTTTTCTAACACAGGCCAGCTCATTATTTTCACAATGGAAATACCCTCCCAATAATAAAAAAAAATATCCGGAAAGCCCTAATACGTACCATTTTTTAATAGCCTAATTAGAAAATTTTATATTGGCAGGTAAACAATTTTATTATGGGGTGGCTAAAATGGGTCCATTTTACAACGGAAAAATTACCTAGACTGTGGAGTGTGGATAATTTCTGGTGAAATCACAAGCCAGGCCATTTTTCGAAAATGTAAAAAAAGCCTACTCTAAATATTTTGGTGTGTCAATTGGGGATCAAGATAAGCGGTGAGCTCCCCATGTGTGCTGTGTTAGTTGTAGTCTATTAATGTTGTAGTGGATGAAGAGAAAGAGAAAAAGTATGCGTTTTGCAGTTCCAATGGTATGGCGAGAACCCACCAATCATTCTGACGATTGTCATTTTTGCCTGACAAAGACTGAAGGTTATTCTAAAAAGGGAAAGCACAATATAGAATATCCAAATTTGTAATCTGCCATACGACCTGTTCCTCATAAAGTAAATTCTCCATTGACGATTGCGCCTTTAAATTGGCAAGCTATTGATTTGGGAGATAATGGAGATTACGTATCATCAGGCAGCTCAGAAGAACAGTGCACAGATCCCACTTTTACCACAGGTTCCAGTTCCGGCGAGCCACATTTGATTGTTCAAAGTGAATTAAATGATTTAGTATACGTGATTTGGGGTTATCCAAGCAACAGTCAGAACTTCTGGGTTCCCGTCTTAAGGAATGGAACCTATTCGCCAAAGAAACAAAAATTACGAATTTCAGCAAATGAAATGCTATGTTTTCTAAATTCTACAGTATGAGAAATTCGTTGTGCGCGCGTATTGATATAGACAATTTAATGCAGGAACTTGATATTGAACATTCTCCTCGTTGAGTTGCGCTTATTCATAGACTCATCTAAATATAACTTAAAAGCTGTGTTATTGCATAATTGAAATTTAAAACTCTCTATACCAGTTGCCCATTCAGTTGCAATGAAAGAAAATTATGAAAATATGCGCACGATTTTGGATAAAATAAACTACATTAGGTATAAATGGCAGATATGTGGGGACTTAAAAGTTATAGCGATTTTAGTGGGACTTCAGGGGTTATTTACAAAATATTGTTGATTTCTTTGTTTATGGGACAGTCGTGCAATAAATCAGCATTATGTAACAAAAATTTGGCCAGAAAGAAGCGAATTTCAACCGGGATCTCAAAATGTTAAATTTATACCTATTATTGATCCCAAAAATGTCCTTTTGCCTCCTCTTCACATTAAACTTGTGCTGATAAAAAACTTTGTGAAGGCTTTGAATAAAGATGGTGATGGATTTTAATACCTAAGACAAGTCTTTCACCAGTTAAGTGATGCCAAATTAAAAGAAGGCATTTTTGTTGGGCCACAAATCAGAAAATTGCTGGACGATGTCAATTTTACGGAAAAGCTTACCAGGCAGGAACTCAGAGCATGGCATTCATTTGTTAACGTAATAAGAGGATTTTTAGGCGACAATATGGATGAAAATTATGAACAATTAGTTAATGAACTCTTAGATGCTTTTATATATACGCCTGCCCCGGAGGATTGCAATGATGTCATACGTGAACCATCCGTATAGTGTTTTCCTCGAAGATTTCACCCTGTTTCTCTCCCAATCCTCTTTTTCCGGGTTGAGAGAGCATAACCCTTATTCCACCTCAGTCTGCCTGAGGGTCGTGCTACTCTATAGGTGGACATCGGGATCTCTCTTTCTTGCTCAATACCTGAAATTAAAAGAAATATCAAAGGGCATTTTGAAAATATTGGGTGAAACCAATTTTTTTCTTAGAATTTCAACACCCTGTATCGCGGATAGGAGGCATTTTCAAAGTCGCTGACTTATCAGAATGTCTTTGGGCCATATACTGTGAACGCTAGATTGTTGCCATAATATCCCTTTACCTAAAATTGTAATAAGTATAATTATTAAAGTAATCGATTTTATAACAATTATTATTTTTGTTGCTATAACAACTTTGCACGACTCTAGACTCACAATTTCTACGACTAAATATGCTAATGATTTCCCATATCAAAATGTTTGTTGTCATCTAGTCAGCGTACTACAAAAATGATTTAAATTACTTTTAGCAAACCCGACATCTGACTGATTTTAATCTAGAATAATCTACGTAACGTATAACATGAATTGTGGAAAATGAAAATGCAAATTTTTCACAGGATATGCACAAAAACCTAATCAAATAAAATTTAGTGGAGCGTTATCTCAGTACATATTTCTGCTTGCTCTGTCTAATTAGGCATTTGTTTCAATTAAGTTCGGAGTGGAAATTGCAGTTAATCAGTAGCTTTTATTAATGGACCGAAACATTCTGATTACAATGTTATTTTTAGAATTATTAGCATTTATTTAATAAGCAGTAGCTTTTCTGCAGCTGTTAAATTTAAAATAACTAAGGTAGTTTATTATAATAAACCGGTTTTCATCTAAAGTTTATTATTTACGGTTTTATTTCAGAGTGACCGGTACATAAACACGTATTTTTTGAATGCACTCCTTTTATTCACAATACATCTTACAGGTAGCAAAGGTAGCATGGATACCAAAAAATAAGTCTACCTCATTAAAATAACAAATTATAAATAAATTTACCTAAAACTAAATAAATCTATAACTAGGGCTGAATTCGCAACATTGACCCCTTTTCAGAGTTTATCGTCTCGATATAATATCTTTGGTATCTCGGCTACGGACTAGTCGATGGTTCATGGACTTCTCTAAGGCGTTTACTAGTCTGGCCAGGATAAGCCGTAATAGATAGTGGATCTATGAACTGCGGAACGATAGGCCAGTAAAAATGGTTAATGCATTTAATCCCAGTCACTTTGTTGTTTATAAAAGTGTTAAATTTTGAGGTAGTTTTCCAAAGTTCTATTAAATGTTTCAACCATTCATCTGACTGCGGATGAAGAGGTGTTGTTCTTGTTTTATGAGTTCCTAGTAGACTTCACAGGTTTTTGAATATATGGGATTTAAAGCTCCTGCCTTGTTCCGAGTGTATTTCCCTTGGAATTCCATATCATCAAATCCATTCTTGAAGTAGTACGTCGGCAACATTGATGACTTTTAGCCATTGCCTGTAAATAATCCAACGCTACTAGCACAAAGCGATTCCCGGACTTACTAACTGGAAATGATCCTGCTACATCTCGTTTAAAGAGTGCTCCCACGTTGCTTCATTTTTCCACGAGTACGGTTCGGTGTCCTTTACTGATGGCGCAGTCCCCGTAGGTTTAACACCCAACCAATAAAACCACTCTCGAACTTTTTCAAGAGCTTTCTTGATTTCCTTTCCAGATTCTTTTTAACAGACCATCTTTTTTCATCAAATGATCGCATAAAGCCCAGTATCCTTTAAATATCTGAGATTTGGCTGTAATTTCTTGGTCTTAGTGAATTTTCTAATTTTAGTATGGTTATAGGGCCAATATCTGGATATATTTGCTGATCTTTGGATTAAACTTTTGGATCCCACTCTTGAGAGCTATAAAGTGCTGTTCTTCGGCAATAAAAATCGTCAGGATCTTCTCTTTCCTCGTGTCTTCTGTAGTGTTTGCAACTCTTTGGACATCTTGATAAGGCATGAGCATTTTTATGGCTTATCTCTCTCTGATGTTCCATAAATACCACCAAAAGCGGCATTGCTGGCATCAGTGTCTAAAACAAACATCTGGCATGGCTCAGGATATAACAACACTAGAGGATTACACAAGGCTTCTTCACATTCTTCGGTCCATACATAGCTGTGAAAGCTTTCAGAAAGTCGATGTAACGGTCTGTAGTATGTATAAACTCCCAGAAAACTCCTTAGTTCATGTCTGTCCTTCGGTATTGGCTAATTTTGTATGGTTTTAGTCTTCTTTGGTTCGATTTTTACTCCATGTTCTGTAATTACAAGGCCGAGATATTTCATTGCTTTTCTGAAGTACGAGAAGCAAAAGATATTAGTGGATACCTATGATGAAAACACTCCTGGGTTTGCCAAAGAAATTACTTTTTGTGCGTTCTTATGAGTTGTCACGGCGAGGTGGATGAGGAGTAACAGCGCAAATTTTTTTAAAGAATAACTCAATACTATTTGCCAAAAAACGGGTAAAATTGAGTACAATTCAATTTTTAGGAAAATGTCTCAATGTGCTTCTTCCAAGTGGCTAGTAATTAGCAGAAGCAATTCGCAGCTTTCTGCAGTCAGGTTATTTTCACTGTTTAAAGCAAAACGTGGAGACAGTAAAAACGAACATGCTAGTCAGTATTATAAAGATTAAAAAGTAAAAAATAAATTGTAGTTAAACTAGAAAAAGGCGTTTTTGTCAGTCAGTAGAAAGTACAAAATAATATAATATACCTAAAATATCTTGATACGATATATGCATTCTATCCTTGACAGTTCGATGTACTATGCTAAAAAACTTGAAGTGCTTCTTGGTTACTTGGTTAATTAATTTCGACGGAACACCCCACGCTTTGCCACATGGTCATTGAATTGTTAAAATTAGAATCAAAAATATTTTAATTAAATCACATAATTTCGTATTGTTTAGTCACTGGCAAAAGCGTTTCCTTCCGTGGTTCTCTTGTTTTTTAGTTCCCTTGTAAAAAGAAAGTATTGTAATCGTGAAAAAATTACCGTCCGAGATTTTTTCAGTCAGTCTTTACGTTTCAGGCACCCTAGATGCCAGAAAACATTTTCTCAATTTCGTCGGTCTGTCTGTATGTCTTTTCGCGGCATAGTTTAAAAACCACTTACCCGATTGACTTCCAATTTTTAAGGGTCATATGGGGATGACCTGGTAACAATTTGGTGAAAATCCAATATGGCGGAACAAAATGACGGACTAATGAAATGTTAAAAAAATTATTACTAAAAACTACATATCCAATTTATCTCAAATTTTGCACAAGTATTATGTTGAAACCAACTGGTAACAATTTGGTACTACTAAAATTTGATGGCGATATAAAATGGCGGCATAGT
Organism: Kuschelorhynchus macadamiae; assembly: GCA_030620095.1. NCBI lineage: Eukaryota > Metazoa > Arthropoda > Insecta > Coleoptera > Curculionidae > Kuschelorhynchus > Kuschelorhynchus macadamiae. Next base: position 471,482 of record JAUTXW010004366.1, read on the forward strand.
AATATGTTAAAAAAAAAATTAATATCGAAAACCTACTTCTCCAATTTAGCTCAAATTTTGCACAAACATCAAAATATTATGTTGGAATCAACTGGTAAAAATTTGGTACGAATCCAAGATGGCGGAACAAAATGGCGGCTGAATATTTTATTTAAAAATTCAACCTGAAAAAGCTGCTTAATGCATTGATTTCAAATTGTGTGTCATAAATAATTGTGGTATAGGGGTCAACTAGTAAAAATGTAGTACTAATTTAAGATGACCGAACAAAATGTTTGTAATCGTGAAAAAATCACCCGCTCAGGATTTACATAATATATTCACATTTTAGCTTCCCTAGATGCCAAAAAATATGTTTTACCAGTTAGGTCGGTCGGACTGTCGGTCTGTGTGTCAGTTTGCGGCATAGTTTGAAGGTCATCTGGGAATGTTCTGGAAATATTTTGATAAAAATTTAATATGGCGAAACAAAATGGCGGCGTAGTAAAACTATTTAATGGATTGATTTCAAATTGTTTGCCTAACTAATTGTGGTATAGGGCTCAACTAGTAAAACTGTGTTATTAATTCAAGATGGCGGAACAAAATGGTGGAAAAAGAAAATGTTTGTAGTTGGGAAAAAATTACCTTCTCGGGTTTGACATATGTTTTAGTGCCTCTAGATGAAAAAAATATATTTTATTAATTCCGTCTGTCTGTCTGTCAATTCATGGCTTACCTTAAATACTACTTACCAGATTCACTTCAAATTACAGACCTGATAATAGTTTGGTAAAAATCCAAAATGGCGGAACAATGTAAAAAAAATATTATTAGTAAAACTAGTTATTCAATTTACCTCAAATTTTGCAAAATATCAGCCTGATGATACGCAAAAATTAAGTGTGATATATAGACTGGTAAATTTGTGATACGAATTTAAGATCGCAAAACAAAATGGCGGCCAAATAAAATATTTAAAAAATCTTGTCCAATTGACTTTAAATTTTGTAGAAAAATTAAATGTGGATATATGATAAATTGTTAAAAACTACTTATTGAATTTATTTTAAATTATGTCTGTCCAAAAGTCAAGTGTGGCATAGGTAGAGAGAAACTGGTAAAATATTGTTAGGAGTCCAATATGATGAAATTAAATGACACTCAATAAAAATGTTGAAAACACATATACAGGGTGTTAATTAATGTCGTGAACATATTTCAAGGGGTGATAGTAAATAGGAAAATATAATATAGGAAAAAAATGCTAATATATACATGGTCAAAAACGCGCCATTTTTGTTATACAGGGTGTCAAAGTTCCAATTTTTGTCTCGTATTTTGCGTTTTTTTCCAGTTGCTTCTGAGACAATTAGTTCAAATTTAGAACATGTATTATTTTTGAGAACCTCTACAGGGTGTTACATTTTTTTGCACCACCTACAAGTTTATCTTGCGGAACTTTTTCTTGGAGCACCCTGCATGGATTCTGATATAAAATTTAAACTCTTCGTTCATTTCTTTAGCCCTTTCGTATTTTGCATTATTCTCGTATCTATCACAGTTTTCGACTTATTTGCAATAATCGATGCATTGCATCGATGGCATGTAGGCGAAATTAAGCAAAAAAATTAAGAAACGGGATTTATGTTAAATCAACCTACATGATAATGAACAATCAGACAAAATTATTACAGTTAAATTAAAAATAAAACAAAATTATAAAAGTTGTTGAAAATGTCCGCCTCTTGCTAGAATGCAAGAATCAAGTCTTCGCCTCATGGACTGAAGGACTCTGTCAAATATTCCAGGAGTCTTGCGAATGATATCTCATGAAGCTATTATTTTGTTTCTTAAATCTTCTTCTGTCTGGATTGGGGTCTGATGCACCAATGTTTTCAGGTGTCCCCAGAAAAAAAAAATCCAGGCTATTCAGATCTGGAGATCTAGGGGGCCAAGGCTGAAATCCCCCTCGCCCTATCCAACGGTTGTTAAAATTATAATTTAGGAACTCCCTCACCTCTATGCTGAAATGTGTTGGTGCATCATCGTGCATGAACTACATGTGATTTCTAGGAAGAATTGGCACGTCTTCTAGCAATACCGGGAGTTCGTCTTCGAGAAATTGACGATAATATCGTCCGTTCAGTCTTGCTGGCGGGAAAAATGGACCTATCAAATAATCTCCAATAACGTCGGCCCACACATTTACTGAAAATTATTGCTGGAAATATTTTCATGTTTCGAATGCGGATTCTCTTCTGCCCAAAAATGATTGTTATTGTTGTTTATTGTTAATTACGTATGGCATTCCTAGAAAAATTTGCCACATCGCTAAATAAAATCGTGTTTCGAAATAATGTATTTTGGGCTCGCATTTGTAAGAACCACTGGCAAAAATTTAAACGGAGTGGAAAGTCACGTGGGAGAAGAACTTAAACCCTTTGGATGTGGTAATGATACATTAGGTTGTTTAATAAAATTTTCCATACAAGCACAAATAAAATGTTAAGTGTTGCTGCAATGTTCCTCGTACTGGTAGCAGGATCATTTTCTACTGCATTCAGGTCTGCTTCCTCGACTTCAGAAGTCCTAACCGTCCTATTTGCTCTTGCTAAATGAGTGGATTTCTTGAATGATCCGTTTCCACATAGCAGATTATGTACCTTTGCAAATGTTTGTCTATTGGACACCATGCTATTTGGATATTTCTGTTCATAGAATCGTCTGGCTTCATAACAATTGCCGTTGACAAGTCCGTAAATGAAAGAATTTCTGCATATTCTTGATTTGTGAATTCAACCATCATCAAAAAACTCGAAACAACTACGGAAACGTCAAACAAAAAAATATTTCTTACAAAATGTCAGATTAAAGAACAGAATTAACAAATGACCTACCTTTTTTTCCAGTTTTATTATTAAACCTACACTTAATTTGCATCTATGGCAATTATTGCAAATAAGTTGAAAACTGTGATAGATACGAGAATAATGCAAGATACGGAAGAGCTAAAGAAATAAAAAAGGAGTTTAAATTTTATATCAGAATTCCTACAGGGTGCTGCAAAAAAAAAATCCGCGAGATAAACTTATAGAAGGTGCAAAAAAATGTTAACACCCTGTATACTACCTTCCACGATTTTAATATTTTATCGTAGAGGTTCTTAAAAATAATACATGTTCTAAATTTGAACTAATTGTTTCAGTAGGAACTAGAAAAAACCGCAAAAAACGAGAAAAAAATTGAAACTTTGATACCCTGTATAAGGAAAATGGTGCTTTTTTGACCATGAATATATTGGCATTTTTTTCCTATTGTGTGGAGTACTATCACCCCCTGAAATATGTCCACGACATTAATTTACACCCTGTATACTCTGATTATGTACTGAACTAAACTGGGTCTCACTTCACTATCACTAAAGGTATGGTTTCGGTTGTGCGACGGACGCATGCAGTGGCTGCTGCGTCTATCGCATCGACTGTTCATTTGGAACTGCGTATAAGTGGGTTTACTTGTGCAGCGCCGCAACGGCGGCTGCAACGACGGAACGGCCGACTGCTTGGTGTACCAGTCTATGGACGTCGCTGCAGGGATACACTTGTTGCAAATTTTTATTTGATATTTAAATGAGTGGTGATAAATTTTCAAGAGACGAGGAAATGATGCTAATAGAATTAGTGTCGACATATAGATATTTATATGATGCCTCACATGCAGATTATAAGAATTTAACAATTAAAGATAACATATGGAAAAAGATTGCGACGGAAATGGAAGGAAAATCAGGTATGGTGTAATAAAAATAATTTCATTTGCGGTTAAATTAAATTTTAATATTTATAGTTTAAATACCCTACGTTCTTGTAACCATTCTTTCTTGCCAAGCAATTTGGCCCTCAGAAACAAAATATTCCTTAAAACTGTCTCGAACTGTAAATCCCTCTGCATTACCATAGCCACCTCTTCTTGCAAAAGGTATAAAATTTGTCGGTTGTACATCAAAATTTACTGGATTTTCGTCAAAATGTTTCTTGTTCACCCTTTCAAAATCGTTTCTTATTAGGTTATGTAAACAAGCGGCCACTGTAATTATAAGATCTACTGTCAATGGTTCAACCGCAATGGTTGAAAAAAAATTCTAAAAGTATTTGCTAAAAGACCAAAGGCGTTTTCTGACACCCTCCGGGCCCGACTTAATCTGTAGTTAAAAACGGCTTTTTAAATGTCTTCTTTAGCTTGGTCTCTGCTGTATGGTTTCATGATATTTTTGTGTAGCCGGAATGCTTCGTCGCCGACAATAACGTAGGGTAGTTTTCTTTTTGACTTTGGTAATTCATTGTCCGGCGGAAAACCAAATGATCCCTGATAAATCTTTTGACCCATTATCGACTTTGAGAATATGCCACTGTCTCCTTCTTTGCCATATGATCCAATATCAACTGCCAAAAATTTATAATTTGCATCCACAATAGCTAAAAGGACAATGGAAAAGTACTCCTTATAATTAAAATAAAGTGAACCAGTTTTTGCAGGGCAAACAATACGGACATGTTTTCCGTCTATGGCGCCTACGCAGTTCGGGAAATTCCATTGTTCCCAAAATTCGTTTGCTCTATCTTTTAGGTCGTTTTGAGACGGAAAAGGAAGTAATACATGTAAAAGTCGATCACGTATGGCTACCAAGACTTCTTTAACTATCTTCGATATATTACAGTGTGATATGCGAAATCCAAAAGACAATGATCGAAATAATTCTCCAGTAGCAATATATCTGAAATAAATAAAACATAATTAATTTAAAACATATATAGTGGATTGCAGAAAGCTCGGTTAAAATTTAACAGTATATGATAAATCTTAACACGCTGTTAAAATTTGACGTTTGTCATATTTTTAACAGCATGTTAGGATTTAACATAGTAATGGTAAATTTTAACATAGCCTTCTGCAATCCACTGATAGATTTTCGATAATATTAATGTTGTAGTTCAAGATCAAAACAGCAAAAATTGTTTCTCATTAAAATATTTGGGTTATTAGTGACATAAAATTATTGATAGAAACGGAAGTAAAGTGTAACCTTAATTTTTAGACGAAGTATGCAAAAAAAGGTGGCGCTCGATTAGGGATACATTTAAACGACTAAAAAGAGAAGGTAAATTGGGAACAGGTTCAGCCGCTTCCAAATCTCAAAAATGGCCATTATCTTGTTATCTAACATTCCTTAACAATGTGCCAGAAGAGAGAAGGTAATTAAAGTCAAAGCAAATCGATTGAAACCACTAATATTTTTTAAAATTTTTTAGAAGTCACTCGAACATTATTGAGGAAAGCCAAGAAGATCAATTATTGCAAAATAGTGATAGTGAAAGCGAAAGTCATCAGACACCTAACAAATCACCAACTCAATATCCACCGACAGTACCTTCACCACAAAGTATTCAAAGTAGGTCATCGAGTTCCTCAAGAAAAAGAAAAATATCAAAGGTTGATGACGATGATATGATTCAATTAATAAATGAAAATAGACAAACGCATGAAAAAATATTAGATAGTCTTTTGCAAAATAAAACATCTAATAGTACTGAAGACGATGTAGATCTATTTTATAAAAGTGTTGCAATGTCTGTTAAATGGTTACCTAGACACCTGATATCTTTAGCATTTGCAAACACTTATTGATCTGGAAAATAGAGCTGCAAACGAACAACAAGGTCTTTCAGGAATTCAACATAATAGATTTGTGCCAAGTCAACAACCAGGGTCTGCTTTAAACCAAAACCAAGGATTTCTAAATCAATTGCCACCATGTCCTTCAAATCCGCATCAGGCACGATTCGTTCCGCAAGAATTCCTGTCACATGAAAACCAAGGATTTTTGGAAGGTTATGCTGAGCAGATAGATAACCAAAGCACCACAACAAACAATAATTATCAATAATCATTTTATTAATAATATTATTTGTGAGTTATAACTTTTTTCTATTTTGTGTTATTTTTTTTACTACATCTGGAGTTAAGAGTTTTTGTTGCATTTCGAAAAATACGTTTAGTTTATATACATTTTTATAAAATATAGAAATAAAGAACTTACCTGAGAGTTACAGCCAATTTTTCTTCAGGTGATATAGGTCTTTTTGGTTTCTTTGTTATTTTGTCTGCGATAGCTTCTAGCACAAAATTAAATTGATTTCTAGTCAACCGAAAAAAACTTTGAAATTTTTCTTCATCGTCTATTAGATGTTTTGTAATAAGGTTGTTATAGGCGCCTTCCCCAGATCTGTTTTTATACATTAAATGAACAGCTCGCCTTTTTTGCTTTTTTTGGTTTATATATTTTAAAATTATTTCATCCTGCTCTTCTTCCAAAATCTGAAGCGCAAGTACGGGGTGTCCCAAATTCGAAGGTGACCATTGGGATCTTGGAAACCGTAAGAGATACGAAAAAGTTTAAATTATGGCAAAGTTGCGTATTTTGGTGCTCAATAAAATGCCGTTTGGAAATTGAAAAAATTCCGACTAATTTCGGAGATAACCGAAAAAAACCGAAAGTTCAAATTTTTTTATTTATTTTCTGCTGACTTTATTTAAAGAGATATTACAAAACAAATTGCACTTTTTCATTGCCACTTTTTTAGTTTTTTAAAGTGGCGTTATTACTTTTTTGATTTGACGTTTCGGTTTTTCGGATCCATCATCAAGTTCATTTTTTTAAATACGGACCTGGATTTTTTATTTTAAATTTCGAAAGAGCTCGAAATTCTAAGCACAACAATATATCGCACATATTATTTTAATCAATTATAATACTCTAAAATTGGTAAAAACATAATTTATATTTAAAATACGTTAAGGTGGCTATGAAACAATAATAAATCCATGAAATTATTATTTTAAGTTACCATGGAGATTTATACTGACGTTTACTAATATAATACTCATTGTAATGTTTTTTTTTTTTAACTGTAACACACAGCTATAACGCGCCAACGTTGTAGCAACCGTTTAATAGAACAACACAAAAATTGTTTGTAACCTTTATTTAGAAAAAACTAAAGCTAGGTATATCAAAAGTAACAACATAAATAAACAAACTTATCGAATTTTTAAAACTAAAGTATACAAAAATAATTACATATTATAAAAGGTATTCAAACTGAAAACCCTGTGCTTCAATGCATTTTGCTGCAAGTCTAGGAATTTTTAATATCGCCCGTTGTATGGTTCTAGCAGGAATGGCTCTAACCTCCCTAATTAAATTTTCTTGAAGTTGGTTAATGTTATCGGGTATATTGCGATATAAACGATTTTGTAGAAACCCCCATAAGAAGTAATCCAACGGATTAAGATCAGGACTTCTCGCAGGCCATCGCACAGGTCCAGTATTTCCGATCCATTTATTTGGAAACAAGGCATCTAAAAATTGTGCAACTTCACGTCCATTATGCGGTGGTGCACCATCCTGCTGCCACCACAACTGTCGCAAAATATTTAGTGGCTCGTTTTCGAGCAGTTCAACAACGTTTTCTAATATTAATTCGCGATATCTATTTGACGTTAGGGTACCTTCATATATTATTGGACCTAGAATTTTATTGCGCCACATCCCGACCCATACATTGAAAGATACTCTTCCTTGTGCTCTTACTTCCTGATGTTGATGAGGGTTATCTACCGACCAATAATGCTCATTATGTCGGTTAAAGATTCCATAGGTTGTAAAATTACACTCGTCAGTCCAAATTACCTTAGATAAAAAATTGTTATCTTCCTTACATTTATTTTGAAGCCAGTTACAAAAATCCATTCGTCGGATATCGTCACCTGGTCTAAGTTTTTGACTAAGGTGAATTTTGTATGGTCGATACTTATTGGCTTGTAATGTGCGCCATATTCGCATTCTAGGTATTTGCAACTCATTTTCGTAAAACCTAGTTGACCCCCTAGGAGCATTATTGACCTTAAATGAAAAAAAAGTATAAGATATGAATTTAAATTAAAACTTTATTATTTTACCGCATTAATGATGTTTTCCTCTTCATTTTCATCAACTCTACGACCATATTTATTTCTAGGTTTGTTAAAGCTTCCAAATTGTAACAAGTTGGTATCAAGTTTAGCAAAATAATTTTCATGAGGCTGTCTTCGCTCGGGATATTGAATAAAATATTCTTGACTTGAAAGTCTAGAGTTTCGATTTAATTTGCAATAAATTCGTAGCATATCACGTTTTTCTAATTTGGTAAACATTTTTTATTAGTTATAACGCACAATAAATAATAAAAACGATAAAAGAAAATGTCACTGTAAATCACCATAGTAACGTAACTCAAAATAATAATCAGATGTTTTTTTTTGTTTCATAGCCACGTAACGTTTTTTAACATTAAATTTTGTTTTTATTAATTTTAAAGCCTTATAATTTATTGAAATAATATGTGTGATATATTGTTGTGCTTAGAATTTCGAGCTCTTTCGAAATTTGAAATAAAAAATCCAGGTCCGTATTTAAAAAAATGAACTTGATGATGGATCCGAAAAACCGAAACGTCAAATCAAAAAAGTAATAACGCCACTTTAAAAAACTAAAAAAGTGGCAATGAAAAAGTGCAATTTGTTTTGTAATATCTCTTTAAATAAAGTCAGCAGAAAATAAATAAAAAAATTTGAACTTTCGGTTTTTTTCGGTTATCTCCGAAATTAGTCGGAATTTTTTCAATTTCCAAACGGCATTATATTGAGCACCAAAATACGCAACTTTGCCATAATTTAAACTTTTTCGTATCTCTTGGCAAGTTCCAGGTAAAAGAAATTTACCGATTTTTTTTTACTGTAATTTATTTATTATTATATATTATTTTCAGTCACTCGAAATTTAATGAAATTTACCTGTCGAAAATGGTCTACATGGAATGACCTGTATGCTACAAGGGATTAAGTTGCAACGTTCTTTTAATTGATTTTCATTTTGGGGCTACTGTTTCACCAACTCGAATACAGATTTACGTAAATTCAAATCAGTAATAACAGAATGCTTTCATCCACAAAAAAATGTTTGCGTAAATTATTATCAGAATCTGTTATTGCTAATAATAATCAGCATAATTTCGGCAATTAGGCGTAAATTACTTTATAGGGAATTGTTGGGCCTGGTAACTAAATTAAATTGTAATCGTGTAAACTTTGAAGCACTACAGTCATAATTAGGACATTAAAAGCCATTAATATACGCCTCTATGTAAAATTGTTTGGGAGTGAATATGCAATTTTTATAGCAACAAGAGCTACACTAATACGGAAAGAAATACAAATATTGAAAAATTAGTAGCTAGTTTTATAAAATGGTGGTGCTATTAAAATAGAACTATGTCGAGTTAGTTTCTAGTTGAAAGCAGTTGATAGTCAATCCAGTTTCTTTAATTAATGAGATAATAGGAAAAGGATATCCTTTGGCGATCACAAACTGTTAGGGCATCACGCTTTCTGAATAATATGAAAATGCCTACATTATATATTAAAACTATGTCTACATCAAAATATATTATTATATTTGAAGGGTTTTTTTCAAAAACAGCCAATGTCAATATTTCAACATTTTCAGGATATGAAAAAAACCTCGTCAAACCGATATGGTTAACTTTATAACTTTTTTGGACCCCGTCAAGTAAATACACTTGTATTTTATAGATTTGAAGATATATTAGAATGTTACATGAGAAACAGTTTTTTTGTAAATTAGGAAAAAAAATCTGACATTGGCAGTTTTTGACAAATTTAAAATTAAATGTACTAAATTCTTAATATACACTTTATTTAAATTTACAAATAAATTCGAAAATCCGGCCAAAGATAAATGTATATATTTATTTAATATTAGTCACACCCGTCTCTATTATCATCCTCGTCAATATCGACATTACTGGCAGATTCGTTGACATTAAATTTTTCATAAAATGCAACACTAGCTGGCTTCTTCAGAAAGGCTGACAGAGATATTATATTTTTTATTTTGACACTGTTTAGTGCTAGTGGTTTTTCGTACAACGCCTTTAGCTCTATGTAGTTTTGCAAAACTTTTTTATTTCGAACAGCACAGTGTGTCCATAATCCGGAATAAGTATTTTTAGTTTTAACGTATTCAGAATCGAAAGATATTTCTATAATGCGTGCTTCCCGCAGGCCTAGCGTTGGTCGGGGAGTTTTAAGAAAATATGGAAAGCATGCGTTTTGAATGTCGAAAAACATGTCTTGAGTCATATTAACTACAGCAAAAGGATAAGGGTTTATTCTTGCTTCCTTTATTAAAGTATCCCAGTCTTCGGGAACTTCCGGGATATTTTTTCTTTTCTTCTTTTCAATAAGAGCGAAATCCTGATCATTGGGAAGAAAAGAATGACCTCGGATTGGGAAAACATGGGTGACTTTCTTAAATAATTTCAACGAATGTACTAACATGTACTGAAAATAAACCATAACATGGTTTTTGTTCTGCCCGGAACAACCATCGCTGAAAATGACTAAATGACTATTCATCAAATCTTTATTATTTAGGTAGTGTAAAATCATGGATGTGACATCGTTAGCGCCTTTTCTTGCCACATCCTCTGTATATACATACATAGCAGCTGAATCATCTGCCAGGTCATGTATTCCAAACACATAATACCAAAGCTGACTCTTATAAAAGACGTCACTAGTTCTAATGTGTGGTAAAGGTATATTTTGTTGGAAATCAAAAGATATTGCCATACATTTACCGGCCCTAGCCTCTAATTTGTAATGATTTTTTATTTGTCTGAACTTTTCGGCTCTTCGCAAATGAAGATCTTTTTCTTGAATAAGTTGTTGTCTTGTGTCAATGTCAATGGCAGAATTTATTTTTAATGTTAGCTCATCGCATTTAGCGCAAGTGTCCGTTCTAGGAACACCAATCGAAATATTGAATTCGTTTTTAAAAACTTGGTAGTAAACATGGTAGGAGACGTTAACTCTAACTTCGTTCAAAAATAATTTATGCATTTTGCTTACAGTCAGTTCTTCAGGCAAATAAATCTTTCCCGGATTATCTCTCCGTGAATAATGAGATTGCCTTCCTCTAAAAGACTTGATATGTAGCCTTATTAAATTTAAAATTTCATTGGGTGTTTTAGATGGTCTATTACCATGTTTTCCACGTGCATCACAAGGAGGTAAACCGGATACCCTAATAGAGTCTTGAATTCTTCTAAGCCGACCTCTTGAAATCCCATGCAAGCTCAAAAATGCAGAGTGACATATCGCCTCTTCCTTACCAGCTGTTCTAACTTTGTAGTAAAAAGCCACAGAATGATCAAATGAAGGTCCATCGCCGTCATTTTCGTCGTTACGCACCTGTCTTGGTCTCTTTTGCTTTACGTTTTTAAATGAAATGAGACCCCCCAGATAACTATCTTGTTCATCTTTGGAAAAGAGTGAGTTAAAGTTGTCTAGGATGATTTGGCGTTCTCTAAAACCAATCTTCTCAAAGCACTTATAGCGTTTACATCTGAAACAAAAACACCACAGTTCCAGAACAGCAAATATATTTTTTTAGAACAAAAAAAAATAGACAAAGTGATTTTGCTTTGGCTTTTTTTTTAAATTAGGAAATGCTTTGACAGTTTATCGTAGCATTAACAGCTATTGACGTTACTCGTTCTGTACGGTTCAACATTTTTTTGAACTTGACTTTTAAAAATATCAAAATGGAAAGAGTGTAATTTTGCATGTCTCTATACGGGATTAAATAAAATTAGCCTGTAAAAATAAATTCGACGCAATATTCACTTTTACCCTAGTTGGTTAAAAAATCCCTAGAACTAGGAAAAAAACCCTTTTCTGGTATCTCTGAGAGTAACAACCAGAATCAACAAATTTACATGTAAACTAAAGTTACTTTAAAGTAGTATCCCGCACGCGAATACTCACCTGTTTGAACTAACCAGCTACCTTCTAGCTTTTACTATAAAATCTATTTGTGATAATAAATAATGAAACTGAATATAATCAGAAATATATCGTCGTCATGTAACGTTCGCGTTGGTTTTATTGTCCCTCCTAGATATTGCAACCAAACCAACAAATTTACATGTAAACAAAGTTACTATGATATGAGCAAAATTTTATTATAAAAACTTACCCACAGTTCGTCCCTGTACACCTAGCAGGCACAGGAATACCCTTATAGTTTGTATGAGCCGCTCCAGCTACTTTCAACTTCTTTATAACCTCACATTTTCTCGTTTTTCTTTTTCTTTTTGCAGGCCATTCAACAGTAGAATCAGGATCTCTCTGAGTATTCGACGACATTCTGTCACGTAGTGGTATCTTTATTTTTAATCCTTAATGACTTTTTAGGCCAAAAAATCGACACAGGAATCGTAAACAACACAAAATGTAAAACAAACACACATGCCGCGACGTATTCGTACTCGTTTGGACATTGGTTGTTTTTGCAAAACTAGGCGATATTTAAATCGTATTATTTAGCTGACTATGGCAGTTCTTGCTGCAATACTTTACCAGGATATGATCACGTGATTTTTACAAGGAATGGTGCGAACAGCACCAAATTAAAAAAAATGACATTGGTAGTTTTTGCAAAAAACCCTTCATTTAATATATAACATTTTTCTAAACCCTAAATGCAAAATAACGCTCACGTTCAAGAGAACTTAAAAATATTCTACGAAAATAATATTCAATAAATTCAACTAAATTTAAAACCACGTGAAGGTGACAACAACGATTTTTATAAGGCCTAAATGATGTAGCAAAATATCTGCAAAAGCGGCACTATATCTCAAAAAAATGCCTTTTTGTTGTCAGCAGAATCTTACAAGGGGCTAGATATCAAGCTTCGGTTATTAAGGACATCGATAAGAGTTTTGGCATATTCTTACTCTGTCTATCAGGACAATTATGGTTCTTTTTCTCTGGAATTATGCATGATCATTTTTGAACTCTAACATATTGTATTAAGCCATCATTTTGTCCCGCTGTCTTGGATTGTACCAAATTTATATATTTATATATATATATTGTTAATAGCACTAGTTTAACAATAGGCTGGCTTGTAGGTAAACTGTGGTGAATTGCATAATAAATAGATCACCTTATTTTTATAAAATGTAGTCCTCATCAATAGAATATCTTAGTTTTGATATTACTCTGGTGCGATCAATCTGTCTTCAAACAAAAGAAAGTTTTTGAGTCTTCAAGAAAAAGTTTAAATAATCCAGTAAGCCTAAAAAAACAAACTTAGTGTTAGCGATTCTTCGAGACCGGGAACATGAAAGAGAAAAAGAAATTTGCGAAAACTGAAGGTGCTGCCATAGACCAAATTGTCTACGACTGGTTTTGTAAAGTACGCTCCAAAAACATTTTAATGTCTGGTACAATAATAAAGCAAAAAGCACAAGAAATTGCGAAAAATCCAGAAGTTGATGGTTTTAAAGGATCAAATGGATGGTTAGAGAAGTTCTGTCAACGTCATAATATCTCTCTGTGGCGAAGCAGCGGCTGTAGAGTTGATTCAGTAACTGTATGTAAAAGATGTTGGTGTATACGTAGTAACAATTGTATTTACAATTTGTTCTAAACATATTATTTTTTTAATTAAAACATTTTTTTTTTAAATAAAATTAGATTGGTATTTAATTTGTTCACTCCGCACAACGAACACCCCTATACAACGGACAATTTCTGTGGCACGGCTACTGTCCATTGTTTAGAGGTTTTACTATATATATAAATAAATAAATATATATATATATTCAGGGTGGCCCATCGAAAACGTACCGCAAAGCATAACGGCCAGGGTAATTTTTTTTTCAAAAAATTCAAAAACACGTCAATTTTGTTTGTGAGGGGGACAACTTTTGCCCTTAAAATGATCGCAAAATTTTCAACCCTCTAAGCGGGGGTGTCATCCCCCAAACTTTTTCAAATGGGAAGAGGGGTCAAGTGGTACCGCAATGAAAAGGGCTTTCTATTCTCTATACATTCCCGCTTTGGTTTTGAAAATCGGTCAAGTCATTTAGAAAATATGAAGGATTGAAATTTGAAAAATACATTTTTCAAAAAACGCACAAATTGAATTAAATAAAAAAAAACTTACCGTATTAATGAAGCAAATGCTGAAAATGTTGCCCGTCGACCTCCATACAGTAATACAAATTAGCTTCAAATCGTTCTCGAACATTCTGAAGAACTTGAGGGGTCACTTCGCGACAAACGTCAATAATTCGTGTTCGCAGATCTTCTAATGAGGCAATGGAGTGCTATACACTTTACTTTTTATGTGTCCCCATAGAAAAAAGTCTAAAGGAGTCAAGTCGGGTGACCGGGGAGGCCACTCAATGGCACCCCTTCGTCCTATCCACCGCCCGGGAAAGTTAGTGTTTAAATAATTACGCACATTTTGAGAGTAATGTCGAGGTGCACCGTCTTGTTGAAATATCAGTTCCGCTTCAACGTATCCAGGATTATTTTCGATGATGTCAGTTAGGGCTGGGTCGATGGTATTTTCCAGTAAATCTAATACATATCACCTGTTAGAGTTACCCACAATAGAATTTCCAAAAATACCAGCCCACACGTTCAATTTCTGAGGATGTTGTGTGTGCACCTCGTGAAATACCCTGGGGTTGTTCTCAGCCCAGTACCGACAGTTATGCCGATTAACTACACCGTTCAAAAAGAAAGTGCACTCATCCGAAAAACACACATTGAATAGAAATTTATTATTATTGGCCACTCGTTCACTAATAGTTTCACAAAATTGCAAGCGGCGATCAAAATCGTCTTCGTTGAGTTCTTGTACCAACTGAATTTTATACGGGTGGAAATGATGTTTTTTCAATATTCTTTGGACACTTGTACGATTCACGCCGGTCTCATTGGCTAACTTTCTTGTACTCAGCGTACTATCCATGGCAACTTGGTCCAATACAAAGACCTCCATAGCTTCATTTACTACAGGATTTTCCATCTGCCTCTTTTTATTCATAAGGGATCCAGTTTCGCGAAATTTTGCTACTAACTCGCGAACAATTTTGCCGGAAAGGTGTTTTTCAGGATGTCGTTCATTAAATATCTGCGCAACCCGATTGCCACATTCATTATTTTTAAAATAAAGTTCGATTATTTCCACTTTTTCTGCAAGTGAGTACACAATAATTATTGATAAAAAATTTAATGATATTGAGAAATTTAAACGCACAAGTTACAGAACAGCTATCTAGCAACTACCGCACCTGATCGTTGTGGCATGTCAAATCACTAAAATCAGCAGTAAACATCTAAAATAACAATAGCGAATTGGTCTAAGGAATTTATCCTTATCTTTTACTCTGATAATTTGTAAATAAACATTTTAAATTTCAATCCTTCATATTTTCTAAATGACTTGACCGATTTTCAGTGGCGGCTCGTGGTGTTTAGGCTATAGGCGACAACCACAATAATTTCAAGAATAATGACGTTATAAGAAAACGTTAAGCCGCGTACACACTTAGCTGACAACTAAGTTTTATAAATTAAATTTATCCGCCTATCTTTTAAAAGGGCGAATTTACTTATTATGACATCCGTAAAGTTATCAGCCTTCTGTAAGGAGCAGAACAACTCTTTTTCTATTGAAATTAGCGCAAGTGACGATAAACGTTCATTTTTTATTGTATTGCGAGAATACGTTTTTATTCGCTTTAAACAAGAGAAATGTCTTTCCACTGAGGTACTTGTAATAGGTATGGTGGCAATTAACGCAAAAAGTTTGTAACTTTCAGGAAATATTTCTTGAAGTTCATTTTTTACGAAATGTTTTAAAATTGCCTCGACGCTCAGCAATGCAAATTGTTCATCGAGATATATTACACTAAGCTCATTAATTAATTTTTGTTTGTCAAAGAAATTTTTATAAAAGTTGGTTACATTCGTCACAAATTCAAGCGGAAAATTTTTGCTATATTCTTCGAATTTTGAGGAATCCGCTAAAGAAAAATATAATAACTGAGACATATCTGCAAACCTAACTTCTATTTGAGTCACAATATTATCAATTATCTCATAAAATAAAATGCGTAAAGAACTTTGCTCATCGTCTTTAATGGTGTCCGATAACTTAATTCTTTTTGACAATTGCCCTGAGTCCCTATTATTAAAAATCCTTGTTTGGGCTTGTTCAAATATTGTATTAAACATTGTCTCATTTCTCAATAACTTGATACGATCTCTTGCCATAAATATTTGCTTTTTACAATAGGTGATGTCCAATGATTTTTTCTGTAGAATGTTGAAAAGGGGGTCAGTTATGTCAAAAATATGTTTATACACAGCGGTAAGAAACGAAAATTCTAAATCGTTCATAAATTTAAGATATCCCTTGGCCCCGTTTATTGACTCAGCCGATGATGATTGTTCGTCAATAATTTAAAAAAAAACTAATTTTAGGCCTTCCCATTCAGAGTGCAAGATTTGAATGATTTTAGAACGGGAAGCCCACCTGGTGTCTGAACTGGAAGAAATCCTCTTTCCTATCGTCGAATCTAAAGTAAATGTCCGTTTTGCAGACTGATGAAAAAATCCGGGAATCGAGGACGCACTTGCGAAAAAAATTCGGCAATTTTTTATATTTTTTGTACCAGTTTCTAAAACCAAATTCAATCTGTGCGCACTACAATGCGTAAACAAAGCAAAAGGAGCATCATCTTTAACTTTTTTTTGCAAATCATTCAATGAACCTGCCATCACACTAGCACCATCGTAGCATTGCCCAACTAATTTTGTTTTATAATCGAAATTGCCTATGACTGTAACAATTAATCCATACATTGCGTCCGCTGTTCTGTCTTCGCTAACGTCATGAAAACCCAAGAAACTTTCTTTGATTTCACCGTATTTATTAACGTACCGAATTGAAATCGCACATTGGGACTTCTCAGAAATATCCGTAGTATCGTCAGCTTGCACTGCAAAAAACAACGACTCTTTTATCTCCCTATGAATTGTATCTGCAAGGTAATCGGAAATACAGGATATCAAATCATTCTGGATAGTTTTTGATAAACCAGAAAAAATATTTCCAATTTTTTTTAAATGTTGTTGTATTTCGTTATCACGTTTAATTAACAGATTAAAAGTTTCCCGAAAATTTTCCGCACTAACGGAATCGCTTTTTTCATTATGGCCTCTGAAAGATAATTCTTGCTTTGCTAGGTGACACGTAACATCGACCAAATAGCTCATTAGAAGTCTGTTTTTTCTCACCTCCTCATTATAAAAACCAAAGCGGGAATGTATAGAGAATAGAAAGCCCTTTTCATTGCGGTACCACTTGACCCCTCTTCCCATTTGAAAAAGTTTGGGGGATGACACCCCCGCTTAGAGGGTTGAAAATTTTGCGATCATTTTAAGGGCAAAAATTGTCCCCCTCACAAACAAAATTGACGTGTTTTTGGATTTTTTGAAAAAAAAATTACCCTGGCCGTTATGCCTTGCGGTACGTTTGCGATGGGCCACCCTGTATATATATATATATATATATATATATATATATATATATATATATATATATATATACCGTTGGCCATTTTGCGCCTACAAAGAACGGGAAGATTTGATTTCGATTATATCATAGTTACCCTCCTGCGATCATGATTTCTAGGCCTTTACCCTCATCAGGCTTGTCACAGGAAGATATGAGACGAGCTGACAGACGAAAAACCTTAGGTCTGTAGCCAGAAATTCGCGAAGAACCAATAGGTTGCGCTAGTTGTGACATTTAGCACGTAGTACTGTTCCAGTTGACGTTTCGTTTTCGATTTTGTCGTATCAAGCATTGTGTTAGTTCGCTTTAGATCTTCTTGAGATCAACCCTGCCTGATGAGGGTAAAGACACAGAGATCATCGGAAGAGAGTACTCAGTGATAGTCTATATTAAAAAATATAGACATTTTATTTATGAAACGTAGTGTAATAATATTTTAAGTCATAACATTATCACCAAAAGAAAAAACTAAAAAATGTGTTTTTGAATTCGTTATAAACTATACAACTTTAGTTATTTTAAGCAATTTAACGTTTCAACGTACATAATGATGTTTACATATATGTATATATTTGTACTGTGTTTTTAATGAAAAAAAAATTTTTAGGAATCAGGAGACTAAATAAAATCTTGAGAAAGCTCAACACAATGAGCGAAACGTTGATTTAAAGTCAGAAATTTTGTTTTCATTGTTAACCTAACCCAAGAAAATAATGTCCCACCTATAAATATATGGTTAGGTTAGGTATATATATATATATATATATATATATATATATATATATATATATATATATATATATATATATACATATATAATGTATTATATATTTTCGACACCTGGAGGCACATTTCAGTAGATCTGAAATTTCATGGGATTTTGCACGAAAAGTTTGCTTCCTTTATAAGTCAGGATTTTTAATTTTAATTCTAGCTAAAGGAGTAAATTTAAGTGGTCAGCTTGCGTAAAACCCCTGTATGTACATTCTTCAACAAATGTATAAAACTGGATAATGCTTGGGAATGTCGAAAGATATTATTTCTTTTCTATTATTCCCTTTTAAACGAACGTAGTGAATATGATTTCTTGTTGTATATAAAGAAAACTCGAAAAACCACATACAATGGATCTAAGATACATCATGTTGTGTTAGAACGAAACAAATTCCCATAATTATAAACCAACTTAAGGTTCCTACGTCAATCCCCAGATTAAAAAAATTAGCAAATATCAAAATTCTAATAATTTCAATAAAAATTTGGTATACGATGTATATTTCACGGAGAAATGAATCGTAATCAGTATTCTGATCTCGTGCAATAATGCTCCCTGAAGATGCCTCGTGTAATCGAAGGCAAAACGTCCGTGATTTTATTTTGAGCCGAGTTTGTCTCTTAAGAATCATAATTTCTTGGTTATCAAAAGCGTTCGTTCGATATTTACTCTATTGTATTGCAAAATAGCTTAAATCGGATTTTGTAAACAAAAGGACGAAAGAAATCTTGCAACTTCTCATAAAACATCTCTATTGACACAGAATGGTCGCAAAACCTTTTTTAGAATCATTTATTATTTCATTATAACTTAAATTTGAGCTTCATTATTAAGTCTTCTTGGTTTCTCTCTTTAGTTACCCATTATAAAGTTTAAAAATATCTTATTCGAGGCAAAGAAAATATTCTGATAAAAGTTACGGGTAACAATTTAATAGGAACTTGAAACTTCCTTTGTTTGATGGCGGTTTTGTAATTTGTTTCGCATTAAATTAATTATGTTCAGAGAGTCGTGTTTGATGGACTTTTAACAAAATATGCATCTAAAAACAGTTTTGTTAAAAGTATATCAAGTGTTTCGCCGAATGATAAATGTACCTACTAAAAGTTCTCCTAAACCTATGTACATCACACTATAGGTCCAATTAAGCGGCCTCCTACTATATTTTTATAAGGGGCTATTAAATAATTTAAATGGGGTTAGTGGGGGATCTAAACAATGGAAATGTCACCTCGTTACAAGAGTCATCCAGTGGACAATATTACCAAAATGATAAAAAAAAGTATTATACTGCTAAGTCCTAACACTGGAACCTGTGGTGGAAAATTTACCATACACATACACCACAACTTGTTACGTTCTGGACGCGCGTTTTGCAAGTTGTGGTGTAGTGTGGTTAGAACTCTTGTATTTTGATCTATCTTCCACCACAGGTTCCAGTGTTAGGACTTAACATGCTTTCACTTTAATAGCAGCAGGCATTTAGTTTCTAAAATAATGCAAGTCTTTTTCAGTGTTCCCTAAATTCAATTCATTCGAGATTCCTAAACAATCACCCGTTACTGGTAAGGTTGAATCTTTTGCCAAACAAAAGTGGCTAGATTTAGAAATTAAAAATCTGTATAGCAAACGCAGTATGCTTGAAATTGAAGCATACGGATTATTTCAATAACTCACTTATCAGCTTAGTAATTTAGAATTTGAACAATGGCTAGATCTCCAAAGAAAAATGTTCGAAGTTATCGATGTCAAATTTTTTAAGAAAATGCGTTCACTTAAAAACAAACTGAGAAAGTTGAAACCACAAAAACAAATTTCTTTGGAAATCGAGAACATTGTAGAAAACCTTTCTTCTCAGTCCCTGATAATAGAGAAATCGCCTTTTTGAATAAAGATTTGAATTTTGCAGAGACTCCAGTAAAAAATAGTTTATCAACTATTATAGCGAATATCAAAAGTTCCATTTAATACGTGCCAGAATCAATTAAGGGATTCATTAGAGAGACTTGAACAAATCAAAACGTTGTTATCAACAAGTCAAAATATGTTTCTCGTAAAAATACTAAAGTTATCCAGGGACTGAAGAAAAAAGAATGTTTTTATTTAAAAGCTGAATAATAAAAGGGAATAAGGTTGTTGTACTAGATAAAACAGATTATTTTGAAAGATTAGACAATTTGATTCAAACTGGTCCTGGGAAGTCCATGTAGTAGAAAAATTCAGCAAATTCTCGTACGATAACTTTAAGGTTACTAACTCGTTAGAATTCTTAGATAAAATTAAGAATGTTATTTTTAAGTGTGTTCAGATTATTTGTTGATTTAGTTTAGATTGACAAACAAAAACGTTTTTTTGCTTTTTCGCAACTGAATAAAAATATTTAGCTTTAAATTAATTGAAGCAAATATTTAATATAATTACATACCTCAACATGTAGGCTACTCTGTCTACGGAATGTTTCGGTACATAATATAAACAATACTATTTAAGCAAGCATAAGAAATTATATCATTTACCTTAAGTTTTTATAGACACATAGTAGTTGTACTGTTGTTATATTATTTAACTTAATGTTTCTCTCTTACGATTGGCGCACTGATGAGTCCCGATAAGATGAAAGTATTTCTATAACTACTATGTGTCTATAAAAACTTAAGGTAAATGATATAATTTCTTATGCTTGCTTAAATAGTATTGTTTATATTATGTACCGAAACATTCTGTAGACAGACTAGCCTACATGTTGAGGTAATTATATTAAATATTTGCTTCAATTAATTTAAAGTTAAATATATTATATTCAGTTACGAAAAAGCCAAAAAACATTTTTATTAAGAATGTTCACTTAAAAGAAGATGAAATTTTAATATCTTTTGATGTAAGCTCATTGTTTCCTAGTGCACCCATACCACTAGATTTAGAGTACCTAAAGGAACTACTTGAAATCAATAATTTGAAGAAAGACATTATTAATGAATATTTGCTTCTCACAAAATTATGTATGAACCAAGATTTTCTTCAGTTCAACAATAAATATTATAAACAACTTGTGGGATCGGCGATGGGCAACTGCTTAACTCCGTTTCACGCATATTTGTTTCTGGGTAGATTAGAAACCCAATTCAAAAAAGAACTCAAGTATTTCCCAAGGGTGTGGTATAGATACGTAGACGATATATTTCCTATGTTTGGATAAAATGATAAATTTGTACACAAATTAGTAAATAGACAAAAGCATAAGAAAATGTAAAAAGAGGTCACTACTCCTCAAGCATTTGAGGCTCCCAATAAGTTCATAGTAATCCCATATTATCCCAGATATACAAGAGGTCTAGAAAAAGTTTTTAAAAACGTAGGTTTCAGAGTAGCCTACAAAACGGAGAACAGGTTGAAAAATCTCTTTGGAAACCCTAAAGACAAAGTCGACTTGAAGGAGATGAGTGACATCTATGAAATTAACTGTAATGACTGCGATCTAAAATATGTTGGGCAAATTAAACGCTCCATAAACATTCGTTTTAAAGAACCCATGCACATTTAAGATATGGAAGAAGATGCTTTGGAAAACAATCACCAAACAGGAATAAATAATCTTAAGTTGATTTATCTAATAATAGATTATTGGATGCATTTGAGAGTATAGAAATAGTTAAACGTGGTAAGAAAGCACTAAATAAAGACAGAGGGCCTATTCCCTATAGTCCCCTCTATTGTTTACTTGTCAACGGTGAAGTCGAGTGCAACCAAGCATGACCACATTTACTATAAATACTCTCGGTTAGGATAACTTACTTTAGTTCATATCATTTGCTGATGGTGCTAACTTTGTTAGCGAAACGCGCGTCCAGAACGTAACAAGTTGTGGTATAGGGTGGTAAGGACTCTTGTATTTTGATCTATCATACTGCTATTAATATTTTTTTTTGGGTGTAGTTAGTTATTTTCTAGATCTATGCAGGAAACAGAGTTGAGTGTCAATGTCAGTGTCGTGTCTTCCTTTTGCTACAATAAATGTGCAAAAAATTCGATACATACCAGTTTAAAATTAGTAAATTTTGTGTTACTCTGTAATATAATTAGCAAATAATATGTTTATTAATGAAACTCGACGTAAATCGCCAAAACAATAAAGCTATCAAGTCTTTAATATGCTCCTTTCCTCATGCTGATGCAGCTGTCAGTCACAACTGTCACTGTCATTTTGCAGTGTTGTCGACTCATGCGAAACGTGTAAAGCTTTTAGGCGTGGCTTCTAGTATACCAGACGGATCTTTAACAATCGAATAAAAGGTCGTAAGGAAAATGAAAGAGTGTCATATCTGGCTGAAAACCCTTGAGAAGAGGTATAGAGTGAATGTAGTGGTAAATCTCGTAGGTGGATATACCAAAAATGCACGAATTTATCGGAAACGTATTTTAAGAACAACAAAAGCAGTGAAATTCGTTGGATCTGCCCGACTGTACTAAGGTCGTTAGAAAATCAATTTCTTGTCAAACCAGAATAGGTGTTTCTTCATCTGAAAGCGACGAGGAGGAAATTAGTGACCAATTTCTACACCACTCGCCCATTAGCAGTGCAAGGAAAAATAAACAGACAGTACAATCTCAGCCCAAACTAGCAAAAAAAAATCTGTCAAATAACGAATTGTTGGATATATTAATGAAAAAGTTTGATGAACTTGGGAAATCAGTTTTATTTAATAGTAATACCATGGATGATATCCAAAAAGTTTTAGACAAAGTACTAAAAGAAAATAAACAATTGAAACAGGAGCAAGAGAAGCTCGAATCTAACATCCAGCATCTTCAGAATAATATGTCAAAAACAAAAAAAAAACAAGGGTTGGAGGTTGATGTAGGTGATAATGAGTTTAAGGCAAAAAGAATTCCGAGCAAAAATCCCAATAAACCTGTTATTATTAACTTAACCTCTAAACAACATAAGGAGTTGATTATGCAAGCTAGTAAAAAAAAGGTGTATTGGACTCGAGGTCTTTGAACCTTAAAGGTGATAACCGTAAAATCTATTTGAATGAAGTTATTCCTGAGAACATACGTCTGATTTTCAATATGGCCCGAGAACTCAAACATGGAATTTCTTTTACAGGTATCAATATGGTTTTTGAAAGTCAAGTTACACAACATCAGCAACTGTTGATTTAATATCTGCTATTCAAAGCCAGGTTGATCAGGGCAAAAGAGCTGCCATTGTGTCGCTTGACTTACGAAAGGCATTTGACATTATGGACCATACAATCTTACTGCGAAATCTAGAGCCAGTAAGAGTCCGTGGCATCTGTCATGCGTGATTTTCCAGCTATTTGGAAAATAGAGAACAGTTTGTTTTCGTTAATGATTTTGTCAGCTTATGCTGCGATGTGCCTCAAGGCTCTATCTTGGGCCCTACATTGTTCTTAATATATGTCAACTCAATATCCAATTTAAAACTAAACGGTTAAGTACTATATACAGACGATAGAATGCTAGTATAGTTTGACAATCCTTCAACTTGTATAAAAGAAAATATTGGACATGATCTAAGCCTTATTGAACAATGGTTTTTTTCACACAAACTAACTCTAAATGTAAATAAATCCATCTAAATATTTATTAACGATCAAAACTACATTGTATTTGGAAATAATAGCACATTAAAATTTTCTAATTCTATTAAGTACTTGGGTCTCTACATTGATGAAACTCTTTTTAGGGAAAATCATTTGCTAAAATTAAGAGGTAAGTACACTGTCCCAAATGACTTACTTAGGTCGGTCTATTACTCCTTAATATACTGTCACTTGTAATACCTTACTGCTCTGTGGTATCCCACTTATAAAAACCGTATTCAATCAATCGAGACTCTGCAAAATAGAGCAATAAAAACTTGTATAATCGACGAACTAGATATAGTACTAATAATCTCTATACAAATTTTAATAAAATGCCTATTGATTCTATACTGGGTGATTCACGACCCACTGTACATACTTATGTGGTGTATAGGGTATCCCTAGGGTATATCGAAATGGATATTTAAATTGATTAATTCGGCTTTGTTACCAAGATACAGGGTGATTTTCGTATTTTGGTAAAAATTTGTTCACCCTGTATCTCCTAAACGGCTTAATCCATTTTTTTTAAATTTTGTACACAAACACTCTTGGTATATCATAACTTTTTGACGATTGAAAAGTATCAAAGTTCCAGGGCCGTATCCAGCCAGTTCACACAGGGGAGGGGGGGCTAGTTTTAAGACACCCTGTACATCGGAATTCGGTATTTTTGAATTTTTTTCTTAAACTACATTCATTTGTGATCAATAATATGCCACCATCTTGAATGGCACACTAAAGGTTATGTACGAAATTTAAATCTTTAGATAGTACATACCCCTTTTTTTTAGCGGTATCTGTATTAAAGCTTTTAACTAAGTATAAAATTATTTCATTGATTGACTTTAAAAAAAAATTAAAGTATCTCTACTAATAAAACACAGCCCTTTCGAATTATTTTTTATTTTTAGTGGCCCAAAAATACCAAAATCTACCCTAACACAATAACGCCTGTCTAACGGTATCTCTACATTTTTGTCCTAGCTTTTGTGAATTGCAATTGAGCGTTGAATCATTTACATTTGAGGTTTTTGTCTAAATGCTTGACTTTTAAAAAAATTAAACTATCTCTACTAATAAACCAGTTAATTTCTGTTTGAGCCTTTTTCGCCTCATCTCTTATCTAATGCTCGAGATCGTGATCATTTATCGGCTACCGTAAAAATTTGTCTTTTTTTATTTTTGTTATTGTACTATACAAATTACGTGTAAGAGCTTGTTTTTTTTTAATTTTTTTATTTACCTTTATTTTTTTCGTAACCTTAAAACCTACAAAAAAAATACAAATTCAATAAATTTTAATACCTAAAAATAATAAAGTAAGCCTTGGAATTTAAACAGATATTTTAAAAATGACATTACGTACATACAATTCAATCATTTGTGTTTGACATTGTTAATTAAAGATTTTTTATTTGAATTTTCTATTTGCAAAAAGTTTGTACGTTTCAATAATTGTAAAAATGCCGTTATTTACAAATGCTGAGTACGCAGACATCGTATTTGTGTACGGATTTTGTAATGGTAACGGAAGGGCTGCTACAGAAGAATACAGAAGACGATTTCCGGATCGGAGAATTCCAAATCATCAAACGTTTGCCGCAACCTTTAATACATTGCGTGAAAAGGGTAAGTTTCCCTCAACCGATCTTCATGTTGAAAGAGTGGGTGCTAATAACGTGGTCCAAGAAGAGAATATTCTCAACCTTGTGAGGGAAGATCCAACCACAAGCACTAGGCGAATTTCCGCCCAATTAGCGATACCGCAGACAAGAGTATGGAGAACTATAAAAAATGAAAACTTATACCCTTTCCATGTACAAGAGGTACAAAGATTAGAAGAAGGCGACTACTTGTCTAGATTAGCATTTGCTAGGTGGGTAATAAATCATCGAAGAACTATTTTTAGAGCACTATTCACTGATGAACCCCAATTTACAAGGGACGGAGTCTTTAATTCTAGAAACTCTCATGTATGGGCAGATGAAAACCCTCATTCGTTGCGATTGGCCAATTCTCAACGAAAGTTTTCAGTGAATGTTTGGTGTGGTTTAATAAATAATCATTTAATTGGACCACATATTTTCCCTCAACGACTAACGGCTGTTGTGTATTTGGACTTTCCACACAACATTTTACCGGGCTTATTAGAAAATGCACATTTTGGAATTGATGTTCGAAATTATCTCAATCAACAATTTGCTGATCGGTGGATTGGACGCGGAGGACCACATTCTTGGCCAGCTAGGTCGCCAGACTTTAATCCAGCTGACTACTTTTTGTGGGGGCATCTAAAACAAAAAGTTTACAGTGTTCCAATCTACATTCAAGATCAATTAATAAATAGGATACATTTTTATTGCTGGCTACTGAAAATAAAAATTAATTCGACAAGGCTGTGTTTTATTAGTAGAGATAGTTTAATTTTTTTTAAAGTCAATCATTGAAATAATTTTATACTTTGTTAAAAGCTTTAATACAGATACCGCTAAAAAAAGGGGTATGTACTATCTAAAGATTTAAATTTCGTACATAACCTTTAGTGTGCCATTCAAGATGGTGGCATATTTTTGTTTACAAATGAATGTAGTTTAAGAAAAAAAGTCAAAAATACCGAATTCCGATGTACAGGGTGTCTCAAAACTAACCCCCCTCCCCTGTGTGAATTGGCTGGATACGGCCCTGGAACTTTGCTACTTTTCAAACGTCAAAAAGTTATGATATACCAAGAGTGTTTGTGTACAAAATTTTAAAAAAATCTATTAAGCAGTTTAGGAGATACAGGGTGAACAAATTTTTACCAAAATACGAAAATCACCTTGGTAATAAAGCCGAATTAATCAATTTAAATATCCATTTCGATATACCCTAGGGATACCCTATACACCACATAAGTATGTACAGTGGGTCGTGAATCACCCTATATATTAAAAACAGGTATCTACTTATATACATAAAGTTATCATGAGAAGTCGATTTTTCAATATGATTTTCACCTTTCGAGATGATATACATAATTATAAAACGCTATATCTCTAGGATATAGATCTGCCAAGAGATTCATCATTGGAGGGGAGGAATTGTATCTTGTTTAGTGTTGTAGAAATATGCAATAAAATACCATTGGAAACTAGATCCTTGAATGTCAAAGCATAGGCAAAGGAAATCTTTAGTCCAAAAGTGGGGCGCTCTGCTGCATACCATCGGTCGATAAGATTTTTGTTTCCTCGAGGGATGGTGCATGGGTGGAGTGCTCCCATTGTTAATTGTTTCCGTGTTGCAAGATAGGGAGTATCTCTCTATCTCTGCTCTATCTTTGCTAACTTGTACTTTTTTGTTCTGTCCATTAAATTATTTGTGTAATATTGGTAAATGTACTGTCTAGTTCTAAGAGGATTAGCCCGAAGAGAATTGTAAATGTTCTGGATTTAAAACAATAAAATTTTCTACATTCAACATTCTACATTCAAGCTAACTAAAAAATAATCCTCCAATTTCATCGATTCCAATCAAAATAGGAGGAATACGTTAACCGCGAAGTATTGATCCTTGATTTACGCGATTATCTTCCACACTTACACCTTAGGGCGATCTATTCACATATTCACAAGGCATTAAAATTATCCTGCCAAATTAACCCTCTGGAAAGTTTTGAGAATGAATCTAAGTTACGGTTTAATTCACTTAGTCGCCAGTAAGAACCGACGTTAGGATCCGCCGCGAGGAACATCGCAAAATTCGGAAATTTACAAGGGTGCATTAAATATTTTATATATTCATTTCACAATTCGCCCCAGCTAGAGGGATGTGGGGTTATCAAAATTATATTTTAAACTTTGGATCATCGCAGATGAGGTGGAATGTTCCAGTCATAACTTATGTTACTACCCTATTATTGTTGTATATTCTAACATTTATTAAATTGGATATAGAAATATTAGAGGCAAAAGAATCAAGAGTAATTACCATTTTCTGGCGGTTTAACACATAATATTACTCTCCCTGTTTTTTCATTTCCTGATAATGTCTTGTTTATTGCCATTCTATACCGAATCTTCCCTATCGCATGATATAAGTGGTAATATTTTATGACTTCTGTCAACACGGCGACGTTGGATATGTTTCTTGGATGAGAATATCACTCTAAAATAAAAAAATATACATAAATTCTGCACATATGTTTAGATTTAGTGCACAAATTGTGTTTGAATGTGTACTTGGAACAACTTGTGCTGAAAATGTACAGGGTTTTCCCGTATATTTTTCCACACACCTAGAGAGGTTATTTGAATAGATACGTTAGATATCATACGAATAGATAATGTCGTAAATACAAAAGTTGTTGGGTTTTTTATGGAGATTTAGAATATTATATCATTAGTGCGAATATATTATTGAAAATGTAAAATTTTGACAGGTTGACAGTTTTTTTTTAATGAAACACCCTGTATATTAAATCATATTCTTGAAGATCTTTTTTTTTTTAATTTCAAATATATATACTTTTAATATACTCTGTCAATTATTTTTGGATATATAAGCGTTTAAACATTAAAGAAATGGTAAGGTAATTTGCACTAAAACATAGTGAGCCGTGGTCAAGACAATTGCAACGAACGATGCCTTTTTCTCCTTTACTGGTCAGAAGTATCTATTTACGAGCATTTTTAATATCTAATGTGCTGGACTATGGGTTATTCGGAAGAAGAGAAATTCGACATGATAGAATTATTTTATTTACATGGTAAAAATGCGTCGATAGCTCCTAACGAATATCATAGACGGTTTCCAAATAGACCAACACCGACTCGTAGCATAATATTAAACATCGTTAAACAATTGAATGAAAGAAAAACACTTAAGCGAAAAGTTAGAATAGTGGTTAGAAACAAGACCATAAAAAATCAGTAATATAAAGTAGGTTAATAATAATATTAGCTTAAAGAACTAAGTTTTGGTTTTCTATATAGCCTCCTTGATTTATGATGAATTTCTGAATATTTCTTCTAAATTTTCTGTGTATAGATGCGCAGATAAAATGAGGTAATTGGGTGTTTAAATCGTCGATTGTTTGGACTATATTTTGCTCTAAAGCTTGGATGGCTCTTGGCCTGTTGTAGTATATCTTGTTTTTCAGATAACCCTACAAAAATAGGTCCAATGGAGAGAGATCGGCCATTGCTGGCCATCTTAATGGTCCGTGTCTTCCGATCCAAAATGGATACCTGTCATTTAAAAAATTGGTGACCGGCCTGGACATTATGAGGAGGGGCGCCATCTTGTTGCCATATCCAATTAAGATATGAATTAATCGGTAGTTGTTCTAAATGCCCCTCGATTTCGTTTTCTAATAACTCCTGATACCTTTGTCTGGTTAAATTCCCATTTAAAAATATAGGTCCAATAACATGATTGTTAAGAAGGCCACATCAAACATGTAGGGATCTTCTTCCCTGAATTTTGACCGCCTGAAGAGCTGGCGGGTTTCCTTTTGACCAAAAATGCTTATTTTTCCGGTTAAACATGCCTCTACTGGTAAATGTTGCCTCGTCAGTGTAAATTATGTTTGACAGATTTAGCTGGTTCATCATAACACGTCTTTCTATTTATTGGCAGAAGTGTAATCGGTCTATTTTATTTTGATTGGTTAAATCTTGAGAAGGTAAAAACTTATATGGCTTATATTTATAATGTTTTAGAACTAAGTGGACTTTATGCCATGATTTGTTAAAAAAAGTGGCTGCATCGGGAATTGAGCGCTCAGGATTTTCTAAAACAAGAATAAATAAGATAAATAAAATATTTTAATACAAAAGGTTAAAAATTACCTTCAAAATATAATAAAATATTTAAATCTTCTTTAGCGTTTCTTTCCACTATTCTAACTTTTCGCTTAAGTGTTTTTCTTTCATTCAATTGTTTAGCGATGTTTAATATTGTCCTACAAGTCGGTGTCATTTTTACCATGTAAATAAAATAATTCATGTCGAGTTTCTCTTCTTCCGAATAACCCATCGTCCAACGTATTAAACATTAAAATGCTCGTAAATAATTACTTCTGACCGTTAAACGTCAAAAAGGCGTCGTTCATTGCAATTGTCTTGACCATGGCTCACTATGTTTTAGCACAAATTACCTTACCAATTTTTTAATGTTTAAACGCTTATATATCCAAAACTAATTGACAGAATATATTAAAAGTATATATATTTGATATTAGAAAAAAAAAGATCTTCAAGAATATGATTTAATATACAGGGTGTTTCATTTAAAAAAACTGACAACCTGTCAAAATTTGACATTTTCAATAATATTTTCGTACTAATGATATAATATTCAAAATCTTCATAAAAAACTCAACAACTTTTATATTTACGACATTTCCGTATTTATTCAGATAAACTCACTAGGTGGGTGGAAAAATATACGGGAAAACCTTGTACACATGATTGGTCAGAATTAGTTGTATATATTTTCTGAATAATTGTGCATATCTTCTGAACAATACTGTGTTGAATTGACATTTAATAATATACAAGATATTTGCACAAGAGAATGTACGTTTTTGGGACAATTTTGTATAGCAAATATTTTATTACCATCTATGTGCTTTTTTTTTCAAACAATATTGTGCATAATTATTGCACAAATTGTGACTATTTTCAGCCGTATTCACTAAAGAGGTTTAAATTCAGAGCAGGTCTAACTTGACAGTTATAGGTTTAAGATGACATTTTTAACAAATGAACAAGTAATTTTTCTAAATGTCAGAATTACAAAATGGCAGTGACATAAGCAAAACATAACTGCCGAACTAAAAGTTTTAAGTACCATGGCAACTAGACCTGGTCTAACTCATAAACCTTTTTAGTGAATACGGGGGTTTATGCTCAAAGTTGTGCAGCAAATTAGAAACATTTTTTTTTAATAAAATTGCAAATTTTTTTAGCAGTGATCCTTCCACAAATTGTGAACATTTTCAGCACAAAATTGTGCATTATATTAGAAAATATTTTTTTCTGGATAATATTGTACATTTTTTATGCACAAAATGTGTATGTTTTTTAAAGATTTTTCGATAACTATGTAAATATGTGAAGTAAGGAGGCCAAACTACAATCAACTACACTACTATGAAAATGTCAACTAAAAAATAATTTTTAATAAAAAAAAGGTTAGTTAAGTTTTTAAACATAACGGGTTACTGCAATTGCCATATTCTAAATTACACAAGAGGCAAACATAATTTACGTTTTGTGAAAATAAAGCGAGTTAGAATCTGAGGCATATTTAATACAAATTCAAGTTCTTTCACATTTTAAAGTGGAACTTATTATGTTTTGTTTAAGATTTTAACCTGATATATCTTCTTTGTTTTTATATATGATTTTATGAAATATTTTTACAAGCATCCAATAAGACTATACCATATAAATTAAACCTAAAAAGGAATCAGTTTATTCAGTTTACTGTCTTTAAATTCAGAGTTATTATAACCTCTTAGAAATAATTGTAAATATATATTATGTCAGTAGGTATAAGTAGGGTCGACGTACCAGTTATAGCCAGTTTAATGATTATTTAATATCTCATGAATTGTAATTAGCAAGAAGTAGTTATGTCCTTATGTTCTATTATACTAAATGTTAGATCGCAGTGCTTGCAGTATTTATTTGTAAAAGAAAATAAGGCGATCCTTTCGTAAAAATAAAAAAAAATAAAATAAATTAAAACTGCAGTTTTTCCTATTATAGCCACTCGATCACCATTAATAGCCAAGTAAATGCCCTATATATAGCCAAATGAAGTAAATTTTAATTTAAGCTGGTTGGACCTAGAAATAATTTAATTGAATAAAGCTAATATAGAGATTAATAATTTATTTAAAAAATAAAACAAGGGTATAATTATCATTATTATTATAATACATGTTTCATTCGGCATAATCACACATTTGCTGAACAGAGAATAAACCTCGAGAATTTACTTTTTCAGGCTCCGGTATTACTTCAATGACTTTATCTGAAGGATACCATGTTATATCAGCTACATCTGGTCATTTCCAGTTCAATCCACTTTTTTCCATCGCTGAACACTCTATATCATTTTCTTAGCGGGATAATAGATTCGATCATATTGAACGATTACATAAGAACCCACATCCCAGATCTTAGTTTCTTCTTTTTTCTTCGCTGCATCTTTAATCGAATTTGCCATAGCTTTCGGAGGTGTATTTTGCTCACGGCTTGAGACGTCATCGTTTGATAGTAGCTCTATATCAAAATCAGTTTTCTTTTTACATTTTTTCATTTTTTTCGTTTCAATCATTGATTTTTCTAGCGTGCTTCTCTGCTTTTCTTCTTTCTTGCGTTTTCGTTCATTTTTTTCCTCTTCTTTTCTGGACAATTCATCAGCTTTAGCTTGAGCTATCTGAATCCATTTGTCGGTAGTCAAAACTGAAGGCAAGTTATCCTTTTTTCGTTTTTTTATTGAAGATTTAGGTTCGGGATACTGCAGAACATCTTGCAGAATAGCATTAATAGTGTTTTTAGGCTTTATAATTATATTTTCATGAATAATGAGCTTTTTAGGCGTATTTTTATTGTCTACCCTCATTGCTAACTGATCAACGGAATCTGTTTCACTTGTGGTTTCTAAGCTTTGGAATTGCGTCGCTTCTGCTCTTTCTGTAGATCTTACATCAATTACAGGGGTATCGGTATCACTATTACCTAGGTGGTGATGCATATCGTCGCAATCATTGATAGTTGGGGCGTCTGTTATTTTTGCATTAGCTTCCAAATTTGAGCTCGTGGCGATATTTGTGTCATTATTATTATTCCACTCTAGAAATTCAAAAATGATATCTCTATCTTCATCTATATTTGTATAGTCATTTAATATTTCTAGTTGTTTATCTTCAATAATTCCATTTGAAGGTAGTTCTTCTTCAATAGTGACCGTATCTGAAGCTTCTTTAAGATCCCTCCATAACTTATATAGTTCTAAGTATGTGATATCCCCGTGCCATTCTTCCTTTCTTTCAAATGTTTCATTAAATAGATCTAAAACAGTCTTTTTATTAATTTGTTTTTCTATGCATCTCAAGGCTACGTTTTTATCAGGACTCATATTAACTTCTATATGTACATCTTCTCGAACGTTTGACTGAGGTTTTATACATTTACTATAATTGATAGCATTTGGATCAAATGG
This sequence comes from Kuschelorhynchus macadamiae, assembly GCA_030620095.1. NCBI lineage: Eukaryota > Metazoa > Arthropoda > Insecta > Coleoptera > Curculionidae > Kuschelorhynchus > Kuschelorhynchus macadamiae. The sequence goes on from JAUTXW010004366.1 coordinate 504,636, forward strand.
GAATAGTCCTGATGTACGAAAGCCTGCAACGATACTATCCTTGAAATTTCCATTTAAGAGAACTTTGTTTAAAGCAGCGGGCACGTCTTTTTTCTTCAAAGTTTCACCGTTATGTTGAAATAACCAGTTTCTTGTGATCTTTTTCCAAGCTTGCTTGAGAGGGAAAAAAAAGCGACGTCGAGTGGCTGCATAATATGTGTCGAATTAGGAGGAAGACACACTAAAATTATGTTTTTATCTCGACAAAATGTGCTAAGTGGAAGCGACAAATGTGATGCATGGCCGTCTAGAAAAACTACAACAGGACGTTGTATGTTGGTGTTTGATAGATAAGGGTCGAAAACATTGGCAAAATATTCGAAAAACTGCTCGCTCTGCATCCATCCGCTGTCACTTTTGCCAATGCTCCAGTTTATGGGCGCTGCCTCCAAGACCGATTTAGGCAAGCGATCATATTTAAAAATTGTTAATGGAGGAGCCATTTGACCTGCAGCGTTTACTGTCATTAATGTTGTTACATTGTCTTTCTTAGACGTTGAAGTTATGTCATAGGTGTTTTTTCCCTTTTCTCCCAAAATAAGGGCTCCTTTTGGTGATAGAAACACTGCAGTCTCGTCCATATTCCAGACTCTTTCTGGGTGACTGAAAACTTCAATATCTTCAATTGAGTCCTTGACTTCGGCAAACCAAGCCCTAATCTTATGTTCGGTAACGGCAGCGCGAGCTTTGTTTATATATTCTGAGTGTCTTTGGCTTATTCGAGGATGCCGTTTCAAGAAGGATTCAAACCATTTCCTTCCTGGTTTATTATGTTTAAAAGGAGTTTCTAACGGGTTCTTCTCCAATATTTGCTGGATAGAATATATTAATCCTTCCTTATTAACTGGAAACCCATGGCTTGCGTTGGTCAATATCCACTTTTCAAGTTGGTCTTCAATGTCCTTACCTAAAAAAGAATTAGTTTTCAAAGTACTTTTTTATGAGTAGTTGTCTAATATCTTTACCTAGAAAGCATTTTTTGCCAACTTGTTCCATCTTGGTCGAAGTTTTTCCACTTAATTTATCACGCAAAGTTGTTCTAGGCACACCAAAACTCCTGCTGGCCTTTGCCACCGCCATCCCATCTTGTTCGACTGCTTGAAGTGCACGTGTAAATTGTTCTTCTGTATATTGATGAATAGGACCTTTGTTCCTTTGTCCAAAATTACGGTCCTTCGACCTTTTTTTCTTCTTTGTTGGTGCCATTTTCGATGGAATATTAAAGCTAAAAACGGCACAACATTCGTCTAAATATATATATATATATATATATATATATATATATATATATATATATATATATATATATATCCCATCTGGCTATATATAGAAAAATGTGTTATCACGTGATCTATTTATAGCCACCTGTTATTTATAAAAACACAAGCCCAAAATTGACAAAACAGGTACATATAAATAAGCACAAACAATATATAAATGTGCAGACAACAAATTATATAATTTAAAAATTACCAAACATCTATTATAGGGTTTTTTACTTACCTGAGGTGCTTAGTAAAGACGACACTAACTTGTAAAAATATGACAAGGCGGGAAACAAATTTGCATAGATTTATAGGTTAGGTTCACAAATGCCATACACAAGTGTGACGTTAGGCATGATTGTTTGAAGACCGATTTTAGACCTTAAGCCAGCACAACATAAGGTATTATCTTAGTTATGAGAGAAAAACCGAGTAAGTGGCTATAACTGGAACAATGGCTATATGTGGTACATCGACCCTACATACCTGCGTAAAGCTTAGTTCTATTTGCCTTCAAGAGTACAAAACTACAGATTCCCCGGAGTATAATATTTTAAACAAAATCGCTCCACTACGCATCAAGAAAGTACTTTTTTGGTACACCTACAGTCTATAAACCAAACAACCTTTTATGTATGTTCCCAGTATGATAATCTGTCATTTCTGTTGAATTATATTCACGAATGTCTCCACCATAGCGCCACAGTTGCAAAGATACGATGTCTGCAGTCCAATCAGGACCTGGGTAATAAGTTTGTTCTGAAGATTTTAACACGTGACGCTATTGGTATTTTTTTCCTAAAATCTGAACAACGTTGTAGTTTAATAATGCACAGCGAATATTAGCCTTTTTCGTATTGCTTCGTGGATAAAATATATACAAGGCATTCATTTTGAATACTCTTGTATGTACTTCCTGCATAATTTTATAACATTAATGCAGAATTTTTTCTGAATACATTATTGAGAATTAATGAATAGCGATTTTTTACCGGGTAAGGTAGATCCGCAATCTGATTCGTTAATCCAATAGTTACTATGGTGGTAGAGTGGTTGTTATGTAGGAATAGTAAAAGTTTCTTCATGAAATATATACAATGTATATACAAATTATGACTTTACTTCTGTTAACTAAACAGTATGTTTTTGAGTTTGTTTAATTATTCGTAAAGGTTATAAAAAGTTTTTCTAACGATAATTTTGCAACCCAGAAAGTACACACCCTCTTCATCTCTCTTTAGTTGGATACAAACAAATTTGTTTGTTGTTAGTTATATCTAGTTCAATGTATTCTGAATTAGGAGCTTCGCAAGACCAAGGCCAAGACAAGTCTTGATCATAAAAAAATTTCTTATATTCGTTCTCGTTCCCGATTTCCGCAGTTTCAATTTTAATGCCTAAATAACCCTCAATTTCTTGACCAATTGGATTTCCCAATCAATAGTGGTTTTCGGAAGTACATTTCGGGGATTCATATAAATATACGAAAGTATATTTATTATTTATAATTATGTAAGAGAGTATATTAATATTATTTATAATTATATATATATATATATATATATATATATATATATATATATATATATATATATATATATATTTATAAATATATATATATAATATTTATCAAATATTTGTTAAACTATGCATTTTAGGGTAAATGGGACAAATTTACCATTATGATTTAAAACTTTCTATGAATAATTTTTGTCTCAGATATTTTTGATGTCGGTGGTACAAGGAGTTTCTAAACCAAGAGTTTTGAGACGCAGTCTTGGTCTTGGTCTTGAGAGTCAAGTCTTGGTATTGGTCTAGAGACATTTTTACAGGTCTTGTTCTATATATCTAGATAAAGGCAAAACGGGTCTTTTCCTTAATCTAGATTGTGGTCTCGGGAAGCCCTATTCTGAATCTGCTCGTATTTCATCTAATCGTGTATTGAAATTTTGTCAAAATAACAAAAAATAAACATTCTACTGCTGCTGCAATTTTCTAATAAGTCCTAACATTTGGATTTTTACTAAGGTAAGTCAAGATTTCAATACCTACTTTTTTTTAATAGTTTATTAGTCGAAATATATCCAAATAAAACATCAAACGTTGAACATTTCAGCTTAATTATTTCTTATTTATTGTTAAACAATCAGGCCAAACTCAACAATTCACCGCTGTTAAATAAATTTCTCAGAACTTTTTATAGTTTTAAAATTTTCAAATCGTTGTATTACACCTAGTTATTAAGTATTTCTTTGACCTAACCCGTGCGATATTCCAAAAACATATTAAAATATCTGGTAACTCTCAATAAACCTCAAGGCGACGCTTCTCTTTTTTTCTATGAAATTCGGGAACAAAGTAGAGCTCTAACACGTTTTCCTTGTCCTATTACGGGTAAAGTTCAAGTTTCATACATTTTCATTTTGGCGCATAGGCTGCTGTAGTATCAATAAGAATATATGAACTTATCGAAATTGATCAACTTGTTCAAACTTTCTGTAATATATTTAAAAGTATACTCAATTGCCAAATCGGAAATAGACCCATGACTTGCGTTACCTGTCAGAGTTAATGTTCATAACATAACATTGATAGGTATTTTGGAACAACAAAAATAATTCCATGATGTAATAATTAAGAAAAATATTTTTTGTCCCTACCAAGATTCGAACTCGCTTGAATGTTGAAATGTGAAATGTTGATGATTAAAAATTTTTTATAAGAAATTATAAAAATACTTTGTGACAGAAGCTACTGTTTATAAATAAATAAAATGTATCTATTTATTCGTTTGTTTTTTTATAAGAAATTATAAAAATACTTTGTGACAGAAATGTAAGTTTATTATTTTCAGTATTTCTACGTGAGTGTTAGCAGTTATATGTCAAAAATGTATTTACCAGAAATGACTTCAGTTTCGATTTTTTAGATGGAACACTCTATATTTTTACATTTTTAGATTCCTGAGACAATTCCGAATCAGAATGTGCCATTCTAAAAACTTTTTACGTCGACTTCATTTTTATAGCCATTTCTAAAATTACATCTAGGTAGACCTGAAATAATGACAGAATAATACAATCGCTAAGTTGTAGTGATTAGTCTGATAGCTAGGAATAAGAGAAGCTGATAAAATCAAATTTTTGTGCATAACTTTTTTTTTTCAAATGGTGACTCTTTTTAGACAAGCACTTTTTGAAAAGAGGATTTTTAATAAGCTTAAAAATAAGCCCAAAAATTAAATATTACTAAAAAATATACTCGATAATTAATTATTTAATTTTATCAAGTGTGCAATGGATATCCATGCTGGATATTAAGTAGGACTTTTAATTGTGACAGTTGGTTGATCAAGATTACTTACGTTGGATCTATCTATGCGTCATGTCACGTAAAGTCTGCCCAGCCTATCTCTGTTGATGAAAAGAATGCACGCCTATAACGCTCGGCAACGCAAAAGTGCTTGTCTGAAAGGGTCGTTATTTGAAAAAAAGTAGTTAGACTCTGGTGTAAAGTCCTTATGAACTTACCAATACATGCGAACAGCAGCCGGTCATCTTTTCGGAGAGCTGTAGGTTGCAGGTTCTCGGGTACACCTTTCGAAATTAAAATGGGCGCCACCTAATTGACTGTGACTCAATTAGGAAGAAATCTATATTGATATTTAAATGCAGACAAAATAAAGATTTGGAAGCTTTCAATCAACACTATATAAAGTGCAGACTGTCAAATTTTAATAATCACCTTGATCTTTTGTTTTTTTTTAAGAGTTGTTTTATAAAATAATTTTTGACATATGAAAATTTGCCTTACATTCAAAAATTCAATTGACATTAAGATATAAAAAAATAAATCAAGAAAATGTAAAATATATCAAATATGTGAAATGTGCGTTTTTACCATTATATCATCAACCTGTGAACATCTGGCGAAATGTCATGACACTAATACGTAAATATGAAAATTAAATTAAATAGCGCACAGGGAATCAAAAATTCATGAATTTTCTCTTACCACACTGCCGCAAGGAAAAAGTATAAAAATATAAAATATTTCGCCAAGGCTGTTTTACAAAAAATAGGTTACTTACTTTCTTTCTGCTACCTTATATAAAATTTATAAATATAAAAATTAAGAATTAATTCCAACAACTCTTACAGGAAGGAACTCCAAAACCATTGTAGAACTCTTGGTTTATGTACCCCAAATATTACACCATAAACTTGTTACTATATCCTAAAACCATATCTTGAATTCTTAACCTGAAACCCTACAAACGATTGTTTGTCTTAAAATAAAATCGACATGGAATGTGGAATGTGGAAAAACAAGTTATTTACAACACAACTATTCAAAGACATTGCCTTACCTCTAGTCATCTAGAGGGCTTCTTCGACGTCAACTGTCACCAACATAGGGAATTTCCAGACATCTAGAAAGGCTTCTCGAGGACCGACAGCCAAAACAAAATTCAGGACGCCATTCTGTTTATAAGAGATAACTGCGATTTAGCTCACAGCAGGAAACTAATTTGAAAATCGACTTACCACGTGGTTGATCAAATGTGGAACCAAACAAAACGGGATTAACATTTAGGGCCAGATAATGTCCATACATTGGCCTTAGGCTTTCAACAGCACTGCATTTTTAAAGAATTTACTCATGACATACTTTCAGTACTTTAAAATCAGCTCCAGAAAATTCGACGAAGTTTAACATTCCCCTCCATCATTCTTCCTCACTTCAGACTTATGCCAACCTAATGCCATAAAATAAAATAATAATTACAGTAGAGTTCACTGCTGGCGCCACTAGTAGAAGAGGGAGTAAGAACTCGATAATATTCGGTGTCCCCAACTAGAGCTGGCGAAATGTAATCCAATGAATTATGAATAAAACATATTGAGGTATGTAAAATGTAATTTACATAAAAATCTTGATAGTTTAAAGATTATATTTAACTGCAAAATTATAATGTTTAATTTCGTTTCAGATTACTAATGGGCTTAAAATAATGAAAAACCATCAGCAAAATATCTGTTTAACATTCCATACAAAGCAAACATAAAGAAAAGCAGCTTGGACAAATGAAAACAAAAAGTTATATAAACTGAAACTTTCTAATAGTTCGAGTGTTCTCAAAGTGTTAAATTGATATAAAAGGAGAGTATAAATATGTTTATCATAATTCATGTGAGTGAAATGGACTGAAAGAAGAAACCAAAAAAACAGAATATTTTATTGTAAATGAAAAAATTGTTATTTTCATTAATAAAGAAGGCCAGTATCTTATTAACTAAAACTGATTATATATTCAAAATATGTCACTTTCAATAGTAACACCCTATTAATAAAAATTCTATTAACTTTCTTTTAAAAAGTGTATGATATGTAAATTTGGAAAAATCCAACTCGTGGAGTTATTCGACAGAATAGTGTTAGAACGCTGTGTGAAAATCAGTAACTATATGACTAGCCAAATCTTGTAATTGCCTCACTGTTACTATAAACTAAATAATTATACATACATTTGGAAATGTTGTAAGACAAAAATTTGATTTTATTATTTTCTCTTGTTTTGACCGAAAATAACAAATACTAAAACTCCTTATATTTCATCTTACCTAAAGCCGCTGATATGCAAAACGCAAATATATGAAACCAAGAATCTTAAAGAACTCCCAAGACAATTGGGAGGAGCAGCTCCGGCTTGCCGTTTCTTTGAAACGTCCTATGAGACTAGAGGCACGTTACGCGAAGAACATTTTGAAAAATGAGACGGTTACTTTTATTGGGATATATGATATCCCATAAAAACTGTAGTAAACTTTTACAGCTTAGGCGTAGAGTTTTACCAACCTAATGCAATATTTAGTTTCACCCCCGTTCTACATCATACCAAACTTTATATTGAAAAATATCCGCGGTGAGCTGGTGTTATTATTCGTTGTATTTTCTAAGGGAAGGCAACGAAATTGACGTAATTTTAGTTTTAGAGCTTTAATATAATTTACAAGTAAAAAAAAAGAGGTTTAAACGAACTTTTTGGGATTTTTCGTCGGGTGGCTTAAGAGACTGTAATTTGCCCAAAAGTAAATAAAAGAAAACCGGTTTAGGGTCTCTTACAATCTTATCAACAGACATGCAAAAGCAGATCTTAGCTAGATGTACTTGAACAAAGGCATAAGGATCATTTAGACCCCTCTCTCTCTCTCTGTCCCTATGCTTTTTTTTATTTTAAATCTCCATATCTGTCTTTCTTTCCTCAACCCTGATTGCTTACTGCATTTTATTTTGTAGCCATGTTACAAATAAGTTACATACATTTTTGGCCGCTTTGTTTAAGACCAGAATATGCCGGCCTTTTGTTTACTTTTCTAAAAAAATATGTGTACATCTCTATGTTATTATTATGTTTGTGTTGAAGTAAACAATAAACGATTGTTATTATTATGACTTGTTGTCTCACAGTATTCCTGTGGTTGTATTTTATACTGACGGATTATACCAGTTAAGTTAAGTCAGTACAAAAAATAAAAATAAAAAAAAAGAAAATGGAAAAAACAATTGTGTATTAAGAAATGATCTAACTATGCTACATGTTTTCAAAATGACCGATTTCTGGATGTTCCTGTGAATGTCTGTAGTGAGTCCTTAAGCCAAATGCGGTGTAAACGTTGTTGGAGTGAGACCTGTTACTGACATGAGGAGAGGAACAATGATGACTCTTTCCTGTTTCCACAGCCTTTTTACTTCCATTGCCAAGTCGGTGTATTTGGCGATCTTCTCACTGTATTTCGCTTGGATGTTCTCGTCGTTGGGGACAGCCATGTCAATTAAATAAGTGATTTTCTCTTTAATGGATTGAAAGGTGATATCGGGTCTATTTGCGGGGATTGTTTTATCTGTGTGGATGTCAATGTCCCAGTAGAGCTTATAGTCTTCGTTTTTAAGTATAGATGTTGGTGTATAATGGCAGTAGGGGTCTGTGTTCTCCGCTAGTTTGTATGTTGTGGCTCATGCTTGATGAACGACCTTCGCTGCTGAGTTGTGTCTCGCGGTGTATTCAGTTGCGGCCATTATTCTACATCCACTCGCTCACTCTGCAGGTGACATCTCCTACACCTCACGTCTTCAATGGTTGTATCCTTGGTGATGTGCTTTCGGTAGTTTCTGGTTGCTATGACTTTGTCCTGGATGGCAAGCAGGAAGCCTTCTGTTTCAGGGAACAGCTGCCCTTCTTGTAACCACGTATATGAAAGCTTTTTATCTCTTCTTCCGTGAAGTGTTTTTTCAGACCAGGTGTTCATCTTTTCTAGTCGTGATTGGATGTGACTGTGTGCGTCTGCTGCGTGGCTCGTTTGAGACAGGTCGAGCGGTGTATAATTCTTGTTCGACTTTACTAATGCCTTGTGGAGTTTAGTTTGTTTGTTGTGGAAGAATTTTCTGAGTTCGTAAATTTGTTTTTTATTTAGCGATTGTATATCTATAATTCCCCTTCCTACTTCTTTTCTCTCGATGGTGAGTCTTTCCTTGCATGCCTTGGGATGTAACTTCCTGTGTTTAGTGAATTCAGAGCGTATGAGAATGTGAATGTTTTCTCTGCCTGTGTGTGACCATTTAATGATACCAAACGAATACGTAAGAATAGGTATGGCGAAGGTGTTAATAGCTTTCGTTAGATTTCTGGAATTCAGTTTTGTTTTTAATAACTTTGTGAGTCTGGTTTTAAATTCCGTCTTAAGTTCTGATTTGATATGAGTGTGGTTAATTTTGGTGCTTTGATGGAAGCCTAGGTATCTGTACGTTTCTTCTTTGAGCATGTTATCTATAGTTTCATTGTTGATTGTTTCCCCCGTAGGGTGGTCTTTCCACTGTCCTTTGTTGATATGAAGTAGCTTGCATTTACTTATACCAAATTCCATGTTGATGTCCAGGGTAAACGTTTCTGTGATTTTAAGGAGTTCCTTTAGCTGTGCCTTTGTGCTTGCATAAAATTTTATGTCATCCATGTACAAGAGATGGTTTATTTTGTGTAGGTAAATAACCTACACAAAATAAATTGGTGTTTAATTTGGAATCCGAAGTTTGTGTTATTCAGTGTGTTTGAGAGTGGATTGAGACAGAGGCAGAACCACAAAGCACTGAGTGAATCTCCCTGGAACATACCTCGTCTTATAGATCTCTTCTGTTTCGACGTGCTCTTTTTGTGTTCTCAAGTTGACTTTAGTTTTTCACGTACTCATGATTTGCGTAAGAAATTGCCTGAAGTTTTTATTGACTTTATTTAATTCTAGTACTTTGGTTAGCCAAATTTGGGCTATCGAATTAAAGGCTTTTTTATAATCTATGTAACCAGTATGAAGGTTTCCAGGTTTGTTCCATGATGGCGCTGTCTATAATGAGCTGCTCCTAGCATCCTCGGCTGTTTTTCCTGCACCCTTTTTGTTCTTCCGTTAGAATGTTTTTATATTATTCCTTGGGTGAGAAAACTGGGGAGTGTGCTACGTTTTAAAATAATTTCATTAATTTGGCGAGTGAGAGCTTCATGTGTAGAGTTAAACTGTTTGTACCAGAAGTTATGAATGTTATCTATTCCAGGACATCTCCAGTTATGCGTGTATTTGATTGTTTCTGCAACTTCTTGTGTTGTCATTGCAAAGTCCTCTTGTTCCTCTAAGCACTTGTGTCTGTCTTCTTCCGCTTTAATCCATGAAGCGTTATTATTGTGTAGTTTCGGTTCTGTATTCTGGTTCTGGTATTATTATTATGATTATAAATAAAGAAGGATTTACTTACAGCTGAAATTAGTCTAGAAGTTGAAACAGTTAGTTTCGATTTGCAAAAGGGTATTTTAATGTTTGGTTAAAATTAGAGGGTATTAGATAGTCTTAAGAAGTGGGATCGTGCGTTATACAATTTATTCTTGAGGGTTTAAAACTCACTGTTGTAACTAACTCATTTAATTTCAGGGCCACATTCTTGTGGTCATATCAAATTTAGGACCTTTTTTACAATTAAAAAGTACTTGCACTAATTAAAATGCAAAGACAATTTTGAGGGAATTTTCAGAAAATATAAAATAAAAAATTAGATAGATTTTAACTATTAAAATTTTGACATTATTTGACAAGAAATAAAAAATTTAAAACCAATTGTTTTTCTATAAAGTAATAATGACAGAAATAGGTTAAATATGTCAAATGTGTAATATAAAACAGGGGATGTTCAAAAATGTTTTAAAACTAGATAATACGTAATACAGTATATGGAACAAAATATTGGAGGTAACTAGAAAAAGAATTATTTATAATTTTTAAGGAATTATTCGTGGTTTAAATCTGTACTAATATATAAAAGACTTAGTTGACTGACTCACTGACTGACTCACTCATCACGCCCCAGCTCAAACCGCTTGAGCTAAAAAGCTAAATTTAAGCATACAGGTTGCTTTTAAGGTGTAGAGGTTCGATAAGAATGAATTTTGCAAAACTCAAATTCCAAGGGGGTGAAACCACCCCTTAAATATTATAAAAATTTTATTTAAAAAACGGCCAGTTTTTCGAAAAAACGCTTGAACACGTGTTTTTTTAAATTTATTCTTTTACATATTTTTAGATTTTTAAAAAATTCATATAAGGTGCTCAAGGGGGTGAAACCACCACTTAAATAATACAATATTTTTTTTTATTTAAAAACCGGATAGTTTTTCGAAAAAACGCTTAAACATGTGTTTTTTAATTTATTTTTTACATATTTTACAATTTTGAAAAAAATTCATACAATTTTGCCGGGGTAAAAAAACATCCCTTAAATACTTTATTTTTTTACATATTTTAAATTTTTTAAAGACCCAGACCAAGGGACTGAAACTACCCCTTTAATATTATATTTTTTATTTAAAAAACGATTAGTTATTCGGAAAAACACTTAAACTTTTTTATTTTATTTGATTACATATTTTAAGAATATTTATAAATTAATACAGGGTTTTTGAAAAAATCAGGTCATTGATTAATTTTTGCGATCTTTCTCAAACCGTTTGCCGTAGAAAGCAGATCTTATGCAAACAGCTTGATTTTAGGGTGCAGAGGTTCGATAAGAAGAGATTTTTCGAAACTCAGTTTCCAAGTGGCTGAACTACCCCTTAAATGTTTATAGTGAACTCGAAAGTTGTCTATCTATCCTTCCTCTATAGTTCTGATTACTGTTTACAGTGAACCACACAGTGAGGTTAAATTTGGACTTTAAAAAATCGCAGTAATTTAACTGTGTACGCTAACATTTTGAAATTTGTTCACAATCTAAAGTTTCGTAAAAAAAATACCCCACGCGCTAGGTGTATTAGCTTTCTTGTATACAGGGTAATGTGGAAAAATGTACCCATTTTTACTTTTACTTTACACATTTTATCTAGTAATGGCACCCCCTGTACATACTCAGAATCCTTCACAGATATTCCGATTTGTGTATATTTTTGAGCACTTTCCGATGGCCTAATCGGTTTTCCGGCAGGACGCCTGCTTTTTCTATAAAAAACAAAATGTATCAAAAAAAATTTTTTTTAGAAAAATTTCAGTTTTTCTAAAAAATTTCTACTGAAAAATGTCTGTTGCAAAATTTCGCTAGGACGTACCCAGTTCGAGCTATAAGCCCTCCAAAAAACTCTTTTTTCGAACGAAAAAAAAACGGTAAAATCACGAAACGGTTTCGATGCTCACCCAAAAACAATAGGGTCGTGTAGGACTCAAACAGCCATTGTTCCAGAAAGTTTCGATAAAAAAAATCTAAAATTGCGACCCGAACCGTGATACAACGAAGTTGACTTTTTTGGTCAATTTTACGTTACCACATCTCCGGTACCAAATACGGTACAAAAAAATCTGCAAACGAATCGTGTAGATCTACGTCTCCTCTAAAAACACATGTCAAATTCATCGCCCTATCTCTAATAGTCTCCGAAATATACCCACCGAAAGGTCGAAAAACACGGTTTTCTGAAATGACACGACCTACACCAGGTTTTCGTCCCCGAGTGTGAGAGCCATAGTAACAAACGGGTGGGGAGAAAGCATAAATAAGTTGTAATGCCATATATTTGGCATTCATAATTGTGAGTGACTAAAAGGTCTATTTTAGTGCCTTCCAAGTAATTATTTTTTGGGTTATAATTAATAAGGAAATATAATAATAAAATCCATTCCAATAATAAATTCTCACACTTTATTTCGGTTCTTATGGAAGCGTATATTCCATAGTTAGTCTGAGGTTAGTACTTTCATCAATTCTCAAAATAAAATATAGTTAGTCGCAAATGTTCCACAATTCCGCACGAAAAGAGCATTTCTGTTTGGTATTAATTTACCACCTTAAAGTCCACTCTCCAGGGCAGTTTACAGAAATTCCTTAAACCATTAGAGTCATTTCCCGTTCTACAAAAGTTTGCCTTTTTTAGTTAGGAATTGATGTCTCTAAAGATCGGAATTTAACTTCCTTAGACGTGTTTGACGTACATACGAAAACACCAGGAAACTCTGGAGGTTCTACTGGGAACTTCAAGGACGTTAAGAGAGTGGATTGTTTATATTATATAAACTACGAAACTTTAGTGTTGCCATTGGTAAATTATTCTCGTTTTCAACTTTGCTTAGGGGCAATAAAAGGAAAGAAAGTTGAACCGACGGCAGAAAGGAAAGTTTACTTTTAAATTAGGCCACAAATTATTTTGAAGATTAGTGTTTACGGGAAGGCAAAAGTTCCAATTGCCTTAAATTGTTCCCAAATTTGTTTGAACGGCCGTTAAATGTTTACTGTTTTAATTTGCATGAGACTCACATAGAGTTTAAAGTTTTAATAAACTAATTATTTAATTAATATGTGTAAAGACTGACAACATTCATGGCAGAAAATAGATTATAATTTCGAGATAATTGATTTTTAATTTCTAATTTTTTGCCTGTTGGCTTCGAAAACAATAATACAGTAAAACCTCTCAACAACGGACAGTAGCCGAGTAACCGTGCCGCAGAAACTATCCGTTGTATAGAGGAGTCCGTTGTGGGTAGTGAACAAATTAAATACCAATGTAATTTTATTTAGAAAAATATTTTATTTTTAAGTAAAAAAAATAATTATGTTTAGTACAAATTATTAATACAATTGTTACTACGTATACACCAAGATCTTTTAAATACATATATGCATAAGATAAAAGTGTACTACCTAATATAAATTATTATACTACTTACATATACAGTTTGATACAGTTCCACTTTATAAAAAGTTTCTATTTAAAAAAAATTATCAAGTGTTGTTTGTCTTAAACTAGTTAATTAATTTTTAATATTTTGAGATTCCATTTTAGACGCAACTTCTAAGACTTTTTCCCATAAAACAGAATCTCCATATAACATACAAAAGTTTTCAATATACCTTAACATTTTATATGCTTCCTTAATTGGAAGAAATAATTTCTTCATCATCACGTTCTCACTATTTTGAAATTCACCGATGCACTCACGTACACTTATGTTAGGATCTTCCGTGAATAAACTGTCATTAATTTCTGAATATGAAGTTAAGTCGGAAGAGAATACATTGATGTTTCTACATAGTTTCGATAGTGGCACATCATCTTCACTATCGTAGTCAACGTTTTCTTCGAGAATTTCGTCGCATCCAGCTTTGCGGAAGCAGTTATTGGATTGGTCTTGGATTTGACTTTTTTCCATGCAGCAATAATCCAAATCAAGGCACTTACACATTTATGGTTTTCTCCAATTGTTCGGTAGATTCAGAATACTCCGTGGATGACAAAAGTCGCTTGATTAAAAACTTTCTGTAGTGATTTTTAAAATTTTGAATCCCGCCCTGGTCCAATGCCTGGCAATGTGATGTCGTATTTGGCGGTAAAAATTTATTTTAACATTTTTTAACTCCAATTTTGGGTGAAATACAGCATTATCCAAAAATAAAAGTACATTTCGGTTTTCTCTTTGCATTTTTCGGTCAAATTTCATCAAACTATTCGACATTACATGCCTTGTCATCCACGCTTTCTTGTTATAGTACCATTCAAGTGGTAATTTTTCCACGCTTGATCGTTTAAAACAACGGGTTTTTTTACTTTTTCCAATCACCAGTACATTTTCTTTTTCTCCATTCATAACAGAACAAAGTAAAATAGAGAATCTCTCCTTGGACGCTCTCCCGCCAGTACATGTTTCGCCTTTTAAAGTAAACGTTTTATTTGGCAAGGCGCGGAAAAAGATTCCCGTTTCATCGGTGTTATAAATGTCTCTCACTGCGAAGTTTTTGATAATATCACATAATTTCGCCCGCCAATCAGTTACCTGAATCAAGTCTACAGCCGCTGCTTCGCCACAGATGGATTTGAAAAAGATATTATGACGTTGACAGAACTTCTCCAACCATTCATTTGATCCTTTAAAACCATCGACTTCTAGATTCTTCGCAATTTCTTGTGCTTTTTCCTTTATTATTGTACCGGATATTGGAATGTTTTTGGAGCGTACTTTACAAAACCAGTCGTAGACAATTTGGTCTCTGGCAGGACCCTCAGTTTTCGCAATTTTTTTTCTCTTTCATGTTCCCGGTCTCGGCGATTCGCTTGTTAAGATCGCTATTGTTTCTCAAAATATCACTAATTTGAGAATTTCCTACACAGAATTTTTCGGCTAATACTCTAACGCTAAGATTGTTTTTTTCTGCGTACTGGATTATTTCAACTTTTTCTTTAACACTCAAAAACTTTCTTTTGTTTGAAGACATATTGATCGCACCAGGGTAACATCAAAACTAAGATATTCTATTGATGAAGTTTACAGTGTAGAAAAATAAGGTGTCGTATTTATTATACAATTAGGTTACAAATAGGTAGGCGCCGCGCCGCTTATTAGCGTAGATCTAAATATTGCCCATAGTGTGCAATAAAAATACCGGCATTAAATGTGGGTTTTTCAAAAATGATCTGAACATCTGTCCGTTCTGAGGAGGTATAGGTAACTGTTTTTATTAAAAATGTTTAAAATTTGACTGTCCATGTCCGTTGTTGAGAGTGTCCGTTGTCAAGAGGGTTTAATACACAGGAACACAGGAATACATATACTGACGGTCGGTGACTTCAAAATTGTTCGTTCAGCAGAGGTGTCAATTGTTCGGAGGTGTCCGTTAATGGAGGTTTCACTGTATTTGTATTACATCTAAAACACTTTATTGCCCGTTTTTGAAGGTGGAGGTTAATCATGAGGTAACTAATTATCGACTCATAACTATAGTAAATGCTATCTCGAAAATTTTTAAGATAGTTTTCTTTAATCGAATATATAACTTGATTAAATATAACTTCTCTCAATTTCAACATGGTCTTTTGCCAAATAGATCAAAATTTACTAACGTGCTTACCTTTTCACAATTTATCCATAATTCTTTAAATAATAAAACACAAGCTGATGTAGTTTATACAGATATGGAAAAGGCGTTTGATAGGGTGTCACATAGTGTTGTAATTGATTCCTTGAAAAAAATTAATTTAGTGTATTTAATCCAGTCATATTTAAGTAACAGAAAGCAATACATTGGGGGTTTCAAAAGAATCTAACTTAGGACCCCTATTATTCCTAATAGCTATTAATGATATAAGCCGAGTTATTAAACGTTCTACTAAGTTACTGTTTGCTACTGACTTTAAACACTTTATAGAGGTGATAAATGACCATGACTATAATTGTTTAGAGGAGGATATAAGTAGTATGGTTAATTGGTGCAAGGCCAATAGTTTTAACCTTAATATAAGGTAAGAAAATCCTCAGCAATGTCTTGCACTTAAAAAGCATATTGTGAGCAAAGAGTATTTTATTGATGAGGTGGCCCTTCCAAATCCAAGCAAATCGATTCCAAACGTATCTCGGATAACCGGAAAATCGAGGTTGTACATCCCTTCAGTGCTAAAAAAAAATTGATACCGCCCGTATAAAATTAGCCCAGTGCAACTATTAACCAACGCCTCCATTTACCAGACCAGACTGAGGCAAGATATCCTGTTGTTCAGAATAATTTTGTAGTCTGATGAGGTTTGTTTTACCACAGCCGGAATGTTTAATAGAAAAAACAAGCACCATTATCGGGTAACAAGAAATCTACATATAATTGAAGAGCGAAAGCGACAAGGGCAGAAGTCAGTAAATGTGTGGTGCGGCATCTTGGGAAACCAAATTATTGGTCCGATATTTATTGAGGGTCTATTAACGGGGGAACAGCTTTAAAGTTACCACATATGAGCAGCTTCCTTTAAACCCTTAGAAACCAAATAATTTGGCACCAAGATGATACACCACCACACAACATTCGAGAGGTCACAGATTTTTTAAATGCTCGATATAATTGGCAAATATAGCCATATTAATTGGCCTGCGCACAGTCCCCACCTTACACCTTTGGACAATTTCTTTTAGGGAAACCTAAAGAATTAAATGTATCATAATAGAACGAACAGTGTTGACGAGTTGCGACAAAAAATAGTGTAGGGAATTAGGGTTTTAAATACAGAATTTCCCACCTTCATTACCCAAGCAATTAGGAAACTGGAAAAAGTGTTTTAAAATTTCTTGGATAATGGAGGGGGTCACGTAAATAGGCTGTAAAAATATTAATTCCTAGTTCTTGTTTTGTTTTTGTTTGTTCGTTTGTTATATAATCACAATAAATATATTTTTTTACCAATTAATGTTTTGTTTTTGTTGGTGACATTCCATGAGTAAAGTGATTTAAGTATCTGTTGGATTGCGTTCAGGTCCAACAGGGCTCCTTTGTTTTTAGTTGACATTTCATCATTTCATGGATACCGCGGTTTAAGTATGGCTGCATATCTGCGAAATTGTCATATGTGGTAACTTTAAAGTGAATTATAAGGGAAAATAAGGAGAATTCAAAAATGTCAAAAAGTACAGGGTGTCTCATTTAAAATAACAAAGTTGATGGTATTTTAGTGATTTTCCGATCGTCTTTTGTTTTTAAAATTGCCGCCATGTAAATCTTTAAGAAATTCCTTATAACTTTCGTAGAAACCATTTCTTTGTATCTTGAAAAAATAAGTCTCTCAGAGGGTCGCAAATTATAAAAGATAACCCTGTATATTCACATCACACTCTTAACAATTCAATTGATGAAACCATGGCAGTATCGCCTGCGAAATATTTCAAATAAAGCACCTCGGAAGGGTGAATGGGGTAACGTTAGTGTAAAGAACGGAATAAAAAACGGCTGATTTTTTTTTCTAATTTACATATAAATTTGACATTATTTAAAATTATATTTCTGTACTATACATACAGTTAAGAGAGGTCTGCAAAAATGAATGTATTATAAAGAAATTATGATTGTTGAGTTTAGACCATGTCTAAATGGAATTACTTACAGACGATTCGCCTTTAGAACACTGAATGCACCCAGCTTTTTATCCTGCCTTGTTCCCATCTAACCTTAGAAACGTGTTACTATCTATCATCAACATGTTGTTCTCTGATAATAAAATACGGTTAGTAAAGTCGTAAATGTTCCACAATTGCTGCCCGAAAAGAGCATTTCTGTTTGGGATTAATTTATCACCTTAAAAAACCTTCTACAGGACAGTTTACAGAAGTTCCTTAAGCCATTAGGGCCACTTTCCGCTTCCCAAAAGTTTGTCTTTTTTATTTAGGAATTGATGTCTCTAAAGATCGGCCTTTAACTTCCTTAGCAGTGTTTGACGTACATACTAAAGCACCAGGAAACTCTGGGGGTCCTTTTGAGACCTTCGAGGATGTTAAGAGAGTGGATTGTTTATATTATATAAACTACGAGACTCTAGTGTTGCCGTTGGTGAATTATTTTCGTTTTCAGCTTTGCTTAGGGCCAATAAAGGGAAAGAAAGTTGAACCGACGGGAAAGAGGAAAGTTTACTTTTAAATTAGGCCACAAATTATTTTGAAGATTACTGTTTGGGAGAACGGAAAAGTTCCAATTCTCTTAAATTGTTCCTAACTTTATCTGAACGGCCATAAATGATCACTCTTTTAATTTGTAAGATACTCGGATATTAAAGTTTTAATAGAAAATTTAATTAATATGTGTTAAGACTCTTGTAGGAAAAAAAAAAATAAAATAAATATATATATATATATATATATATATATATATATATATATATATATATATATATATATATATATATATATATATATATATATATATATATATATATATATATATATATATATATATATATATATATATATATATATATATATATATATATATATATATATATATATATATATATACTTGTAGTACTGTTTATATGATAGACGTTTCGTTTTATTTTGTCATATCGAGCAATCTGTTATTTATACAAGCCTGCCTGATGATAGATATATATATGTGACATATATATATATAGCAATTCTTATTTTAGGCCGTTTTTATATTAAATATTTCTGCTATTATATATATATATATATATATATATATATATATATATATATATATATATATATATATATATATATATATATATATATATATATAATATATATATATATATATATATATATATATATATATATATATATATATATATATATATATATATATATATATATATATATATATATATATATATATATATATATATATATATATATATATATATATATATATATATATATATATATATATATATATATATATATATATATATATATATATATATATATATATATATATGTATGTATTTATATATAAATATATACATATATTGGATAGATAATTTTTTGTGAAAATCCCTCTGTATAGGGGAGGGCAACATATTTTGTATCTTCTTCTGGAGTGCGGTTATTCTTATAACGAGACGTGTTGTATAACGTGTGCGTGCGTTGTTTATTTATTCTATTAATGTGTTGCTCTAGGAAATGATTTTTTAGTAATACATTTTTTACTATTTTTAGAGTCTTTTTTCTGTATTCTGGTGATATTAACTGCAAGGCTCGATCAGCTAAACGGGTTTTTACACTTAATTTTTGATTTTTTGAATGATTTGAATTATAAATCAGATATCTCTCAGACCAAGTATCTTTTGTGTACCATTTTGTTTGAATTTTGTTGTTGTTCTTTAGGAGGGTCATATCTAAAAAGTTTATTTGATTATGTTGCTCTACCTCATACGTGAATTGTAGTTTGTGGTGAAAGCACTTGAATTCATGTACAGTTTCGTTTAGTTTATTATTTGGAATTGCTATTAAACAATCGTCAACATATCTTTTAAAGAATATAGGTTGAAAATTCAGTTTAGCTAAAACTTTTTCTTCCAAGTACTCCATTACTAACTGTGCCATTGTTGAAGAAACTGGAGAACCCATTGCGCCGCCATCAGTTTGTTGGTAGAATGTTTCTTTATATTGAAAATAATTTGTTGATAATGTGATTTTAATAATTTCTATAAACTTTTCCAATGCTAATTATGTATGATCTTTTAATAGGTTCCATTTTTCATTAATAATAATAGGTATAAGTTCATTAGGTATGTTTGTATACGAGGAAGTCACATCTAGAGGTATTAGGATGTGATTATCTGGTATGACCACTGAATCTATAACATTTTTGAAAGTAAAAGAGTCTTTAATGTAGAAGTTGTTTAGACCGGTAATATTGGAAATGCAATTTGACAAATATTTAGACAAATAATAAAACGGAGATTTAATACTTGAAACGTAAATTTTTGGAGCTACGGCATTATGAATAATTAATTTTTTTTGCATCAATTTCTGTAAACATTTTCTTATTTAGTAAACGTTTTATGGTTTGGTTGTTTTTATTTTGATAGATGTTAGTGGGATCATTTTTAAGTTCTTTGTATATATTTTGATCATTTAAGAGTCCTTCCATTTTGGTTTCGTATTCTATTGTGTTCATTATAACAGTTTTGTTGCTTTTAT
Source organism: Kuschelorhynchus macadamiae (assembly GCA_030620095.1). Classification (NCBI taxonomy): domain Eukaryota; kingdom Metazoa; phylum Arthropoda; class Insecta; order Coleoptera; family Curculionidae; genus Kuschelorhynchus; species Kuschelorhynchus macadamiae. The sequence continues at coordinate 524,929 of JAUTXW010004366.1, forward strand.
CTGATTTTAAAATTGTAATTTGGGAAATGTGTTTTATAAAGTATTATGTTTTATTAATTTGCTTATTAATTTTAATTTGAAGATTGTTTGTTTTAATTTTTTTATATCTAAGTTTAATTTTATGATTAGTTAATGTGTTTGTTATTTCTGCCCTAATTGTGTGTTTTATTACTTCTGGTTTTCCTTGTATGGCTGTTTCAATGCCTGCTATATATTCACTCATTGGTAAGTCTTTTTCATTGGTAATGTCTATAGAAAAATTAGGTCCTAGTGCTAAAATTTCTTCAACTTCATTTGGTATTTGAGTGTTAGAAATGTTATGTAGCCATTTTGAGGTGTGTATTTTGACATTATTTTTTGGTTTTATTAAATTATTGAGTTTTTTAATTTGTTGGTTTTTAGTTTTTAGAAGAAAATTATTTTTAATTTCAAATTCCATAAATTTAGATACTACGATTACAGTCCTTTTTATATCGAAACCCCAACATTTTCACTAATTTTGACAACGATTTTAGTCCAGTTTCAAATATGCCTCGATTTTTTAAAGTTTTTTTTAAAACTTGAAAGGTTATATTAGTTTTTGATGTGTATAAATCGTAAATTGCATTACGAACATCCATTTTTACATTGTCACTTAAGTCTTCTGTCTTTGGCTTTTTTCGTGTACATTTCTTAATCTTCGAAGAACGGTAGTAAATTATGCTTTTTTTCATGCGCAATTTTCTGCACAGTCCTTATACCGATTCCCAGAGCTTTTGTCTCCTGGATATTGGCCGGTGAATTTTCATTTTCATAATATTTTATTAGATTTAATACCATTTTTTTCGCTTGTGGATGCAGAAAACCCGAAAATTGTTTTCTATTATTTTTGCAACTGCTGGTATTTATATGTTTATCCTCTATTTTCATATGAAAATATCATAGGTCTATCTAATTCATCTTCTGAATTTTATGAGCAGGATATGATTACACGTAATAAAAGAAAAACAAACTTAAAAAGTTTTTCGTTGATAAATCGTATGACCCGCACGATAACATTGACAGCAGATTGAACAATTATGTTTCTTTATAGGATATTTTGTACTTGTTTGTGAATTTATAATATAATCTTTAATGGACTTCAAAGGAAAATCGTTATTCATAGAAATCTGCATTATAATATCACGCTCCTTATTAAAGACCAAGGGAAGAACAATGGTAAATTGCACAATCGATAGAAAAAAGAGTTGAACGCGGCGAATTTATGTGTGTAAGGAAAGTGTCAAGCATAATGAATAATATTATCCGTGGACGATGTTTTCCGGTAAACCTTAAACTCTATCCTACTGTGTTTCCTCGATAACAAAAGGTCAAAAAACTCTTTCAACTGTTGTCTGTTGCCATTCCACATAATGGAAGGTGGCAAAATAACTTTTCATTATACTGTTTTCCAAATTATTCATGAAAAACTCACTCAGAAATGGCGACAAACAGGAATCCATAGCTAGTCTAGACCTTTACCTATATAACTGCCATCTGAAAACAAAATTGTGTAAAACTAAGATAATGGAATTCTTGTTAGAATATTAACTATGAAAACCCCATACGTCCCTAAAGACCCTATTTACCCGAAATGAAAGCTTATAGCAGTGTCATCTTTGTGAATCTTTGGCAAGCCATAAAGTAAGGGTGTTTTCGGGTTCATGGGATATAATGTATCTTTTGACATGTTAAAATACTATAAGGTTGTTAAAAATGTGCCCAGTCTACATTTTAACCTAGTCAAAAATGAGTTTTTTAGGTCTCAATTTGTTTTTTCAAAATCAACAGAGTTCAAGAAACCGATAACCTTGTCAACATAACCAGTTCTTTTCGTAACTACCAAACCAGATCGTTCGATTTGATTTTATTTTGTTTATTCACGTAAGACTTAACCTCATTTTAATATCGATCAAATATGCATAATTAGTTATATATTTTGTTGTACTTTAGTGTGTTTTATTCTATTTGTAAGGTATTGTTTTCGGATTTGCCAGGCTGATTTTACTAAGGTTGACTCTGTTGTTTCTAGGTCTGATGATGCTCGAAAGTGCGAAACATGTGTTATATTAATAACTATAATTTACTGAGACCGAGACTTGGAGTCTTTTTTATGATTGTTTTTAGAACTAGGTCTGTTTGGGAAATACGCAAAAATTTTTTCGATTAATATCCTTTCAGTTAAATGTAATTTTAAGGCGGTTATGTTGTCAGTGGCAATGGCCCTCCCAGGTTTTATATTTTATCTTCCCTAGATATTAAAACATATATATTTTCTGTCTGTCTATCTGTCGGTTCGCGAAATAGCTACAAAACAACTTACCCAATTAATTTCAAATTTTGGACAATTTAGGGTGATATGGGAATGACTTGCTGATAGTTTTGAAATATTGCTAAAAACTTATTTCCAATTTACCACAAGTGTTGCACAAAAATCAAATGTTAAATAGAATGAACTGGTAACGTTTTGGTATGAATTTAAGATAGCAAAACAAAAAAGCGGCCCAATAAAATAGTCAAAAAATCAGCCTGTAAGAATAATGTAGTGGATCAATTTCAAATTTTGTGAAAGCAATAAATGTGATGTAGAAATAAACTCGTAAATTTGTGATACGAATCCAAGATGGGGAGACAAAATGGCAGCTAAATAATTGTTTTCAAAAATATTAAAATCTTAATCAACATAAGAAACAAAATGGCGGTCTTAAAAAATCAGAATAAAAAAACTTTACGATGCCACAGAGGGCCAGAATCACTGAAAACATTGAATATCTCCAAAAAATATATATTATTATTTCTCAAATCTTGTTATCAATTTACAACAAGTAGGCTTTGGAGCGTCACAAAACAAATAATTTTTTTATGATGAATGCAGATGATGGGGGTAAGTTTTTACTGTTTTTCTGCTCTTTCTAACTTTTTAATAATAGTTTCCCATATTTGTATAAGGGTCATTTTTGTTAATATATATATTTCAAAAATAAACTCTCCAATTTATGAACGATTAAAAAAAAAGGTAGAAATATCGTATTTTTCTTATACATGTAATTCGCTTGGGTGTTGTTTATACTTTTATGTCGCGCAAAAAAAATCTGCCCCAAACTGCCACCCATTGTGGTAGAGCATATTATTCTGTTGGATGCATAGAGTCCCTATAATAAAAACTGCTATCAAAAAAATAAAGATTTAGCAGCTTAAGTCGATTAACTTGCACTTTAATAATTATTATGATAGGTTTTTAATCTAAAGGTTCGATAATATGTATTATTTGGTACCTAATGGTGTAAAAATAATGAGGGTTACATTAAAATGCATGAAGCACTTAGAGATGTCATTATAAATAAGATGTGTATAACATAAAAAGGCCTTAAGCATAACTTCTAATGAATTTAAAAATATTTTAGATTTGATGTCCCACCCAGTTCAAATCAGGCAACTATTTGAAAACGGCATAGAAAGATCAAAACTCAACACTTTTTTAAGATCGGTTTTATGCACAAAATGTACACAAAAAAATGATATGAAGGTCAAAGAATACTCCCGAGTTTATTCACTTGAATTTAGAAGAAGGTGGCAGGCTTCGAACAGAACTAAAAACCGTTTTTTAGTTACTAATGAAGCATGGCTCAATAAAACCATTAAATTCGAATGTGTGGCTATAAAAACACCTGGGAGGCCTAAGTCAATTTTCAAAATCTCTCGTACTCCGGCAAATTTAAAAGAACTGAGTAGTTAAGAAAAACTGAAACAAACGAATTGGTATTCGCTACTAAACTTAACTTAAAAGCTGACGGAAAATATGAAGTTGCTAAGTTATTACCGGATAATCAGAATTTAGCAAATATTGATAAAAACACATTGAAAAATAAACCATCTTCATTAAGTCCTGATAAAGCTTTGGCCTTATTTGTCGATACGAAATTGACCAAACGTTCATATCAATATTTAAGAAGTAATGCCAAAGAAAATTATTTTGATATGTATCCCAGTTATAACAAGGTAAGAGAGGCCAAACAATTATGTTATCCGGAAAATATAAGTGCACAAGAGCATTGTGTGGTTGTACCTTTACAATCTCTTTTGAACCACACAACTATAAGGTTTATGTCAACTTTAGAATTAGAGGAGCAAGCTTTTGACAATCCCACTTTTAAAAGTAAAAGTAAAAACCAAAAAATTATTATATGGCATAATCCCCGCCCATCATCGACTGTTTATTGTCGGCCTTTAAAGATGCAGTTCTTAAAAGAAACAATAGCAATTTCAAAAAAACTGAAAAAAGACTTGGACGAAGAAATAGCCAATTTATCCCCAACAATACACAAATTAAAAAATAACTCAGTTATAACAGTAAAACATAAATTCTTTTGGTCAATGGTTGATAACAAAATGATAAATTCGATTACTGACACCTCATCTCAAAAATGTTATCTCTGCGGTGCTTCTCCAATCGATATGAATGACATTGGCAAAGTTTTGGAAAGAGCTATAAATGACAATTACCTTTCGTTTGGAATAACATCTCTCCATGCATGGATAAGATGCTTAGAGTGTATACTGAAAATTGGTTATAGAATAAAAATAGAAAAATGGCAAGCACGTGGCGAAGATAAAAATGTCATTTATGAAGAAAAGAGTAGGATCCAAACAGATTTTCGTTCTCGATTAGGGCTTCTGGTGGACCAAACAAAGCAGGGGGCAGGTAATACAAATGACGGCAATACAGCCAGAACATTCTTCCAGAATTACAAGGTGTCAGCTGAAATCACCAAAGTTGATGAAAAACTCATATATCGCTTTTATGTCATACTGCAAATAGTTGCCAGCGGATTCTCTATCAGAGTGGAAGAATTTCAGCAGTATTGTATTGACACAGCACGGTTATTTGTAAATTTGTATCCATGGTATAGAATGCCCGCATCAATACATAAATTATTGATTCACAGCTCTGAAATAATCAACGCAATTCCTGTACCTATCGGACATTTATCAGAAGAGGCACAGGAAGCGAGAAACAAAGAATACAGAAGAGCAAGAGAACGAAACTCTAGAAAATGCAATAGAGTAATGACAAATTTAAACGTTTTCAATTATATGCTTATCACCTCTGATCCCAGAATAACATCTCTAAGAAAGCACAGTCCACCACAAAAGAAAATGTTTAGCCCAGGAGCGCTAAACATGTTCAAGTCTTATGAAACAACTGAGATTACAAGTAGCGATGAAGATTCAGACTAGTGTAATATGAAAATTGGAATCGTTTTTCACAGCTTCACTACAATAATATTATATTTTATAAATATTAAATCGATTATTATCTATTTTATATAATACATATATAATATATACTTTAAGATTGTTTACAAATATTGTCATTGTTATTAATTATTTATCTTATTGTTTAAATATAAAAATTATCAATTACGTTAATTACCTACATACCTACATATCTAAGGATTTATCTCATTTTCAAAGTTTCAAATTGTTTTTGATACCATAATAGGAAATTGAATATGTATTATTTTAGTTGTAGCTTGTTTTCAGTAATCAAAATTATTTAGCCGGGTACAAGTTCTTGGTATCTTAGTAGAAAAATCATGTAGGGTGTATAATAGTTTTCACTTGTTACTTATTTGATAATTATTTTTAAGTTAATTAAATATTGTATTTTCAAAATAATTACAAATAAAATGAGGGTACAGCTGTTAACATACTTTTATGCAGTTGCCTTTATAAAAAGCTGATTATTTCTGACTTTTAAGACACCCTGTATGACAAATATTTTCACATATTTAGTGCTTCTAAGGCTCATAAATTTTTTGGAAATTAGTTAAGGTATGATTTTGACCTGAATCAGCGAAAATATTATTTTTTATGTGTATTAATATTGTAACACCCTGTATAAACCATTTCCTATGGACTAATGATTGTTCATTTTTTCATATTTTGTATTGATTTTGCAATTGAATAACATCTATAAGCAAAATAATTTTTCCATAAAATATGGTCCGCTGGCCCTCTGTGATGGAACAAAATGGCTCTTAAGAAAATTGTTTGAAAGGACAGTACATATTCAGGGTGTTTCACGAAGAAATGGACATAGTGAAATGGTGGGTAGTATGAACCAAGGGCCTTTCATATCTGAAAAAAATGTATATATACGTATATATATATATATATATATATATATATATATATATATATATATATATATATATATATATATATATATATATATATATATATATATATATATATATATATAGTGATATATAAAATAAATATTTTTATTAAGATTATTTCTTCAGGTTGTTTTGAGCTTAATTTAAGTTTTTTGAACTGATGTTTTAAATATTTTAGTAGGCCTCTGGGCTCTCCTCTATCACCTGTGGTAGCGAATATCTTTATGGAAGCCTTTAAGGACACTGCTCTAACATACGCTGTACTAAAACCGAAGCACTGGTTTAGATATGTAGATGATACTTTTGTTGTTTGGCCTCATGGACAGGATAATCTCCTCATATTTCTGGACCACCTTAATCAGCAACATCGTAATATCAAATTCACGGTGGAAATTGAATCTAATGGAACAATTCCCTTTCTAGATGTATGTGTTCAAAGGAAGGAAAATGGTACATTAGGACATTCTGTGTATAGAAAATCGACGCATACAAATAGATACTTAAACGCAAATTCTCGTCACCATCCAGCACAAAAGAAATCGGTTATTAACTCACTAGTATTCAGAGCTATTTCGATTTCTGACCAAGATTCTTTCATCGGAACATCGGAAACATCGAAACTAACCGAAGCTCTTAGAGGGAATGGCTATTATACTGAAGATATTACGCGTTCAATTAAAAGACATAGTAAACCAACTCCGCCAAAGGAGAATGATCAAGAGCCACCATTGGGTAGTGTTCTTCTTCCCTACATACAGGGCACTACGGACAAAATAGAATGATTACTTCGGCGGTCCAACATACGTACAATCTTCAATACACATAAGAAGATTGGACAATGCTTGCGATCCCCGAAAGATCTTGTACCTTTCAAAAAGGAAAAGTATATAAAAAGAAGAAGTATATAAAATTCCTTGCTCCTGTGGAGAAGTGTATGTGGGAGAAACAGGACGCTCAATATCAACTAGACTTAAGAAACATGAACGATGTATTAAAAAGAAACAAATTGTTCAATCTGCTGTAGCTGAACACCAGCATAACACTGGCCATTTCATAAATGTAAAGGAAACCAAGGTTCTAGCATTGGTTCCAGGTTTTTATAAACGAAAAGTTAGAGAATCTATTGAAATATTTAAACATACAAAAAATTTCAATAGATATACGGGTTACGGTCTACATCACACGTGGAAACCGATCTTAAAGCCCGCCTGAATCTCGTCGAGCTCATTCAGTGTTCAGATCTCGTGGAGTAAAGATCCCTGAAGATACCTCGTGCAATGGAAGGCGAAACGTCGGATAGTAATTCCAATTTCACACAGTCTAATCCCAAGAACTATACCAAGGCTATACTAGGCCGCCATTGTATTCCGCCATCTTGGATTCGTACCACAATTCTACGCGTTTATATTTCTATTACACTTAACTCTTGCAAAACGTTTCAAATCAATCTAATAAGTAGTTTTCCAAGCTGATTTTTAATTAAATATTTTATTAGGCCATTCGAGTATCGTATCAAAGTTTTACCAGTTCATTTCAACATAATACTCCATTTCTTTGCAAAATTTGAGATAAATTAAATAAAGTAGTTTTTTGGTTTTAGCTTTTTTATACATTTCATTAGGCCGCCATTGTGTTCCGCCATATTGTATTTTTAAAACAAATTAAAAAATATGTACACAAATACACAATTTGTTCATTACCAGGTCTCTTTGAGATAATATGGACACTTTTTTCAATATTGTATTTTTACCAAAATGTTGCCAGTTCATCCTCTTATGACCCTTAACTGGAAACTTTTGGAAATAGAGTAAATAATGATTTCAATATTTTGTACAATAATGAACAGTTAATATAAAAGGAAAACATATCTTTACTAGGAGTTGAAATAGACAGAAGACTGTACTGGAAGGTACACATTGAGGGTGTGGCCTTTAAAAGTTCTTAGTTCTGTTATGCCTTGAAAATTGTGGCTGAGGAGGTTGGTCAGGGTGCTGCTCTATCTGTCTATCACGCATTTATTCATATGGCCTTATCTTTTGAGAAAATTTAGTTGATGTTGCTGGAATCTCTGCAAAAAAGGTTTCTTCATTCTATGTTTAAATTAAGACCACAGGATAGTTGTGGAAAAGTATTTATCGAAAATAATATTTTAACTCTTACTAGTATGTATATCTTGGACTGTGTTACGTTTATTTCAAATAATGGAGAGCCTTTTAGTAACTTTAATGAGAGGCACCAATATCCCTATATATATATATATATATATATATATATATATATATATATATATATATATATAGGCCTATTTACATAGGCCAAACCTCTAGGGTCCTAAAAGACAGAATAACTTCGCATAAAAGCGACTTTAGATTAATGAAAAATACTTGTGCACTCTCAGAACACACAATATTATGTAAGGAAACTAATTATAACAAGAGACTGTTTCTGGAAATGGTGGAAATATTTCTGAATCCTAATTCGTTAAATAAGAGAGCTGATATCGAAGACCTTAGTTCTATTTATTCAAATTTACTCAATCTGAACAATTATACGAACAACAATAATAGTTTAAATAACACAGAATTTTCCTTTTAAAAAATATAAGTATCTGTACGTATTATATCCATATACCTTTCTATAGTCAGTCTTTTCAATTCGAGTAGTTTGTCGTGGGCATAAATTCGACTTTTAATTCATACTACAGCTACTGATTTTTCTTTGTATCTGGATGTATATCGATATGATTACATAGCTAAATCCAAGATCTGTGTTTCAATCATCCTGACAGAACGTATTATAACATTCTTTACATGTCAAAAAAAACTTACATAAGAAATTTACTTGCTTCGTATTTCAATATAAAAATATATGGAGAACAGGAATTCCTGCCAGTATGTAAAATCTAATTTTAATGTTAAAGTCAAAGTGTGTTTGTTTTTCGCAAGAAGTGATCGATACTAATTGCAAAGCAGTGAGAACAATTTTCTATTTTTTTTCTAAAAATCTTCAAATTCTAATTAATGTGCATACAGAGATAAAAAACAAATTTCTTCTCATATTGCAGCCCTGAAGAAGGTAATAATCATTACCGAAAGCTTGGCGTAGCTTAAAAGCAATTTAAATCTAGCCCTAAATTAGGACCTATACCCCAATAATTAGGTTACTTGTTGTTCAACTAGTCGGTCAAGACTACCCTTCTCTTTAATATATATATATATATATATATATATATATATATATATATATATATATATATATATATATATATATATATATATATATATATATATATATATATATATATATATTAAACAATACTTTGTTTCTGACAAAAATAAAATATTATAATGAATTTTTCTCTCCCTATGTTGTTGTCACACTATACATGTAGGTATTTTAATGTGTAAATATATGTATTTTAATTTGTAATTGTAGAAACTGTAATTGCAAATGTGAAACTGAGTATTTTTATCTAACTGTTATGTTTGTTTTTGTTTTTTTTTCTTAATCTAAAATTATTTTCAATGCAGCTACATAGGTAGTTAACTCATGATTCTTGGTATGATAGATTCTAAGATGCAAGAAAAAAAAGCATGGTATTTTTTATATGCCGTAGTATTTGTTATATTTTGGATTATAAATAAACGCTTATCTATATATCTATCAAATTTTTGACCAAAATTTGAAGTCAATCTCAAAAAGTTTTTCTTTATGCTGTGAACAGACTGACCGACCGACAGATCGATAGAACTGAGCAAACATGTTTTTTGGCATCGAGGAGGACTCGAAAACATAAAGATCTGTAAAGCTCGGAAGGGCGATTTCTTAACGATTACGATCTTTGGCTTTTACGAGAGAAGTAGTTTTTCTTGATCTAAGTAGATAAACCTACATGCTTAAAAAATTAAAAACGATTTTAACCCATTATCTAGACATATATTGTGGCAACTGATACATTTTTTCATCTAATTATATGGCCATACACTAATACATAATTCCTAAACTCTATTTTACAATATTCTAGCTAAAATTTTAGGCACCCCTATGAATAGACAGCAAACAGGCTAGAATTATATAGCAATACACTAATACACAATAATTCCTGAATTCTAATTTTTAATATATCAGCTAAAATATTTAGGCACGCCTATGCATAGATAGCAAACAGGCTAGATTTTTACCTCACCTCTCCCTTGCGTCGTTGTTTTAGAACCGTGTGCCATACTATACATTTGGTAACCCCGTACGTTAAAAGCATCAATAAGCCTTCAAACTTGCAAAAAACTGACAAGATAATAAGTACACGATTCTCGCGGATATCCTTGATTAGATATTCAAAACCAGTCGGACCACGCTTGAAGGAAAAATTAACCGGCCAGAATAATGGGTCCACGGCGACACTTTTCAATCCAAGAAATCTGCAGTCTTTCCCCGTCATACCTGACCGGAATTTTATTAGGCGGAAAGACTAAATTAGAGGGAAACTTATTACCCGATGTAAATTCCGAAATTAGGTTGACGGGAAATGCCGCAACGGTAAAGCTCTCTGGGCTTCCGCATCAAGCGATTTCCGGTTCGTGTCTACGAAAAAGGCAACTCTAAGAGATGTATTTTAAAACGTAAATAATAACTGTTATTTAATTTTTACCTGCTTCAGAATAAAATGAAAACGCTTTGATTAACTGTTTGTACTCAAAAGTTTCCGACAAAGAAAATCACGCAATTTCAATCTCGCTATTTATAAATTCAGTAATAATCGAATTCTGGGTTCCCCCTAACTACTTTAACTACGATTTGGACACGGTCAGACAGTGTAAGAGGCTATATGTAATTGTATATATTTTTAGATAAATTCTATACTTTCAGAAAAATTATACAGGGTACCTTAGAAGATTCTGAACAACTTAATCGAATTATTGAAAAAGATACCCCTATTTGCAGTTTCTGCAAATTAGAATATTCTAATGATTTCTCCTAAATAATAAGCATTTTGCAAATAATACGGGGTACCGCCAAAAATAAACACCTACTCAAACTTAAAATGGTAATTTTAACGTATAATATTTCAAAGAGATTTTCAGATGTCAAGATTCGTCAAAACTACGATAGGAATACTTTAAACATAATCTATATAAATTATTTAATCAATCGCTCAATGAGGGCCATTTGCTTACTGTATGGAAAAGGGCCATTGTTTGGCCCATCCATAAGTCTGGTGATAGGAGTAAGATAAAAAATTATAGACCGATCTGCAAACTCTGTACGTTTGCAAAGGTATTTGAAAAGTTAGTCTATAAACATATTTTTTACCTAGTTAAAAACATAAACAATAGCCAGCAGCACGGATTTTTTGCAAATAAATCGATTGACTCTAACCTGATTAGTTACTCGCAATTCATCTTAAATAGTTTGGATAACTGTCTTCAGGTCGATTCAATCTACACGGACTTTAGCAAAGCATTCGATAAAATTAACCATGAAATTCTAATAAATAAATTGTCCGATATCGGTGTAGACAGCATAATCCTCAAATGGTTCAGATCTTATTTAACCGATCGGGAGCACTCCGTTGCGGTTGCGGGATCCTCGTCTGATTCATTTATCTCGACATCTGTGGTACCCCAAGGGAGTCATTTGGGACCCTTACTCTTTATCATTTATATAAATGATATCAGTAAATGCTTTAAATTTTCGAATTATTTATTTTATGCGGATGACCTGAAGATTTATAAAGTAATACAAGATAGCGTCGATTGTCAGCAATTGCAATCAGATCTCGCTAGGATTGAACAATATTGTTCTACAAATTGTCTATATTTGAACACTGAAAAATGTTTTACAATTAGTTTTACCCGTAATCACCAAAAAGTGGTTTTCAATTATAGTTTGAATTCAAACCAGCTTCGTAGAGAGGGCCAAGCAAGAGACCTAGGCGTTATCTTCGATGATAAGATGCTTTTTGATAAACAAATTGACAATATTGTTAATAATGCGTTTAGAATGTTGGGATACATAAACAAGCAATCGAAAGCGTTTCAAAATAATAGTACTTTACTGACCCTCTATCATGCTTATGTTTTTAGTCGACTGAATTTCGCACCCTCTGTTGGAATCCCATGTATGATGTCATTATTCAAAGAATTGAGCGCGTACAGAACAAGTTTTTAAAATCTTTGGCATTTAGGAACAACATGGCCACAGATTACAATTATTTACGTATTTATTTATAAGCCTGGCAGATCGCAGGCTTATAAATGATATCGTTTTTCTGAAAAAAAATATTTGTTGCCAAGTCGAATCAACTGATCTTTTATCCCAAATTCCAATAGCAGTTCCTCAAAGAAATCTAAGAAACACTCGTTCTTTTGTACCTCCTATGGCTCACACTAATAGCTGTGAAAACTCTCCTATATTTAGAATGTTAAACTCTGCAAATGTTCACTGCGATAACATTGATTTGTTCTGTATGTCCTCCAAAAATATTAAAAAAGCTTTGAAGGTCGATTTTCTAAATGGGTATTAAGACATAAGTTTTTTTTCCAGTATTGATTATATAGTACTATATGTTATGTAATAGATTATATGTAGCTGTGTAGTTTTAGGTGTATGTTAACGATTAAATTAACGTGTAAATAGTGGACACAATTTTGTGGGCTAGACCTGTATGTGTCCCAAAGAGAAATAAATAAATAAATAAATAAATACCGAAAAACGCCAAAATACTGAACCACTGTACATTTAAAGCGTTTATGTAAGTCTGATAATCGACAGAAACACACAGCTGTTCTATGTCAAAAATTTGGGAGATTTTAGAAATTTTTCAAACTCATTGAATTGTTGTGTCAGTTTTTCAGCTTCTGCACATTCAGAATGTTTTAGTGACCTATTGAATGGACTAATGTGTCATTGTAGTTCCAATTTTTTTTTGGCATTATAAAATCTTTTATGGAAATATAATGCTATATTAGTCCCTTCAAAAGTAATCTAAAAGTGCAAAAACTGTAGTTGCCCGGGCATTTTTTGGCTTTAGTGATCTTTAAATAGTGTACACTTGTGGCGTGCAGTCCATGGAAGCAAGGGAAGCAGTGCTACCCCAAAAAAAAAAAACATCTTTTGAAATTTAATTTTTGAAATAGGAAACCATTAATTTAGTTTATATTAAAAATGCTAAATTATTATCTTAATTATCAAGCCCATAATAAATGCGGCCTTGACTCCGACCCAGCCACAATAGAATATCGAATAGAACCTATGCGGGCCGCTAGCTTCTGTGCTGCCAAGTCCTGTATGCTTGATTTGCTGTGAATCGAGCCAGAGGTTATTGAACTTTCTACCAGCTGTTTGCAATTTTTGCATTTCAGTCGTGTGCTTTAAGTGGTGGCGGAAGCTATTGTTGGAGTAGGTTCTTTGTTTGAACGGCTATCCGTGTGTTGTGTAATACGTACGTCGCGTCTTGCATGGTGCGATATGGAAGACAATAATACGGACGTGGATATGCTCATACCGTCAACTTCGGCTGTCGGTAATAACGCTGAAAATGAGTGTGTGTGAATGTGTGGTGTGTGTCTTAATAATAAAGGAATTTTCAATATTAAACTACGTTGATAAGCTTCAAATAATTTCCAAAGGAAGGGCAAACCGCCCACGAAAAATTTAACCACAAAAATGAAAAACTGTATTAGACATTTTTGTCCGGAAAAACAATACGAACAATTTAAATGGTTAACAGGGTGTGAAAATAAAAGTAAATTATTTTGTTGGCCACGTTTACTTTTTGAAAATGAAAAAGGTCTCTTGAATAAAACTGGTTTTTCCGATTTAAATAATTTCCATAAAGCTGTAAAAAGACACATTATGTCCAAAACGCATTTACAGGCCGTCATAAAAGAAAAAGTATTCGGCAAAACCAGAATTGAACACGGCCTTAATAAACAGTTGGAAATTAGTCACCACCAACACAATGAACTAGTCGATAAAAATAGGCAAATATTAAGAAGACTTATCGATGTTGTTTGTTTTTACGGACAGCACGAACTGGGATTTGACGAAACAAGGGTTTCTTCAAATAGAGGAAATTTTCAAGATTTACTTAGTTTAATGGCTAAATATGAGGATTGCTTAAAAAATAATTTAGAGCGGTCTAGCATTTTTCGCGGAACGTCGAATCGAATTCAGAATGATTGAATTTCCGCGGTTGCAACCATTATTCTAAAAAGAATTAAGCAGGAGGTTGGCGAGGCGCGGTTCATTGCTATTGTTCTGGAGGAAACAACTGATATCAAATTTTAGCCAAATTTAGTAATACGCTACGTTAAAACAGACGGAAGTATTTTTGATTTTTAGGTTTTAAGAATGTGTCCGAAAATCGTACAGCAGATGCATTATATACCGTAATTTATAACGTTACTAAAGAAATTAATGGAGAGAAAAAATTAGTTGCTTAAAGCTATGATGGAGCTGCAGTGATGGCAGGACAATTAGTGGGTCTGCAAGCTAAGGTTCGAGAAACTTTCCCAAGTGCTGTGTTTGTCCATTGTTTTGCTCATAAATTAAATTTAGTTTTATCCCAGTCAACAAAACGTACACAAGCTTTGGTCTCCATTTTCCACAAAGATTGCCCAAAGTAGCTCCTACTAGGTGGAACTATAATAGAAGACTTGTGTTACCAGTATCTGAAAATCGTGAATCACTAATTGAACTATTTGAGAATATAATAGAAAATAATGAAACGTGGGACTCTGAAGCAATAAATAGTTGGAGGGGGTTTTTGGACTGTTTGAAACGAGATTTTAGTTTTAATTATTTGTTAAACATATTTTCAGAAATATTTCTATTCTCGGACAATGTTTTTAATATATTACAAACTAAAACAAATGATATTGCCTTTTGCCTAAAAAAAGTAGATGATTTTAAGTCCATGTTAAGCCAAAAAAGAGATGACATTGACCTATTTTGGGAGAAAACGATGACGTTAAATGTAGAGCTACAAACCAAGCGTCTTCGAACAGACAAGGTGGGAAATGTTGAAACATCATACAGACGCCTCTTTTATGAAATCGATTAAATTCAGTAGCAAATAAACGATAGATTTAACGGTTTAAATGATTTTAAATTCCTCGAGCTCTGCAATTTTGATGCATTTAAAGGAAAAACTCTTCCAGAAGATACGTTTAAATCTCTTCTTGTTCATTATGGCCAGTTCTTCGACCGAGTGTTACTGCGATCTGAACTAAAAGTGATTTATGCAACTGTTGACATTAGCGCAAAAAATAACGCTAAGGAACTAATGTAATTTTTAAAAGATAAGGAGCTGGAAGATGCCTACAGCGAAGTGTCGGAATTGTGTGAATTAGTATTGACGATAGCTGCCGCAAGTTCATCAGTAGAACGCAATTTTTCAACACTTAAGCGTATAAAAAATTTCGTGAGAAATTCAACTTGGCAGGACAGACTTTCGCATACATCGCTGTTGTCCATTGAAAATAAACTACTCCAAAATACGTCGGAGCATCGACGTTTTTATGATGACGTCACTGACGAATTTGCAAAAAATTATCGAAGAATCGAGTTACATTACAAATATGTAAGTTTCTAAAAATTGCTTCCCTTTCTTAAAAATTCACCGCACGCCCCTGGACTGTACACATATACTGATAGTTGAAAAAAATCAAAAACTTATATTTAAGACATTACAATATTTTATTAGAGCATTTTTTTTATTTAAGTATAATCCTTGGCAGATTTGAAATAATATATAATAACAGGAAAAGAGGTACAGGTAAGATATTAAGAACTATAAAAATGTACTCATATTTTGTATTTAAAACAACATAAATAGTTCAAAGTTCTAGGTTAATATTATAACCATGTTTGTCAAGCATTTTTAAATAATTCAAAATGTATTAAAAGTTGGAGTGTAACCTAAAGCATTTAAATATTTAATATATTTGAGTAATTTTATTAATAAAATTATTTAATATATATGAAAAATTATATTTTGTTGTGACAATGTAGAAGAAAATTCTATCAAAATTGGCACTTTTCAAATATTAATTTAATAAATAAACTATAAGTAACAGCTCTAGATAACTATTTTAATTATGTAATATAATTTATTGTCAAAATCCTAAAAGAATATGATTTAACAGAACCTACAAGTTACGTAGTTTCAACTTAAAATAAAACATTTGAGTATGCAATGGTGACATGATAATTTTTAATATTTAAATTACAAAAATAATAACGCATTGTCTTTAATGCAACTGCATGTTTTCTGTAAAAATCCAAAATTTTAGTACAGTTTCAATTGATTTCAGTTTTTTTAAATGGAATCCCCTGTATATTTTTATTTATTCTTTTTAAGCATAAAAAAATCTACAACTTTTATTACGTATATGATATATCTATCTTCAATAGTTTTGGAAATATTTTAAAATTCCCTTTTTTGCGTATTTTAGAAAATTATCAACTTGATCAAAGTAGCCATAGTAGCTGTCAGTAAATTAAAAGTATCTAATATGAATACAATAGTTTATTATCTAAAATTAATCTAATGAAAATTTAGATAATATAATAATTTGTTAATAAAATTGCTACAAAAAAAATTATCTAATAACCCTAAAATTTTAACATCAGAATCTACAGTAATATTTATATCTTCTTGTGGTCCTGCTTACTGAAGATTGTGATGTCTCAGTTAAACTAGCAAGTTGTCGACTACATAATCTGGGATTTTCTTCTATATGAAGTAGAATTTCCAACTCTTATCTTGATTTGTAGCAATTTTATTGACAACAGTTCTCTTGGAATATGTCACATTGTCACTAGCATCAAATCTCTCCATCATGACATTTTGAAAGACCACTTTAGAAGGCGCGCGTCGATCCGGATATTTTGCTTCATATAGTCTTTTGGCCAGAAGGCAATTTTTTTGAGTTTCACCTAATATATAGACCATATCTATTATTTCATTTTGTGAAAAATTAATTTTAAGTTAGAGGAAATACAATGCACCAACAACAACACGTTTTTCACATTTCATACATTTAGTCGCCAGTTGCTATAGACTGTTTTTTCCATGGCTACATTGATTGATCGAGTTGTTGGTTTTCTAAATTACACAAAAAAAGGAAATTTGAAAATATTTCGAAAACTACTGAAGATAGGTATATAATATGTTTAATACAAGTTGTAGATTTTTTTATTCTTAACAAGACTAAATAAAAATATACAGCGGGTTCCATTTAAAAAAACTGAAATAAATTGGTTTGAAAATGTTAAAGTTGGGCATTTAAATTTGGACACCCTGTGTGTGATATCTTCAATATTACGAAAGCAGTCTTTTATTCCATGTTTATTTTGTGCAGAAGCAAAATATTTTATTTTTAGTGGCACAACTAGGCATTATACTGTTAATCATAGATGATATTTAAATATAATAAATATTTAAGAAAGTATCAATTTTAGCCATATAACATGTTATACAAAAAAGTGTTGTGTGTAGAATTTAAAAATCAAGTCAAATATAGGGTGTCCCATTTAAAAAATACAAGTTTTAGTTGCCCTACTTTTTTGACGCACCCCGTATAATTTAAAATATTTTTAAAATAATTACGACTTGCATATATATCCCACAGCATAAACAGTTTGTTTCCAGATTTTACCTGTTCGACGTAAATTTACTTTTTCCAATCGTTGACTCACCCTGTACACAGATTGAGCTAAACCTTGCCATAAAGATATGTAGTCAACCCTATTAAATGCTCATACAAATACTCTTCTAAAATCTGCAAAACTAATGTCAGTTCACTCAGAAACAAATGAATAATAAGCAAAAACAAACATGGAACGAAGGACGTTAATTAAGTGTTTCGTAATTTTGACTTATGGACAACCAACACATACATGTGCGTCATAAGTTGATGGCAACCAAGTTCATTATCAAAAAACTTTCTGTCTTGTATTTTCAGGTTCTTTAATTTAGCCGTTCCAAAATTTGGAATTTCAATTTTTTCAAAGCTTTCGTTCGAGTCTCACTCTCTCTCTCTCTCTCTCTCTCTCTCTCTCTATATATATATATATATATATATATATATATATATATATATATATATATATATATATATATATATATATATATATATATATATATATATATATATATATAATAGAAAAAGATTAACGCGTCAAGAACTAGTATATAATAGAAAAGGTATTCTTTTCGGATGACCGCTAGAGCAATGAAATTTGGCAAACTATAGACACGTGTTTTTGACATAAAGCATTCATCAATACAGTCAACTGCTTAAAAAATGAGTACAACAAGCGCCAAAACTAATACACAAATCGCACCAGGGTTACCAACAGGAGCAAAAGCAACATTTCTGGTTACCAAGAAGACATCCAAAATCTTGGACCGGGACTTGATACTCTATTGCCCAAAAGCATCAAATAGCAATTTGTAGTAATGCTCATGATTCAAGAGTAAATAAATCCAAAGTAGGAAAAGATTAAGGCGGCAAGATCTAATATATAGTAGAAAACTTGGTCAGAGATACAGGTAAAAACCTTAAGCGAAAAACACGTGTCTATAGTTGGCCAAATTTCGTTGATTTAGCAATGCAAAAATATATTTTTAAATTTTTTTAAATAATTTTGGTTTAACATTCGGCCATCCGCCTCGTAAAGCACTCTAATAATTCCAGCTTAAAAGGGAAATAAACTATCGGACAGGCTGATGATTATATGCATCAGGTATATGGTCAACTTTTGATCAATTAAATCCAATGTCGTTAAGTTCTGTCACTAACATTGTTTTTCTTCTTCCTTCGCACTATTAAGTGAGCGATTAACGTTCATTATCGGATTTATAAATTTTAAACGAGAAAGAGCGGCTATAAATGTCCTTATGAGCTATAAAGTAGCGATCGTTTTAATCTTTATCGGTTTCCAATGTAGTTAAGACTAACTCTGCTTGGAGACGTTAAAGAAAAAACTAATTATAGAGTATATGAAAAATTTCTCACACGTACTTTAGTAATGTTTGACATTTATATTACATATTGGTTTGAAAACTCGTGTTATTTTTGGCATCGATCATATTAATAGGTGTGATTAACATTTCTTTACCCTCTATGTTTATTCATTCGGGATGTAACGACCGAAGAAGCTACTGTATAGCAAAATATGTTACGTGTTGTTAACAAATATAGTGGTAGTATTTTTAGAAAATAGTTTTGTTTGTACATTTTACATTTTATTATGGATTTGCACCAATTATCGGCTGACACAATCGTGTATACTTTTTTAGATTATGGCTTTGGCGAACATTAGATGAAATAATGTTGCTCTACTGTGTTTTTTATATGCCAATTAGCATTAGCTCCTAACCTAACTATTATGATATTTTTAGGATTATGATTTTCATTATAATAACAACTAATTTTGCTTTTAAATCGAAGTTAATATGTGCCTAACTGATTTCTTTACCTTCGAAAACTCAAGTGCACGATGAAACGTAATCTCTTTCTTCGTATTACTACAGGACTAGATAAATAATCAAATACGTATTTGCGGTGTTATATGATAAAACAAAACAACTTATCAATAAATTTTTGCACGAAAAAAAGACGACGGCGACGCGACGGTTTGACCACACACGCCAACATACCAAAAGGTAAACGTCCCAAAATAAGGTCCCAAAAATGACGTAGTCCGTCAAAAGCCGTCTAATATGAACTAGGGTGTGTTTATTATATGTTGATTAATCTTTTTTTACTGATTATCAATATACCTGGTTTGATAATGTTAAGTTTTTAAAACGGAAAATTATTTTTTTGTGTTTTTCGCCACAATTACAATAGAAAGTCAAATTAATTACCTGATAAGTTTGATATTCAGTGTTCAGTTCTGGGTCCACTATGAAGGTACCCGAGGAATGACACTGAAAACTATTTGATTTCTTGATAGTTTGGGGGAAAGTATATCCCCATCTTTAGCAAATCTAAAAATAAAAACTGAAAGTAGAATATGTCTTATGAAGAATATAACCAGATTCATTAATCCACCATAATCTAAGTGGCAAAATGTTTGTGTCTTATTTCAGGTATCTGGTGGGGCATGGAAGATTCAACAAACACCTGGAAAAATTAAGACTACCACACACTTCATTATGTTCTTGTGACAATGAATCATTAGATGACCTAAACCATAGACTTTATATTCATTTTAATTTCGAAACTGCATTTACTTCCATTAAATCATATTTCCTTCATGAGTAAAGTTTGTACTGATACTAATATAGAGACAATTTTTATGAATTATTTAAGATACTGTAAAATGGTTATTTAGTTTTTGGGATCTATTTGCTTAGTTATCGACCTCCTTTGTTTCCTTTCCTTAAATGTTTGTCAACCTATCTATCCTGGCCCCCCCCTGTGATACGTATAGTTATAAAATGCCCTCCATTGGCCTCAGGATGAGAAGTGTGTGTCCATGTCTATATTTCCTTTGCCGTATTTAATTTATTTTTGTGTTTGTAGGGATTTAAGATATTCAACTATTTATATTTTTATCGTTGTAGGGGATTAGGGACCTAATTTTGGGGACTTTAATGTTGCTACACAAATAATAATTTAGAACCTTCTAAATGTTATTTAGATTTAGAAAAATTTATATAAATAAGGCAAAAAAAAAAACAATTCTTGGCCAATCTATATCAAAGAATGTCAATTTAATGGTATTATTTTTAGTTTTTAGAATAAGGTGACAGGATATGTGTACCTAGAGTAAGTTTATGTTAAATTTATTGTATTTTAAGGTGTCTTTTATTTACTTCAGTATGTAGCAAATTTAATCACGTCATTAAAAGTAACAGACCAAGATGCTACACATTTATCTTTATTTAACAATATTAAGGCACATTCTTTTATATCACGTTTTTTGGAACACGGTACTTTTGCCAAAATCCTAGAAGCATTCCAATTAATTTTAAGAATGTTATCTAGATGGCAAATGTTTGATTTTTAAAATTCCCTATTTTTTATGTATTTTTGATGTTCTTTAAGTCTTTTGGGTAACGGTCTAGAGGTTTCACCTATATAAAATTTATTGCATTGACACGGAATTTTATAAATAACTTTTTTGTATTTTCTTGTTCACTGTTAGGTTTTGTTTTTGTAAGTTTGCTTCTATGCGTATTTTGTGTTAAAACGTTTACCTATTACTTTAATTTTATTTGATAAGTTACGTATGTATGGTATAAAGAGGTTTGTAATTGGTCTATTTTGGATTTGTTTGACCTTTGGGTTCTCAAATGCATGAAAATTTAATATAAATAAAATAAATTTAGAAAATCATATAGACTTTTTACAACTACCTTTTTAACCATGATTGTATGATTTGGGTAAAAATGTATAGTATCTCCACCAAACAAGTGGCTTATGATCGTAATTTTGAACATAATTTAACTCAAAGATTTCCATAAAAATATTATATTATATTATTAATATTATATATAATAATATTATTATTATTATTATATTATAAAATATTATTATATTAATTATAATATATTATATTATTAATGTCAAAATTTTTTGGGTAATATTCGTTTTTATATTGAAAATAAGTGGTTTTTACACAAAAAGTTAATAACTCCAGAATAGTATTAATGTTTAATAATGTACGTTCACTAAGATTGTTATGATTCTCAAGTTTATTTCTTACTATGCTTAAAGTTTCATCTACAAGTACATTTGAAAAGAAAACTAACGATATCAAAACTTACCAACGTATATTTATTTGAATATTAGACAATTTCTCTAGGAACTGTTCTGAATTTTTTACATATGAATCAGTGTTACCTACCAGCGGTTTTAATATAATTAAAAGAAACCTAGCTAAATGATCTGTCGGTGAGTTTACGCTACTTATTATTGATCTTATATTTGGTTTGTGAGTTTTTGTAGAAATGTGGTGTTTTACTGAGGTGTGGTGTTAATTTAAATTGGTTTTAATGTTTTTTAAGCATAGTGTATATATGTCTTTCTACGTGCTCTGTTGGATCTTTATTTAATTTCGAGTAAGTGTATTCGTTTAAAAGAGAGGATATTTTTTTATCAAAGTCAGTACAATCAATAAAAGCAGTTGCATTATCTTTATCTGCTGGAATAATTTTAATTGTGTTATCTAATTGAAGAGTTTTTTGTTCTAATGGGGTGAGTTTTTGTCTAATTTTAAAGGGTTTTTCATGAGCAATTTTAGTTCTAATGCTAAATTTATCTGTTTGATCATCTGGTAGATTTTGAGCCCTTTCTTCAATGGCTGGAATGATATCAAACTTAGGAACTGTTTTTGGTGTAACTTATTTCCCAGAAAATTTGAGAAAAACCCAGTCAGTGTTTTAGAGAGAAGTGGAGATTACCCTGTTACATAGTGGAGTCGATGGGCGTACAGGGTGTCCTGATTTGGTTGCAAAAGCAGGGTATCTCGCTTATTTTTAAAAATAGAACCTTGCGGTTTTCACGAACCTGAGCTAATTTTTTATGAAACTCATGAAGCCGTAAACAAAATTTTCATAGCCTTCTTCGTTTATGAGATACAGGGCGAAATAGAAAATTTTGCATTTTGGGACCCCCCTCGTATCTCAGTTATCCTTTAACTTAACGCAAAGGGAAAAATTGCTGCTTATGCAGTTTTTTACGCTGGATCCAGTGGCGTAGTCATGTTTTTGATTAGAGTTGTTATTTTTTAGATATGACCCAAAGTTGTGTTTTTTTAAATGGGACACCCTGTATATTTGTCCAGAAATTGATTTGTCCTTTTAAAAGCTTCTCAAAAATATATAATAGTATGGGTCTATTTTAATAAACAACAACAAAAATCCTAATTTTTATAATTATCATCCCAAATTTTGCAGTAGGCCATGCAAAACGATGCCGTTTTCTTTTGTTTTCTTGGAAGCAAATGACATTTCCCAATTTTGTACGCGTGTATAAAATATAGCGCTAGTTTTTTGTATTTATTTATTGTGTAAAAATATATTTGTATTATTATGGAAGAAAACCAAACTTTCGAACATTATGAAAAGTACGATATGTTAGCTTGTTTTATATTATGTAATGAAAATGTTGAAGCGGCTTCTGAGATGTATTTTCACAAGTAAATAGTTAATTTTTAGGTATGTTGATATACTACTGCTTAATTTTTATTTAGATATCCAGAAAGGAGGCAACCTAATATATCCACTTTTTACCGATTAAAAAAGAATTTACTTAATCACGGATCATTTATCAAAACCTCGTACGAAAACATATAATAAAGAAAATCGGGCGGCTGAGGAAATTACGGTTTTGGCTAATGCAGAAGCTTACCCTACAAACTCTTGTAGGGCCAGCGAAAAGAGCATAGGGATCCCAAAAACTAGAGTTCAAGAAATTCTAAAAAAGCACAAATATCACCCATACAAATTTAGGCTCGTGCAGCACTTACAGCCAGGGGATGCAGAGCGTCGGATAGTCTTCTGCAATTAGTTTCGAGAAAGATGCGATGTGGTTAGAGATCTTGAAAGGAAGGTTATATGGTCAGACGAAGCACATTTCAGTAATTCTGGTATACTCAATAGGCACAATGGTAGATTCTGGTCCCAGGAAAATCAACACCAAATATTTCCCAGAAGACAGCAGGGCAGGTTTGGTCTAAATGTGTCCTGCTTCATATTAGGAACACATAAAATTTTATATATTTGAGGGAAATCTAACAGCCAATCGCTATATAGAAATTTTAGAGGCAGCTATACTTGAATTACTTGACGATGTTCCTCTAGCGCAAATTAACGAAATTTATTTTCAACAGGACGGTGCTCCCGCACACAATTCTGGTATGACAAGATTATTTCTGGACAATAATTTTACCAATCAATGGATCGGAATAAATGGACCTATAAGATGGCCCCCTAGGTCCCCAGATTTGTCGATTTTAGATTTCTTTCTATGGGGGATATCTGGAAAATAGAATTTACGAAGACCACTATGATAATGTCCGAGATTTAGGAAATGCAATAAGAGAAAATTTTCATTATTTACAAAATCACCCCGTTATTTTGCTTAATTCCCTAAAACGAATACGAAAATTGTGCGAAGCATGCATAGAACAAAATGGAAATCAGTTTGAACAGTTTTTTTGATTTCCTTGGTTACTGTAGTTCTTATACGACAGTTGATTTTTGCTGAAAGGCTTGTTACATAATAATTTATTACTGTTTTGTTCTTGTGTTACATAAATCTAGGTAGGTGGTACTTTTTTGGTGCGAAATTATCATCCCAAATTTTGATAAATGGATTTAATCACATATTTATTTTGATTTATTGTTAGGATGTAGATATTGTTAACGACTTTAAATAAAAGGCAGCATTGTTTTGCATTGCCTACTGCAAAATTTGGGATGATAATTATAAAAATTAGGATTTTTGTTGTTGTTTATTAAAATAGACCCATACTATTATATATTTTTGAGAAGCTTTTAAAAGGACAAATCAATTTCTGGGCAAATATACAGGGTGTCCTATTTAAAAAATAACAACTCAAATGAAAAATATGACTACGCCACTGGATCGAGCGTAAAAAAACTGCATAAGCAGCACTTTTTCCCTTTGCGTTAAGTTAAAAGACAACCGAGATACGAGGGGGGTCCCAAAATGCAAAATTTTCTATTTCGCCCTGGATCTCCTAAAAGAAGAAGGCTATGAAAATTTTGTTTACGGCTTCATGAGTTCCACAAAAAATTAGCTCAGGGTCCTGAAAACCGCAAGATTCTATCTTTAAAAATAAGCGAGGTATCCTGCTTTTGCATCCAAATCCGGACACCCTGTACATTGCCTCTTATGACAGGATTTTTCACGGGTGTCTTTAAAGATAAATGTATCAAATCATAACAACCGAAAAGAGACCCATATGATGGACATATAACAAAAATGCAAATGATGCATAATTAATTCATCACTACTTCAACAGATTTTTAAAAATCCTGAAACCTTTTCTAGCTTTCTTGCCTTTGGAAACAATAATAGACATTAAATAAATTAATTATTGGAAACAATATTAGGCATTAAATAAGTTAATTATTTCCACTCCAATATGTCGAAGCAAAAGATTGGTTCTTAAATAATATGTTACTGAAGATTCTTAAACGAGCCACAGAACTGAAATAATATATGATATATAATTGAGGTGTTGAAATTTGATAGATATATAATTATATCCAAATCCTCTTCTAATCTCAAGGATCCAATTAATTGTAAGAGTCATTAGATTGTGGGAAAAAACTTATTCACAGTTTATTAGAATTCTTTTGCATACCGTACAAAAAAAGTAACCGAACAAATTGTTAAGCGTTAATAATCGATTGATATCAGTTTGATAGATGTGACTATATATAATTAGTGTGCCGTGTCGAATATAAATTAAATATATCTAATACTGACTACCTAACTGGATAGCAAAGAAGTCGTAAGTTTTTGGCTCTCAGATAACCGGAAATTTAAACTAAGTGATGTAACTTTTCTTATGCACCAAAAAACTAAAATCAGGTTTTACAAGCCGCAAACGTATTTTGTATTAGGTAACTTTGTTCAATAAATTATTATGACTAAAAAACAGGTGAAGTACTTACATAATCTATCTAAAGATCTCCATACACATCTCATTTTTAAATTAACTCGATTATTTTATTAGTTTTTGCATCAAATCAGTGCCGAAATCTATTTAAAAGTGAAAATTACAAAACAAATGAAATAAACAAATTATTATTCTTCATTGCGAATATTTTAAACCTAAAATAACTTAAAAAAATATTCTTGATACGGTAACTTTTTTAACATTTTACATTTTTTAGCTTTTTTTACGGCCCTTAATCTATTTGACATACTCAAAAGAAGTTTCCTTTTAACGTTTTTTGTAATATTTTCCTATTCTTCCATAATTCTAGTTTTAAGAGTCTCTTTGTTAGTAACATCATGTTGGCGTACGCGGCACTTTAATCATTTCTATAAAAGTTCTATGGGGTTAATATCTGACGACTGTGGTGGCGTATGCAACTCTTGCAGGACATTATACATTTTCTATACAAATAATAGCGAAACTCTGTGTTTGGGGTATGTGTCCTGTTGGTCCGTATTTCAGTGCCTTTCTTCTTCTACACCTTGGCCTGACTATCGGATCCAATAATTTTTCTCTCATCACTAAAAATTCTAGTTTTCCAAAAAACCAAAGGCCTAGAAAATGTTTCCTTTGCAAATTCTAGGCCCTTCTTATAATTCTTATAATTATAATTATTATAATTTTTTTTCGGAGACGCCCATTGTAAAATACTTTGCTTAAATAAATCCTAATTGCATGTTAATTCATATTTTTTGAAAATTCATCTTTAGGTCTCTGGCCAATTTTCTGGCATCTTAAATCTTTTAATGTTTTTATGATACTCCATTTTTGAAAGCATCAAGCGTTCGGACACAATCGTATATATATATATATATATATATATATATATATATATATATATGATTTTTTCTGTTTCGATAATTCTACAATATTTTTAATAAAATATGGAATTTCACAATTTTTTCATACTCATTTTAATTTCATAATTTAGATTCAAACTTTGTTACCTACAATTAAAAGAGAAACCTTAAAAATTCAAGGAAATTTTCCATGACCATAGGCATATGTAGTTGACAAAATACACAATACAAAAACAGTTGAATGTTTTAAATGAAAGGACATTTTTTGGCATAATTTTATGCAGTTAGTATTACATTACACATAAACTAATTTAAAAAAGTAGTTATTAATGGATGTTGTTTGGGAAATAATTTTTTTTTAAGAAGTTGTTAATTCTATAGAAAAGAAAGAAAGGTTTTTCGTAGCCCAAGAATTAAAAAAATCGGTAAATTTCCTTCACCCGGAACTTCCCTCGTTATCAATTTTTTCTTTTATTAGAAATAGTGAAATGTGACCCTATTTGATTCGGAACTTAGTCATTTAGTAACACAAATACACTGCCCTTTCCAACATTTTTATTCGGAGCCATTTTGTTCCATCAAATTGAATTCCTACAAATATTTTACCAGTTTCTACCTATGCCTCAGGTAATTTTCTGGGCAAAATTTATATAGTAGTTTTTTACGTTGACACACACCGCCATTTTGTTACGTCATGTTGAATCCGTACTGTTTTAACCCTATATCACATCTAATTTTTCTGCAAAATCATAATCCGCCGCAATTTTACCAATTTAAATTTATATCACATTTGCTTGCACAGAATTTAAAATTATTCTAATAAGTAGTTTTTCAGGCTGTTTTTTAAATAATTTATTAGCCCGCCATTTTGTTTTGCTTTTAATTGGATTCATAACAAAATGTTACATGTCCTATGCAACACTTGATTTTTGTGCAAAATTCCAGGTAAGTTAATTAATTAGTATATTTAGTAATATTTTGTTAACGATTCACTAGGCCGCCATCTTGTTCCGGCATATTGGATTTTTACACGATTACGAACATTTTATTTGGCAGCCATTTTGTTCCACTATCTCGAATTAGTAAAAACGCTCGGACCCCCGGATTTTGTTTTGGAGGGAGACACTAAATTATTATAAAATCACGTTCGTACCTGCAGTGACCTAGGCGGGGGGTAGTACCACCCCTAAAATCTTAAATGGAAAGGAGGGTCGAGTGATATCTCATTTTAAAAGTCTTTCGATTCTCTTCAAAATCACTGGCCGACAAGATTTTTCTAACACAGGCCAGCTCAATATTTTCACAATCGAAATACCCTCCCAATAATGAAAAAAATTCGGAAAGCTCTAATACGTACCATTTTTTAATAGCCTAATTAGAAACTTTTATATTGGCAGGTAAACAATTTTATTGTGGGGCGCCTAAAATGGGTCCACTTTACAACGGAAAAATTACCCAGACTGGGTTGTTTACAACATTAGACATTAAATAAACGTTAAACATCACTCTTCTGTTGAGTTTCGAATTGAGTGGTTCTCTGTGTATCGATAAGCAAGTGTATGTGAAGACGAGAATGTCGAGTCAAACGCGCCGAAGTTGCAAAATTTCTCCTGACAAATTTTGTTATATTTGTGGAGAATTTTTGGTAAAATCACAAGCCAGGCCATTTTTCGAAAATGTAAAAAAAGCCTACTTTAATTATTTTAGTGTATTAATTGCGAATGAAGATAAGAGGTGGGCTCCCCATGTGTGCTGTGTTAGTTGTAGCGTATCATTGGTGCAGTGGATGAAGGGAAAGAGAAAAAGTATGCCTTTTGCAGTTCCAATGGTATGGCGATAACCCACCAATCGTTCTGACGATTGTTATTTTTGCCTGACAAGGAGTGAAGGTTATTCCAAAATATACATACGACCTGTTCCTCATAATGCAAATTTGCCAGTGCCGATTGCGCCTTTAAATTGGCAAGCTATTGATTTGAGAGATAATGGAGATAACGCATCATCAGGCAGCTCAGAAGAACAGTGCACCGATCACACTTTTACCACAGGTCCCAGTTCCGGCGAACCACATTTGATTCTTCAAAGTGAATTAAATGATTTAGTACGCGATTTCGGGTTATCCAAGCAACAGTCAGAACTTCAGGGTCCCCGTCTTAAGGCATGGAAACTATTGGCCAAGGAAACAAAAATTACGAATTTCAGAAAAATAAATGCTATATTTTCTGCATTCTACAGTATGGAAAATTCGTTGTGTGCGTGTACTGATATAGACAGTTTAATGCAGGAACTTGATATTGAACATTCTCCCCGTGAGTGGCGCTTATTCATAGACTCATCTGAATATAGCTTAAAAGCTGTGTTATTGCATAATGGAAATTTAAAACCCTCTATACCAGTTGCAATGAAAGAAAATTATGAAAATATGCGCACGATTTTGGATAAAATAAACTACAATAGGTATAAATGGCAGATATGTGGAGACTTAAAAGTTATAGCGAGTTTAGTGGGACTTCAGGGGGGATTTAAAAATATTGTTGTTTTCTTTGTTTATGGGACAGTTGTGCAATAAATCAGCATTATGTAACAAAAATTTGGCCAGAAAGAAGCGAATTTCAACCGGGATCTCAAAATGTTAAATTTATACCTCTTGTTGATCCCAAAAATGTCCTTTTGCCTCCTCTTCACATTAAACTTGGGCTGATGAAAAACTTTGTGAAGGCTTTGAATAAAGATGATGATGGATTTAAATACCTAAGACAAGTCTTTCCCCAGTGAAGTGATGCCAAATTAAAAGAAGGCATTTTTATTGGGCCACAAATCAGAAAATTGCTGGACGATGTCAATTTTACGGAAAAACTTACCAGGCAGGAACTTAGAGCCTTAAATTCATTTGTTATTGTAGCAAGAGGATTTTTAGGCAACAATACGGATGAAAATTATAAACAATTAGTTAATGAACTCTTAGATGCCTATAAAGCTCTTGGTGCCAGAATATTATTAAAAATTCACTTCCTCCATTCCCATCTGTCGTTTTCCCTAAAAATTTGGGAGCTGTTAGTGACAAGCAGGGTGAAAGGTTTCACCAAGATATCAAAACAATGGAAATTCGGTACCAAGGACGATGGGATCCAGCCATGATGGATATCTACTGTTGGTTTTTGAAGAGAGAAGATAGAACACCTCATAAACGGAAAAAATAAAGTTTAATTAGTGTTTTAAGTTAATATTTTTCTCGTTTGCTTTTCTCTAGATGTATGGTATGTTTAATAGGCAAAAACTGTAAACATAGTCAATAAATAGGGTTAAGAATTTTCTGAAATAATTTTTTCTATAGATATTAAGTATCGTAACATTCGATATGGTTTTACAACTCTAACAAGAAAACCCTACAACTTTCTATTTGTGATTTTTGTATTTAGATAGGTCTATTCTATTAGATTATTCTATTCTGATTTGTGTTAAAACAAAAAAATTTTTTTGTCGGCCAGTGTTCATGTACTTTAGTTCAGTAGTTTCATTGCTTTAAAGCTTAAAGTAGACTTTAATGCGTCCGATTAGTGGAGGCCAATTAAAGCAAGACATTTGCCAGCATGTAGCGTAAAAAGAACCATTGAGGATACTGATAGGATTAAATAGGATTATTTAATGCATTTTTAACTCTTGCGTCACTTACGCAAGCATACGGAGTTCTTTAATTTTAGGGTTTTCAAAACTTAAGTATAAAAACTGCACTCATTTACAATTCTTTGTTGAAAATCTTGTATTAAAGTCGGTTGAGTCATATAGATTTGACTTTTTAAGCGATCTCATAGAAAGAAATCCAGAGGTGATAAATCTGTTGATCCTGGGGGCCATTCAATAGAATCTCTCAAAATATTGTCGAACAAATATTGCATAATGGGGCGGGGTACCGTCCTGCTGAAACATCAACCTATCCTCAACGCATCGCCGATCATTCCGATTTTCAATTATTGTTGTTAACACTAGTTCTATGGCGCCTTGTAGTAATTGTAAACACATCTTAGCTGTCAAATTTCCAGGCAAGAAGAAAGGACCAACTATATGATCACCAAAAATACCAGCCCAACCATTTCATTTTTGTGGCTGGGATTAGAATCGGACCAATATCGGCAGATATAACGATTTACCATGCCGTTTAAAAAAAATATTCATCAGAGAAAAAAGTGTTAAATAGAAGGTTTTCGTCGTATATAATTCGTTCACACATAACCTCACAATAGTGTAATCGCCGATCTAAATAGTCTTCATTAAGTTCTTGCACAAGGTGTATTTTATGCGGATGGAAGAATCCTTTGGATACTTCGTCGACTAACACCAGACTTTTAGTTGGCGGGTACTTAACGTAAGATCTAGGTAAACTTGCCCTACAACCATTGCTTCTGGTCCTTATGAGATTTTAAATGTTGCGTCTTTTATTGGTCCAGTTTCCCGAAATTTAGAAACAAGTTCCACAACATATTTTCTATGCAAATTTCTGTTTTCATGTCTCTCATTAAATATTTGTGATATTCTATTAGCGCACTGATTATTTCCGAAAAGTATTTCGATTATTTCAGTCCTTTCTGCCGTACTGTGTACCATAGTTAATTTAAAAAGCGTTAAAAGCTATTTTAGCACCAAGGTTTTGTCGTATGAATCGTTTTAGATGCGCTACCCTGTATATATACTACTCTTAAATAAAATACACTTGTATCTGTCTTCGCTTAATTAATTAAATATAGAAATCCTGTAAATATATTATTAACCATCTCAGATCATTACATGTAAGTATTCTTTAATCATATCTTAATATGAATAATAAACATTTTGTTCATAGATTTCTAGAAAGAATGTGTACATTACCTTCATTAATTCCAAGCTAAAAAATGAAAAAAAGCAAACTGTATGTCTTGTTGCCGATTAGAATCTGTAAAATAGCATGAATTACATTTTACGTAAAATGCAGGTACGATGTTTGATCTTTTGATAAGGGCATGCAACATATGGTTTAGCATTCGAGTTTACTTTTGTGACGAAGGTATTACAACTTGCTTAAACAATAATTCGAGCTTTTGCTCTGGTCGTTTTGGTTAGATTCAAATAAATAAACATTTTCCATATGGTGTAATGCGGGTTCTCAGTATTCTATGAATATTTTATAAAAGTAATTTTTATTATTAGGCTTATCAGCTTACATGTTTTCAATGTATGTGATGAGAAGCTTTTCAGCAAAATCGATTAAATCCATGTCTCAAAAATGCTTATAGATTGCTTTTATTTGTTTACATTCAAGTTTTTATAATATCATAAGAGTTTTTTTTTTCTAGAATACGGATTTATGAAAAAAAGTTACTTTGCTTGCTTTTGATTTTTATTTCAGTCCCAAGAAATGCAATTTTGTTGTTATAATTAAAATTACTCAATATTTTTTAGAATAGGGCGTGAAATATTAATAAAAACAGCTCAATTCACATCTCCCCTATAAAGTATTTAGTAAATCCCAAAGAGTAGATTGTTATTAAGCGTAATAAAATGTTTGTTTTATTAAGTTTTAAGAATTTTATTGAGCTATTAGAATGGTAAATACTCCAAGAACTATCTTAAGTAAAGAAAAACCATTTAAAAAACCAAAGTCACAAATTGAACCCAAAAAAGCAATAAATTAAAAAATTTAACTGATGCTCATTTCCTCAGTCACAATTTATTTTAGGTGGAAAAAATTAATCTAGACCAGGGGTGCTCAAACTTGAACTGCTAGCGATCTACCTCAATATTTTTAGACTACTTACGATCGACTCTGACAGGCTGCAAGTATGTGTGATGCAGGGTTGTCGTACATACACCCTACCTACCTACCTACCATGTGTACCATAGCATATATAGATATTAGCTTTCCTCACAATAGACATTATTTTAGTCAAGGTTTGGGTT
This sequence comes from Kuschelorhynchus macadamiae, assembly GCA_030620095.1. NCBI lineage: Eukaryota > Metazoa > Arthropoda > Insecta > Coleoptera > Curculionidae > Kuschelorhynchus > Kuschelorhynchus macadamiae. Next base: position 557,576 of record JAUTXW010004366.1, read on the forward strand.
AGGTTTAGTTAGGTTCTTCTCTACATTATCGATGAAAAAACTCATAGTTATTCAAAATTGCGAGTTTATTGGTTGTTACAAAACAAGAGAGTTACATATGGTGTTAAACTTAACTAAGGAGTGACTCTGGATGTTGAAGCGTGGCACTGCATGTCCTCAGCATACTTTTCATAAGATGGTACGTAACCACTGAGTGCTAATCGCAAGCATGATGACATATGATCGTCAGTTAGTCGATTGCGATATTTTGACTTAATTATCTTCATTTCAAAAAATGCAGCCTGGCACAAGTAAGTTGACCCAAACATTGCTGTCAGTTGAAGGGCGATTTGCCTTAGATTCGGATATTTATCTTCAGATATAAAACACCAGAATTTTGTTACAGATGCTGTGGCTTTGAGATGTATATCTATCTGCATATAATCTGCACCAACTCATTTTCAACAGAACATGAGTTCATATTAAACTGACTTGCTATTTCAGTAGCTAATTCCTCAATGTTTTTACATGAAAAAGGATAACTCATAAATGATGCTACATTTGCCAATTCACTACAATCATAAAAACGCATTTCGAATTGTCCTAAAATATTTGATAATTCAGCCTCATACGTATCATAATTCAACTGAGGAATCCTTGCTTTTAAAGACGGAAAATGTTTCAGATCCTTTCTTTTCAGTTGATCTATCATAAGTTGCAATTTACTTTTGAATGCGTTTACTGCGCTAATCATCTCAATAATCAGTTTTTCCTTTACCTTGAAGCTCCAAGTTAATGGTGTTTAAGTGCATTGTGATGTCAGTCAAAAATGCCAAATCAGTCAGCCATTTTTCGTTTTTCAACATGTGAGTGTCATCACCTCTTTCGTCTAGAAGAGCTGTTATTTCGGGCCATAATTCTTGAGACCTATCTAGGAATTTTCCGCGACTCAACCACCTAACGTCCGTGTGAAGAACTAAATCAGTGTGTTCAGCTGACTCCCTATCTTCCAACTGCAACTTAAAAAGCCGCCGTTGCAAGCTACGTGCACGGAAGGAATTCACAATTTTTGTTGCAATGCCCATAATTTCCTCCGTGTTTTAAACTTTTGAACACAAAACTTGTTGATGTATAATGCAATGGATTGAAAAAAATGAAGGGAAATCTTCATTAGCTCGACACAATGTCACAAAACCGTTTTCGTTTCCAGTCATTGCTGGTGCTCCATCGGTTGTAATGCACACTAATTTATATATTGGTAGCTTGTAGTTTGTCACAAAATTTAAGAAAACGTCATATATATCTTCGCCACGGGTCTTCCCCTTCAGAGGAATGATTGTCAAAAATTCTTCCTTAGCGAACATGTCATTGAATACCATCCGAATAAAAATACACAGCCGGGCAGTGTCTGTCATATCGGTGGATTCGTCGAACTGTAAAGAAAAGTATGTACATTCCATGATATCATTTTTTAGTTTATCTGCCATGTCCTGACTCATGACTTCAATACGCCTTGTGACAGTCGGACGAGATAACTGAAGTTCTCTAATAGCAGACATGATTTCTGTTTTATTTTTAAAATCTCCAAATAAAGTCTCACCCGCTTCAATAAATGCTTCCTTCACAACCGATCCATCTTAGAATGGTTTCTTGTGTTTCGCCAATATATGAGATATTTTAAATGACGCGATAATAGCAGCTTTTGATTGTTTGGCTGGTCTTGTGAACATGGTTTGTTCTTTTTTCAAACAAGATATCAAATCATGTCCTTTTTTTTTTAATTCACTCTGTGGTGGAAAATCCTTTTCATAGTTTTTATGAGCCGTTTTATGATGCCTCTCTAAGTTACCACGCTTAGGTATTGCAACTACGCACAACAAATGCACTTATCCTTCTGCACTCATTTTGTACTATTTAATAATAAACCTTGTATCGACGTAGTATTGCCTTCAAGTTGCAATTCAGAATTACTCCAATTTCTGCAGGCGCAACATTTATATCGGCGTGAACGAAAGTCTCGAATGTTCCCGTCAAACGCGCCGCCCGAAATTTCTAGAAAAGCGGCAAGAATAAAAAACGCGGCTTTTCTTTGACAAGTACCGCGCGTTCATTTGATAAAACCGCCTTTTACCGCTAGCAGAATGTTATTTTATTACGTAATAATGTTTTGTAGTTTAGTTAAGTACCTACTTATAAAAAAAATGTTTCTTCTCTTCGACTGGTCGATCGCGATCGACCGTTTGAGCACCCCTGATCTAGACTAATCAAAAATATATTTTAATATATATGAGAATTTTAAAAGAAATTCTTTTTTGCGACAAAACAGTTCATTCGTAAAATGAGAAATCGAAGATATTTCCCGGCAGAAAACCAATAAAAAAGGTTTCCTTTTTATATCGGTAAAAGCCGCCTAATATCAACAAAAACTGTCTCAGTTTTGATTTTTTGTGGTCGTTACCTCTAGCGGCAACGATTTTCTAACTCAGATTATGTAAGGTAGCGATAGGAAGGGACCGAAATCTTTTAGAATGAATTTGTCTTGTACGCTTTGAAGGGAAACTACAATTCGATGGCGTTTAACCCCTGAACCGAAGGAGCTACGGTCAAAGTTAGCCCTGGATATTGCGATCCTTAGATATGATTTCGATATTACGAAACGAAAGCGATTATCAAAGAGGAAACGAATAATGACATTGCTTCAGGAGCTGACGAGATTTGGTGCGAAAGTGACTGCACTTGACTTTTATTATTCTTTTGACGGGACGTATAATAATAAAAAATAATTGAAATCCGGGGTGAAATAATTATTTTTAATGATGGTTTAATCAGGCATTCGACTCAGTTATTGGCAGTAGATTTCCAAATGCCCGTTCTTGAATTCATCGCCTTTCATTGCGAAATACTGTTACAGCTTCATTCTTTTACGAAGAACGTTAACTTTATTAGATACATATATTAGTACAACATTACATAGTCATTTAGTAACACTTATATGTATGTGTTACTAATTGACTATGTAATGTATTTTCAAACATTTTTATTGAGCGCCATTTTGTTCCATCACATTGAATTCCTATCAATATTTAATCAGTCCCTTTCTACCTAAGCCATACTTGATTTTTTGGTATAATTTAAAATAAATTCAATAAGTAGTTATTACATTGACACACAGCCATTTTGTTACGTCACGTTGAATTCGCACGTGTTTATCCTATTATCACATTTCATTTTTTTGCTAAGTTTCTGAGGTTTCGCAAAAATAAGTTGAAAAGTTTTACTCATGATAATAGTTATATTTGTACCAATTTGTAGATATTTTGTTATTATTTTCACGGATTATTAGGTCTTTCTACTGCAAATGTAAGATTATTAAATGATTGAACAATATGATATATGCTCAACGTACCTTGTATAAAAATCGGTAAATTTCCTTTACCGGGAACTTCCCTTGTTATGATTTTTTTTCCATTTGTTAGGAATAGTGAAGTGTGACCCAGTTTAGTTCAGTACGTAATCACATAATGTGTGTGTTACATATACTGTCCTCTCATTTTTATTGGCCGCCATTTTGTTCCATGATATAGTAAACAAAAAACAAAAGCCTCTTTTTTATATTGTCGACGTTTCGCAACTTTATTTTTGCATCTTCAGGACACATAGATTTTATATCCAGCAGGAAACCCATATTATCAGTCTTTACCTATTCCGTTGGTCCGATAATTCCTAACCCCAAATAATATTCTAACATAACAACAAGAACGTCGCACAGTGATTCAGATTGTAATTCTTGCTGGACAATTTTTTTGGCTGTTAGTTAGCTAACTTATTGGATAAATTTATTTTTACGTGTTATTTTAAAGCATTCCTGCAATTAACGCGGGGTATATTTTCAATAAGAAATTAAGATATAGATCCTATATACAGGGTGATTCAGAATCGGTCCATAATTTTATTCTTGACCTTTGCAACTAAAGTAAAAGAAGCTAAACTGAGCGTAAATTAATACATTTTATAGATTTTATTGACTTAAATTAGTTAAGTGCATAAAATTATTATAATACAGGGTGTATCAAAAATTACTAATAGTGTATTTTAACACGGGTCGCGATGTAAAAAATTTAAAAAGTCCAAGTACTACACTATACATACAAGTGTTATTATAACGTTTTTAGTCAGCTATGAGCGAGTTTATACAGGGTATTCATTTAGAAACTTCCCACCCCGGATATTTCGAAATTTAAAAATTTGCCAATACTTTACTTTTTTATTATGAATGTATTAGGATGAGAATTACTGATTATAGGTACTATAACATAATTTTCATACTAACAAAAATAAACATCTTTAAAAAGTAACGCTGAACAAAAAACGGATAAAATCTAATCTAAACACTATTTTAATTAACACTTAACAGTTTTTTTTTTAATTTAGTTTTGTTTTTAATTCGTTTAAGTAACAAATTCTTATGATCTTATCGCTAGATACTTAAAAAAAAATTAAACTGGGAATCTGAGTCGTCAGAAGCATCGCTGCCGCTGTCATAACCTACATTTTTGTCAGGTGGCTTAAGCAAATTTATCACATCTCTATTGATAATACCTTTTTGTCTGGGTGGCAAAGTTCTAATACTGGATATTAATGGATCCGAGGATAACAGAATATTTAAGAGGTCTTGATGCGTACTGATTCGCGAAATTTTACGAGTGTTATGTTCTCGGTAATAACGGATTTCTTTATGACGAGCTTCTTGGGCGTCCTCGGACATTTGCCCAATAGGTAGTATAAATAGATCAAGAACTTCTTTGCTATGAATAAGTATTTTGTGTACACTCGGAGCCATAGGATACCACTCATATAATTTTATATATAAATCAGCTGTTTCCATTGCATACTCATGGAACTTTTTCGACTCGATATTATAATTACAATTTAACGTAGAAAGAATAACACTAAATCGGTAAATTAAGTTCTCGTCTATACCTGTAACGCTGGCAGACATTTTCGGATCTCGGAAAAAGCGACGAGCAGTGTTGCCATCGTTTGTATTTCCAAAGCCTGATTTAGGCATTTCTACTAAAAGTCCTGTTTTTTCCCGAAATCCGGAAATACTCGCCAAGTTTTAAAGTCCAAAAGATATGCTACGTGCAGCAGAAGTTCAAAAGACCTAATGTATGCATGTAATTTTGACAATCCTAAACTAATCGCTTCCGTACTCAATTTACGTGATACCAAAGTAGGCATATCATTAAACTCTTTAGGACCCGCCTTACAAATACAACACTTTTGGGACGAGTTATCCATCAATGAGTTACAAACCTTTCCGTCAACCATAGTTTTATGTAACTGATGTTTGACGGAGAAGCTTGCTTTCTCGATAACAATTTTGGTTGGTAAGAGATTTTTGATTTGTTCGTCCATATGGGCAAATTCTTCTTTAATAAGCGAATCTGTTTCTTTCACAAACTGTAGTTTCACTGGCCTACCGAAACGGGTTGAAGATGTTCTCGGATTTTGCCAAATTATTTTGTTTCAGATTTTGATTGATAGTAGAGCTGTAAAGGTACCACACAGGTTGCAAAGATAGTAGTCCGATAGAGTCGTCCGATTCTTTTGATTCAAATCGTTGCTTATAATTATTGTAACTTCCACTACCATCTGCCCCCCACTTGATATCCATTTGCAACTCTTTTAGGCTATTTTCGGCAGAGCAATCAAAAGTTGACAAAAACACATCTCTCTGAACTGCACTGATCCGTTCAATTGTGTGGTTTAATAGACTCTGTAAATTAATTTCGGCAGATTCTTCTGTTATGGATATATGGTTCTGAGAAGGATACCAACTTTTTTTAGATTCAATAATTTCGTGGTAGCTTGGATAAAGATTACTAAGCCCTTTCTTTCTTGCTGATGTTCTTAATCCGATGTATTGATGACGTGTCAATTTTAAAGAAATAAACAACGCTAAAGGTTCATCAGGGGTATAAAACTGGTTTTGCTTCTCACTATTTTTCATCGTTTTTTTGAGTTGTGCAGCTCTGTTTGGAGAATAAGCTATTTCGTGAAAGACACTTGCTACATTTCTATGTCCGTCTGATCGAAGCTTCATTTCAGTGGCCATATAAAGTTCATTTTGACTGGGTTTTTTTACTAAATTTTTCACTCTGCGCCTCTGGGTACGATTACTCGCTTGGGAAAATGCTATTTTTGGCCGACCAGGCTTTTTAATTGTCGAAAAGTTTAGTTCTCCTTCAAGCCATTCTTCATTTTTTGCAACAAAATCTGATAAAAATCTTCGGCTTTCTTTCCATTTTTTTAGAAGCAGAATAGAGAAACTTTTTAGCTTATCCTGTATATTTTTTAAATTTTCATCATTGATGTCTTTATCTTTAATATGTTCTTTTACGAAATGCATTAATTTCGCTTGCGACTGTGATGTTGTAGGTTGGAATTTATCGCCTTGTTTCAGCACATTAAACAAAACAGCTCGTTTAATGGATACGCGTCTCTCTAAAAAAGAGGTGAACACTCAAAAGGCAAAAAAAGGCAAGCAAATCGAACATTATACTTTAGCAAAGATACCAAGAAACGTTTTTTAACTAATCATATTTAATAACTTTTGATAACTTGAAAGCGCAAGCCTTCCCATTTTTCAATTTAAAAAAATAGGTATCATTTTGCATGTGTACACAAGAAAGCTATCAAAAGAAAAAACATATATTGCAGAGCACGCTATATGTAAAAAATTTAAGTAAATACCTGGCAAAATCACATCCATTTTCCAAAAATTCATTAACTTTTTACCAGGACATACTAAAGCACGCAACAGCTGACATTTAGCAACAAATAATTGTTTATCTCGCGCCGGCCGCGGCCTGCTAAGACTGGCGCTTGAATTTGACTAGTAAAGATTATTTTATATTTTTTTTTGTAATGATTTAAGTTGACTGGGTATTGTTCTTTATTATTTTAGTTATATTAAATAATTTTGCATATCAAAAAAAAAATACTTCTGTCCAGCTAAAACTACCTGTGGAATCACTGTGGTCGTTAACGAAAGCCATTTAGAAACTCAATATCTGGGAAATATCTGCGAACCAACGGGGTAGGTAAAAACCCATGAACATGCAGACCATAATTAAATCTATATATGTGTCCTAAGGATGCAACAAAAAGTTGCTAAAGGTCGATGATTTTAAAAAAGACTTTCCTTTTTTTTTTTTACTGGATCCTAATCCAGTAATCTAAATAATACAACACTCTAACATAAAAACAAAAAGATCGTTAACGAAAACCATTTAGAAACTTAATATCTGGGAGATTTCTGTGGACCAGCGTAGTAGGTAAAGACTGATAACATGGGTTTCATGCATATAGAATCTATATGTGTTCTGATAATGCCACAATAAACTTGCGAAACGTCGACAATTTAAAAAAAAAGTCTTTGCTTTTTTACTGTATCCTAACCCAAAATAATATACCACTCTAACTTAACAACAAGAAGATCTTTAACAAAAATAGATCATTCTAACAAAATTTGTTTAACATACTACCAGGTAATCCTCATATGACCCTTAATGTTTGGTCAAAATTTGCAGTCAATCGGGCAAGTAGTCTCAGCTAGCACTAAAGTAGCTACAACTGTTTCCACTACTACTCTTTAAGAGTTTTTACGTATTTATTGCTAATAATTTTACTATGTATCAACAAACACATTTTGGGTTACATGTTTTTAAGTATTATATATATATATATATATATATATATATATATATATATATATTTGTTAAGGCGAATAATACTTTATTGTAATTTTCCATGAAAAGTAATTATATAATAACTATTGCCAAGCAACTACTTAAGGAACTGACTACAAGGTCGTCATTTTTTTTTTCGTTACATAATAGTAAGCATTCAAAGTTACTGTTTCTAATCTGTTTACTAAATTACAACTTTTAAGTATCAGTACCTTAATGAACTTTGCAGAGACTACTCCATTACGTTCAAATGTACTCCTATAACGTATTACAATAAAGTAAAACGAGTCGTTGCAGAGTAGAAAAAGTTATCGTCTACTTGTATTTTAAACTGGCTATTACCAGTCGTTTTTTTAATTTTGCAACTTAGAAGTAAGAATTACAGTACTTATTTACTACAAGTAAACTATTACCTCTTGTACTTGAGGTTCCGGAGATAGGGGGCGCTAATACGAGATTCGATCGGTGATTTTATAAGGACAGTGGCAACAATACGGTAACCAATTTTTAATTGGTTCGGCCATATTGCTGCTAAAACCGTTTTGTTTACTTTTCTCCTACGTGAGTTTCTTATAAGATTTGTTATTTTAGTGTCTCATTTTATTAGTTTTTGCGATTATTAAAACGAATATTGATTCAAATAAGAAGTTCTCAGCAATTGGCAATTGGAAAAATGTATTTAAGCCTGGTTTACCTGTTTTTTGCTTGCAATTACAAAGTGTTTCTGATGAATCTGTGAATGACTACGACCGTAAATGTCTTAAGTTTAAGTTTACTCCAAGAAAAGTTATTAAATATTGCACAATATTATATTTTGGTTTTATTTTGCTGTAAAAGACAATATTGTTTCATGTCTTGGTGTATATTTTACTTCATTCAGCACCTCAATTTGAGGTAGAAGCTCTCTAAGATTAGCATAAAAGAAACTTTATTTTACAGTCCTTCTTCAGTACACATTACATTACTAAATTCACTTGGCAGACAACTCTCATTACTCGCTTGCACAAACATTGTTATTTGTTAAAAATCTAAATAAAAAAGTAAGTTTGTACTAGATAGTTCGAATAGATTATTAAAGTAAAACATTAACATAACTCTACATTTACAACTGACGCTTACAGCTGTTGTCAATATAAAAGTAGATTAATTTTGCGAAAAACTAAAGATAATGGGTTATTTAAACCTTTAGAAAATATGCATCAATTTGGCGGGTGGTCTTCTATTGTCGCGTCGCCACTGTCCTTCTAAAGTTATTTTAATTCGGTTTACAGCTAATAATTAGATGTGTATGTGTTGTGTTATCGTCTACGAGTAACAAGTTAAAATGGTTCATAATGGCTGTATATACCATAAGAAAAAAAAAGTAGCTTGCGTTACTCAGCCACATTTTATAAAAAATTAAAAATATCACAACTTGGTTATGTCATACCTGAGGGAGACAACCCAAAGCGGTATTTTAAGGAAACAAAAAATAAAAACGAGACAATGGATTATGTTTATGATAGATTGCAGAATTATAGTAGTGATTCAAGTACCGCAACTCTCCGCATGATACGACACAACCCATTAAATTTTAAAGAACTCGCGAATGTTTCCAAATCGTAAGCGTCTGGTAATAATATACAGTATAGGTAAAGAATCCAAAACTATAAAAGCGTATGGGAGAAGTCGTAGACAGTTGATGTTAAGTGATTTTCTAAGTAAAGAAATGCAGCTAACCTAAAAGTAAAAGCCCAATAGAACGCCATTGTTTATTTTCATAATCCTGTAAATATTTAGCTATGATGTTTGTTTTTGTGAGTTTAAAAATTAAAAATGCATACAAATCATCACTCTTTATAATAAGATATTTAATGATAATTACTATTTAAACCAAAGTACAAAATTACATTTTTGAGATTTAAATTGGCCAATATATTTGACCAAAATGTACTGAAAATTAACGGATTTTCAAGGCGCGTAATTTTTTTTACGACTATCAGCAGCATATTTACAAGAGAATTTGCCTGCTTTTTAATTTTAGGTCCTTAGCATTGCCAGAAAACTAAGTGAAACGCCTGTATCCTACCTCAAATACCAATAACGTATTCTATAGTTGAGTGTTTGTAGTGGCCATAACTGTTTTGTTTGTATTAAAACGAACTATACATATTTTTAAAATGGATTAAATAAAGACAGAAATAAAGAAGTGACAAATAGGGTGAATTATTACTAATCGGCTACTTAAATGGAACTACACAATTCCAAACACTATCTACAGTCACAGTTACATGTTATTCACGAAATAGTTACCCTACAATTGTTCTCCATTTCGGTAATGACTACGTAGTCTCAGCTCAAACAGAACGTGGCGACACCAAGTTCCGGTTACTTCAATGAAAATGCTTGTGATAACAATGACGTATTCATGACTAAAAGTGCTACTTGGGGTATTTCAGCTATGTCGCGAATTGATTGATTGACAGACAGACAGACCGACAGACCGACAGACGGAATTAATAAAATATATATATATATATATATATATATATATATATATATATATATATATATATATATAGCATTTAGTGACGCTAAAACATGTAGATATGTAAAACATAAGAGAGTGATTTTTTCACGATTACAAAAACTTTATTTGGACGCCATTTTATGCCTCCATCTTGAATTAGTAACACAGTTTTGCTGTTACTAATGTTTATATCATAACTAGTTATGGCACACAATTTGAAATCAAACCATTAAGCATTTTTTTCAGGCTGAATTTTTAAATATTTTAAGCCGCCATTTTGTTCCGCCATATTTTGTATTCGTACCAGAGTGTTACCAGTTGATTCTAACCTAATACTTGATGTTTTTGCAAAATTTGTGATAAATTGGTTGAGTAGCTCTTTAATAATATTTTTTTTCACAATTCTCTAGGCCGCCATATTGGATTTTGACCAAAACTTTATCAGGTCATTTCCATATAATTCTTAAATTTTGAACAAATTTTGAAGTAAAAAGAGTAAGTAGTTTTTTAGCTACGCAGCGAACAAACAGACAGACAGACCGATGTAATTAAGAAAACATGTTTTTCGTCATCTAAGGACCCTGAAACGTGAAGATCTGAAAAAATGTGGGAGGGTGATTTTTTCACGATTACAATACTTTCCATTTACGATGGAAATAAAAAGGAATGTTAAAAGAGAAAATATTAAGTTCTTGGTGTTCGAGTGCCAATAGAGCTAAATCAGCCATTATTGGCGAGAGAGGAGAAGCCATAGGACAGCTCTATATTATTGTTGTAGGAGGAAACACACGAATTAGCAATAAACTGTATAGCAGAAATAAGTGTTTAAATAATTTAGCGGTAGCAATAGTTATATTTGCATAAACAGATACAAGATCAAGGGATGTAAATCTATATTCTTTTGTTGAATGTAAATTAAGATTTGTAATTTCGGTTTTTAGTTGAAAATAAATTGCAAGGTGATTCTAAAACAAGTTTTTTTTTTTTAATTTGCGATAAGAATGTAGAAATAGCATAAAGAGAGCAACCATTATTAGATACTACTGGTCTTTTTCTTTATCTTAACCAAACCATATGTTTTACATAAATTTCCATTGTGACAAATTCATGTTTAGTTAAAAAAATGTTACATTATCTAAGGCTACCAATTATCCTAATGTTGATCCAAATAATATATATTATTTTACGTGTCGAGGTTTTTAAGTTCATCTGTTAAGTTTTTGCAGTGGCTGCAAGGATGTTTAATACTAAAGCCGTAGTTGGTCGAATTGTTGGGTTGCGTGAAGCCGGTCTGTCGATAAGAGAAGTCTCCAGAAGAACCGACAGATCTTTATAGGCGGAGGGCACAGAGCGAGGGGTTGTAGACGTCCACAAGAGCGCTAGAACGCCGATTGGGACTTCTGGTTTTAAGAGACAAATTCAGCAACACGCGGACCATCAGTGGACAAATCAGTGGTTTGAAGAGCATGGAGGGTGATTGGTATGCGTACAGTATATCGCCGAATACGAAGTTTTGGTCTTTTCTCTTATCGCCCACACTGGGTGCTACCTCTCACAGCGGAACATCGTCGTAACCGTCTGCTCTGGTATAGGGAGAAAATTTAATGTGACCAGGAATGAAATCAGCTGATCTTTAGTGCCGAGTCCCGCTTCTGTCTGGAAATGCACGATGGTCGGACGAGGGTGAGAAGGCGACGTGGTGAAAGACGTGATCCACAATTTGCCATTGCATGGTAGCAGATCACCACTAGTTTTTAATATAGGCAATATGACAGCCCTGCGCTACATTTAGGAAGTAGTCCAGCCATATGTTACTCCATACATTCACACCATCCAAAACGCTATATTTAGGCAAGACAATGCCAGACCGTATATTGCTAGAGAAACGTTAGGCTTCATGGATCAATATCACATCAACCGTTTACCTTGGCCCCCAAGACCACCTGATCTGTCTCCTATTGAACACGTCTGGGACATGATTGGTTGCAGGTTATTGAATTTGCAGTAGATAGCCTAGCATGAAAGTCCCCAAGAAGATATGGACAATTTTATCAGAACCGAGCCTAGGCATATCAATGAGTACATAAGAAATCGCGGGTCTTCGACACACTAGTTAACCACATTTTTCCGTGAGTTATCTAATGAAGCTCAAACTCTAATCATTTACTAAGTAAAAGGCACTGAACATGTATACCAAAAATCATTAAAATCGGATGAGCACATATAGTTGTTTACTTTTTTTATCACTCAGTATATATACTTACCGTATACACGTCAAATCAGAGTTTAAATCTAACGTAACGTCGGATTCATGCAACTGAGACTCCAATTTTAATAACCTAGCCTTTATCGCTCAAAGCATGATATATAGGAAATGGGTTCATCGTCTGAAGCAATGTTTCATGCGACTGATTTATTGAGCTTTAACATAAATTGCTAGTTAAGCCAAGTAAATACGGTTTACTCTGTTCAATAATGCTGCGAATTGTATATCACAGAACAATGCCTTAGTTTAGATTGTGTAATATACGAATATTTGCGTTACCATTGTAGGGAAGCAGCAGAGGATAGTTTCTTTGAAGAGCCCTTGACGTAATCTATCGAATAACATCGTATCATATGCCCACTAATTGAAAATGAACCAGCCTTTTTTGCACGTAAGAGGGGTAATATCTTAACCGTAAAACATGTCTCTCCCTGCTATTCGCAGATCTTGACGTGTGAGGATCCTTAAAAGTAAAAAAAAAAACATTTCCTTGGGTTTGAAAGTCATGAAAGAACTTAAAATAGTAGAAAATAGTATTGTGGGGCATAATAGCGGTCTAATAAGTTTGTTGAAAAAAATCGTTTTTAAAAAATGTTCTTTGAAATTTTTTAATCCCTTCTACGTCTAATTTACGTAGTTATTTAGGAACACATACATACTGTTAAGAAATTATGGTTCTTGGGATTAGACCGTGTCAAAATGGAATCACTTTCCGACGTTTCGCCTTCTATTGCACGAGGCATCTTCAGGGATCTATCGAATAACATCGTATCATATGCCCACTAATTGAAAATGAACCAGCCTTTTTTGCACGTAAGAGGGGTAATATCTTAACCGTAAAACATGTCTCTCCCTGCTATTCGCAGATCTTGACGTGTGAGGATCCTTAAAAGTAAAAAAAAACATTTCCTTGGGTTTGAAAGTCATGAAAGAACTTAAAATAGTAGAAAATAGTATTGTGGGGCAGAATAGCGGTCTAATAGGTTTGTTGAAAAAAATCGTTTTTAAAAAATGTTCTTTGAAATTTTTTAATCCCTTCTACGTCTAATTTACGTAGTTATTTAAGAACACATACATACTGTTAAGAAATTATGGTTCTTGGGATTAGACCGTGTCAAAATGGAATCACTTTCCGACGTTTCGCCTTCTATTGCACGAGGCATCTTCAGGGATCTTCACTTCACGAGATCTAAACACTGAAATGAAATTTCACTTGATCTTTTTGCAAGATTTGAGCTAAATTTGATAAGTTAGATTTTTTAGTAATAATTTTTTAACGTTTCACTAAACCGTCATGTAATATTCCAACTATAAGGGCTCGCCTACGTGATAAAGTAAACAACTAAAACCATCTCGTGCAGTGTTGGTTCATTGATTAAAACTATATGTTCTTTTCTACAATGATCTAGCCTAATTTATAGATATGTATATTTGTTTAATATAAATATAATAATTATTGTTATACTAATATCGCGTGTATTGCAATAATAAGAGTTGCCTTGGAATTGGTACTCTGCTAGCTTGTAACCTCGGTATGTAGATAATACAAATAAACAACTGTTTCAATAACCCAATTTCCATTACACCTCCCACGGAGCAAAAATAAAAATAAAATGTATATTGCATTTTGTTTTTATTCTCCCACTTTTATTACAATACACCCTCAATTATAATTCTACTCTAATAATATGATGCCCTAAAAATAATCTATCGAATTCACACTATTTTAAAATTGCAACTTTAAATATTTACATTCTAATCTTATCACATATATATATATATATATATATATATATATATATATATATATATATATATATATATATATATATATATATATATATATATATATATATATATATATATATACATGTACATTCAGTTGAAATACAATTTAACTAAGTTTTTATGGACTTCTTTATGTTTATTCTTTATATCTAATACTAAATTACATCCTTTAATATCTAAAATTTCATATGGATCTTTGTATAAAGGATCAAGTTTATTTTCTAATGTCTTGTTTTGAAGAAGAACCATATCATTTATTTTGTAATCATAATTCTTGACTTTTCTGTCAAAAATTTCTTTCTGTTTTGTTTTCGAATTTAGCAAATTAGTTCTTGCGTCAGTCCGTGCAGTTTGCAATCGAAATTTTAGCTCTAACGGGTAGTCATCAAAATTATAGATAGGGTCAATTGTACTTGTGATATTTGAAGGTACTTGACTTCGTTTTCCGAATACAAGCTCATACGGTGTATAGCGTGTTACTGTATTTATTGTGTTATTATATGCAAAACACCAATATTGAACCCAATCGCTCCAATTGTTTTCAATATTTTTGGCAAAATGCATACGAAGATATGCACCCAAATATTTGTGTGAATTTTCAAGTCCACCCAAAGTTTCATCACGATATGCTGTTGATTTAAGATGCTGAATACTAAGTAATTTACATGATTCTTTAAAAATACTTGCCGTAAATTCAGTTCCTAAATCCGTAACAATCTCCCTAGGTATTGTTTGTATTGCGAAAAAGTGGTAACACAGCATCATCGCCGTCAGCTTGAGCTATTGTTAAATCTGGTAAAAGTGTTTCAATAACTCTAGCATAATCATCAATGGTCTTGGATTCTTGTTTTACACAATACGTTTGAGCCGAAAGGACTGCTACAGATTTTTTACTTAATAAATATTTTTTCATATCTACTAGTAACGACTCTATATTATCATACGAGTTTTTTAATCTTAATTTCGCATTTTGCGTTAAGTTAGCCTTTAAGACATAATTAATAGCGACTACAACAACTCAATAGCATCTATTAACTGCTTTGTAACCTCCTCGGTGCCATCCATAGAGGGCAACAAGGACGCTGCAGTTTTTAAATCGAAATTTTGAGACATATTAGCTGTTGCAAAAACTGAGTTTGCTAAATTTTCTTTCGGGGCAAGGGTTTGCAATCTTTCATCTAAAAGTGCTCTAGATTTTACTAAATAAGCACTGGAAGCGTTACTGTACTCTAGGAGTGCTTTTTTCGCTACTGGGTCAACTACAGCTTCCAGCTGGACCTCTTTTTTTAATTTATAACATTGTGCTTCTAATTTCTCTATTTCTAACGTTAGCGTACTTACTCTGTTTAAACTTATACGACGGTCTACTGGTTCTTTTTTCAATTTTTCATAAAACTTTACTACTAATCCATAACTATCTTTAAATTTTTGTAAGACCATAACTATATAACCTTATTATCAAAAAATATAAATACATATAAAACTTACACTCTAACATTTTTCTGGTTGTAGTTGAGTCGGAATTTGGCTGAGCTGCTTCCAAAATTGTCCCTCGATGCACTTCTAGCGGCGCGTGCCAACAACTAGAGTGTTCCCTCGAAGCCAGTGTTGGTGAACACCAGTTGACGTTCCCGTTGGACCGTTTTTTAGGCGGCCAAAAATCGTCAGAGTGAAACTCAGGTCTCCTCAGTCGAGCGCAAAACTATACTCCTTGACAAATTCTTTTTAATACCTCTTCTGTATGCTTTTTTAATCTTCATCACTACTAGGATCCATACTCTCAATGCGAGGCAGTAAAAAACTATGCGAATATCGTGAGGGACAGCCAGTGATTCTTCTTCTACGATGAAATTTAAATTCACAACTCTGGTATCTGTGATTTCAGAGTGTTTTGAATTGGTTTTTCCCATGATTAGTTTTTACTATTCATAATCACTGTTTTTTTTCACTATTCACTTGTACACGCGGCTGGTATATAAGGGTTCGCCCACGTGATAAAGTAAACAACCAAACCCATCTCGTGCAGTGTTGGTTTATTGATTAAAACTATATGTTCTTTTCTACAATGATTTAGCCTAATTTATAGATATGTGTATTTGTTTAATATAAATATAATAATTATTGTTATACTAATATCGTGTGTATTGCAATAATAAGAATTGCCTTGGAATTGGTACTGTGCTAGCATGTAACCTCGGTACGTAGGTAACCCAAATAAACAACTGTTTGAATAACCCAATTTCCATTACAGTCATCTTATTCCGGCATTTTGGATTTTGACCAAAATATTACCAGGTCATCCCCAGATGAGGCCTAATTTTTGTCCAAAATTTGAAATAAATCTGATAAGTAGTTTTTAAGTTATGTCGGGAAATAACAGACAGACAGACAAACTGACAGGCGGACTGACGGAATTGATAAAACATACTTTTTGACTTATATGTTCGCTAAAACGCAAACATATACAAAACCTACTAGGATGATTTTTTCAAATTACAAAAATTTTATTTGGCCGCCATTTTGTTCGGCCATCTTGAATTACTACCACAGTTTTACTAGGTTATCTCTATACTACAATTAGTTGTGGCACACAATTTGAAATCAGTTCATTAAATAGTTATTTCAGGCTGAATTTCTGAATATTTTACTAAGCCGCCATCTTGTATTCATACCAATATTTTACCAGTCGATTCCTACATAATACTTTATTTTTGTGCAAATTGAATAATTAGTTTTTTTAATATTAATTTCTTTAACGTTTCACTAGGTCGCCATCTTGTTCCGACATATTAGATTTTCACCAAAATATTACCAGGTCATCCCCATATGAGCCTTAATTTTTGTCCAAAATTTGATGAGTAGTTTCTAAGCTATGCTGCGAACTGACGGACAGCCAGACAAACGGAGAGACGGACCGACGGACTTGATAAAACATATTTTTGGCATCTAAACGCGAATTTATGTAAAACCTGAGAGGGTGATTTTGTTCCGCCATCTTGAATTTGTACCACACTGTGACTAGGTCATTTCTATACTACAATTAGTTATGGCGCACAATTTGAAATCAGTTCATTAGGTAGTTTTTTCAAGCTGAATTTTTAAATATTTTATTAAGCCGCCATTTTGTTCTACCACCTTGAATTCGTACCAAAATTTTACCAGTCGACCCTTACATAATACTTGATTTTTGTGCAAAATTTGAGAAAAATTGGATAAGCAGTTTTTTCGTATTTTACTAGGTCGCCATTTTGTTTTGCCATACTGGACTTTTACCAAAATATTACCAGGTCATCCCCATATGACCCTTAATTTTTTACCAAAATTTGAAGTCAATCGGGTAAGTAATTTTTTAGCTATGCCGCGAACAAACAGACGGGCAGACAGACGGAATCGAGAAAGCATGTTCCTCCCATGACCCTAAAAAGTAAATATCTGAAAATATCTTGGAGGGTGATTTTTATTTAGATATAATAGGAGCTGAAATCAAACTAGACCTTAAAGACATTTCTTCAAATGCGGCTTTAAAATTTGAAGCTTCAACAAGTATTAAAATAAAAATATGTCCTTGGAGATTCTTAGTCAAATCTAAAAATTTATTATATAAAATAAATTACAATTATCTCAAAAATATGTTATCTTTATCAAAGCTGACAAAGGCAATACTGTAATTGCTATTAATAAGATAGACCTTAATAATAGAAAGGTCTGAAGAACGTTTAAACACCATTACTGGATTTTTAAAATCACGAAAAGAAAATAAATTTATCTGTAATAAACAAGCATACAAACAACACAAATAAACTCGTCGGAGGGCATCCTTACCTATACTAGGGCAAGAAATATAAACAAGTGATATAAATATCCTGCCCCTATCGGGCAGGATGGAAACAAGAAACGGTAGAACCTGAATTTACCATTTCAAAACCAGCAAAAATAATTTTGAAGGCTTCTTCCGATTTCTAGGCGTACCTTGTATAACAGAAGCAAATTTATTTAATAATAGAAGAAATTTGACTGCTTTACAGTTTGCAAAAAATCAAAGTTTAGCACATTTTTTTCCAAAATTTATGACATGAGGATAGCGACGAGAAGTGTTTCAAAAAATAAAGAACCTCAGCTTTCACCTGGAATTTCGATAAATGTCTTTTTTTCACTTTTACCATCCAATGATTTTATTTACATTTAAGATAAAAATATTGAAATACATACAAAGCATGTTTTTTTTTTACTGGAAAAGAAATGTAACGCCAATAAAACATTCCACAATAAATTTCAACTCTGTAAGTAAAAGCGAATTTGTTGCTAATATTGCAGATTTTTCTATATCGGACGCTTTTTATTTTGGTAAACCGTAGAAAAATCTCTTATTATAGACATAAGAAAATGCATTTAAATTTATGAATCGCTTGTAATTTTTACACCTAGATCATAAATAGCTGTTTGAATTTCACCAAATGTTCAGATTGCTGCACAAAAACATTTAACTGCACTGTTAGCCGTGAAAAAAATAATATCAGACATTTTGCAACTCCACGAAGTTTAGCATACTATTCCGAATATTTACGGCGCGGAGATAGCGACGAAAAGAAGCGTCGCAAAAAATAAGAAACGCCGACCCTCCTTTGAACTTTCAGAAATACGACCACATTTTAAGAATGTCGTTTAACATCCGGTATACGTCGGCTTTTTCATAAATACCTCTATTCCACTTTTAGCAGTCGATTATTTTATTTAAATTTAGGAGTAAAATATTATGATAAATCTATAGCATGATTTTCTACTGGAAAAAGGAAAATGTATAAGTGACGATGGCTTTTGTTCCTTTGATTTCAGGTGATGATAGGTGAATAAAACTGTCTTTGTGATATGCCTCAATTTCTATCGCCTTTTTTGTTCCTTTCCACTTTGCCCAGCCGATGATTTTATTTAAATTTACAAGGAGTGCTAGATTTATTATCTCGGAACTCGTTGAAACTACTGATTTTCTTTAAATCGCGGCATTTTAAAATGTAACAACCTTTACAAATTCAAAATGAACGTTTACTGTTTATTTATTTACTTATTTAATTTTTATTCTCGATTAGTTCATGTCTAGTCCTAGAGATTATTTATAATCATTGGGTAGAAATATGTTTTATCTGTAGTAAAAGTAAAGAAACAGAAGCCACTACAAAACTTACAAGAGGATTAACCACGTGAATTAACCCATCTACAAAAAGAAATGATGAACTTGCACATCTACTGAAAAAAGCAGAATTCGAATACAGACATGAGAGTTGTCGCCAAAAATATATACAATTTTCACAAAGGAATAATAGAACTGTCAGTCTGGTGCCTTTAAAAAAATCAGTAGCAGTCGATTTTGATTCGCAACAAAAATGTTTTTTGTGCAGATAAATTGAGTAAGACAAAAAACAAAAGAATAATATATTTTTTAAAACCACCTCGAAGCAAAATGCCACAACAAGTCTACCCGTCAGCCAGTCTCAACAAAGTGGCCAAATGTAAAAGGCAAGTGTTGTTTTTACATGCATTTATTATATTATTTTTGGTGGTACAACTATAAGGCAGAATTATATTTGCTTAAAAACTGGAGGACATGAAAATTTGCAGAATGCAGCTCAAGTATTCAAGTATTCATGACATAAAATGCAGATTTAGATGTTATTTATCAATCTGCTGTAAAATGCATTATTTCGTTATATGGAGCTCTAAAATCTGAGGTAGATCTAAATCTATTCCGATTTGAATATTTTACAAAAGACAAGTAAACATATATGCATCCAATTGGTCAATTTAGCATGCACACGAAATGTAGCGATGGAACCTTTGAAAAAAATGAATGGGAATGGAAACATCAGAATGTTTTGGTACCCAGTCCCATGAACCAGGCACCTGCCCCATGGTCCAGAGGAAATATTAAAAATAATATTATACTCATGCCAAACTCCCTGCGGAGGAAATTGTGGTCATAGGAAAACCGGGCTGTTCTAGAGTTAAACTTGCATGGAATGCAGTGGCAAGACCTGGACTATAGTATAGACAATTTAAAAAGTCCTGGAAGGTTATAAAAGGTGCAACGAGGAAAGCGATAGAGTATTCTTCATTTTTATACAAATTAAAATATGAAAAAGGCTGCAAAGACGCCCCTCAATGAAAGTAAAATAGTAAAAGTCCTCTTTGATATTGACAGTCAATTTTGCTTAAATCCTGGCTCAACTTTGTAATATAATTGTAGAGTTTCAGTTAAAATGTACCTATACGATTGAACTTTTTTTATATTTTGAAGTAAAAAACAATAAAACTAATATTGAAAAAATTTTGTTATATATTAGAAAAATCTACATATAATTCATATCAGCTAATTATGTATTACAATCTTAATTTTATAAAAATGATATAAGTTAGCATGTATAAATAAAAAAGGAAATCAGAAAATAAAATTCATACATATACATATAACAATTAAAATAATAAACAAAGTTACTCTGAATCGGAGATTGTAAGAGGCTTAATCTAAACACCCAGAGTTTGTTCTTTTTGCCAATAATTTCTTTTCAAACATTTAAAACTGCATTGTCATTTTTTCTGTCTTTTTTTAATAACACTGGGAAACAGCAAAAATGTCTTCGAGACCCAAATAGCAGAATCTTACTTATTTTATTACACTTATTAGCAATCTAACTTGCAAAAGTCTCAGTTGGCTTCAGGTTTCGAGATCGATGCTTATTATGACAATTTACTTACCTGCCCTTAATGCATGGGAAAGTTCGACAATTAAATGAGAAATACCTGGATTTATTATGCCACTTGTACTTTATAAGGAGTTTAAATGCATATAACATGAATCTTAAATTGTCAGTTAGTTGTATTTCAACCACCAGTTGATCGAGGATCGTATTTGAGAAATTAGAGAGCATGGAATTTATTTCAAGTTGAAGTAAAAGTTTGTGTCTATCAAAACCGTCAGAAAAACCTAACACCATTTTTTAACATGGAAATCAATTTAATAGCCTGTTGAGGGAGATATTAATGGTAGCTTTAAATCTAGACTATGATTCAAAAGACTGGAGACTTTATTGATTTCTCAAAAGTAAGTCTTAAAATGTGTTACTCCATAATGGAAATAAGTTGCCTTCAGATCCCATTGGTCATGCAGTCCACATGAAAGAAACGTATAGTAATTTGAAATTGTTACTGGAGTCTTTACAATATGAAAGATATAAATGGCAAATTTGTGGGGATTTAAAAGTTGTGACGAATTTGCTTGGAATGCAGCTAGGTTATTCCAAATACTACTGCTTCCTATGTCAATGGGAGAGTCGAGTATGATCAAATGACCACAGAAAGAAAATTTTTTGAGACAGGAAAGAAAAATGTAACCAGCGCGCCATCAGTTCCCCTTGAAAAGATTTTACTACCGGCATTTCATATAAAATCGTTTGTAATTTTTACACCTGTATCATAAATAGCTATTTGAACTTCACGAAATGTTCAGTTTGTTCTGAAAAATCATTTAATTGCGCTGTTAACCCTGAAAAAAATAATATCAGAGATTTTGCAACTCCACGCATACTTTTCCGAATATTTATGGCACGGAGATAGCGACGAGAAGAAGCGTCGCAAAAAATAAGAAACGCCGACCCTCCTTTGGAATTTTCAGAAATACGATCACATTTTAAGAATGTTCTTCAACATCCGGTATAGGTCGGCTTTTTCGTAAATACCTCTATTTCACTTTTAGCAGTCGATTATTTTGTTTTAATTTAGGAGTAAAATATTGTGATAAATCTATAGCATAATTTTTTACTGGAAAAAGGAAAATGTATAAGTGACGATGGCTTTTGTTCCTTTGATTTCAGGTGATGATATGTGAATAAAACTGTCTTTGTGATATGCCTCAATTTCTATCGCCTTTTTTGTTCCTTTCCACTTTGCCCAGCCGATGATTTTATTTAAATTTACAAGGAGTGCTAGATTTATTATCTCGGAACTCGTTGAAACTACTGATTTTCTTTAAATCGCGGCATTTTAAAATGTAACAACCTTTACAAATTCAAAATGAACGTTTACTGTTTATTTATTTACTTGTTTAATTTTTATTCTTGATTAGTTCATGTCTAGTCCTAGAGATTATTTATAATCATTGGGTAAAAATGTGTTTTATCTGTAGTAAAAGTGAAGAAACAGAAGCCACTACAAAACTTGCAAGAGGATTAACCACGTGAATCAACCCATCAACAGAAAGAAATGATGAACTTGCACATCTACTGAAAAAAGCAGAATTCGAATACAGACATGAGAGTTGTCGCCAAAAATATATACAATTTTCAAAAAGGAAAAATAGAACTGTCAGTCTGGTGCCTTTAAAAAAATCAGCAGCAGTCGATTTTGATTCGCAACAAAAATGTTTTTTGTGCAGATAAATTGTGTAAGACAAAAATCAAAAGAATAATGTATTTTTTAAAACCACCTCGAAGCAAAATACCACAACAAGTCTACCCGTCAGCCAGTCTCAACAAAGTGGCCAAATGTAAAAGGCAAGTGTTGTTTTTACATGCATTTACAGGTGGTGGTACAACTATAAGGCAGAATTATATTTGCTTAAAAACTGGAGAACATAAAGATTTGTAGGATGCAGCTCAAGTATTCATGACATCAAATGCAGATTTAGATGTTATTTATCAATCCTCTGTAAAATGCATTATTTCGTTATATAGAGCTCTAGAATCTGAGGTAGGTCTAAATCTATTCCGATACGAACATTTTACAAAAGACAAGTAAAAATATACTTATCCAATTGGCCAATTTAGCATGCACACCAAATGTAGCGATGGAACCTTTGAAAAAAAAAATGAATGGGGATGGAAACATCAGAATGTTTTGGTACCCAGTCCCATAAACCAGGCACCTGCTCCATGGTCCAGAGGAAATATTAAAAATAATATTATACTCATGCCAAACTCCCTGCGGAGGAAATTGTGGTCATAGGAAAACTGGGCTGTTCTAGAGTCCAACTTGCATGGAATGCAGTGGACTATAGTATAGACAATTTAAAAAGTCCAGGAAGGTTATAAAACGTGCAACGAGGAAACCGATAGGGCATTCTTTAATTTTATACAAATTAAAATATGAAAAAAGCAAGAATTATATCTACAAACTTTTTTATATTGTGAAGTTAAAAAAGTAAAACTGGCATTGAAAAAATTTTGTTTTATATTAGAAACATCTACATATAATTCGTATCAGCTAATTATTTATTACAATCTTAATTTTATAAAAATGATATAAGTTACCATGTATAAATAAAAAAGGAAATCAGAAAATAAAATTCATACATATACATATAACAATTAAAATAGTAAACAAAGTTACTCTGAATAGGAGATTGTAAGGGGCTTAATCTAAACACCCAGAGTTTGTTCTTTTTGCCAATAATTTCTTGTCAAACATTTAAAACTGCATTGTCATCTTTTCTGTCTTTTTTTAATAACACTGGGGAACAGCAAAAATGTCTCCGAGACCCAAATAGCAAAATCTTACTTATTTTATTATACTTATTAGCAATCTAACTTGCAGAAGTCTCAGTTGGCTTCAGGTTTCGAGATCGATGCTTATTATGACAATTTACTTACCTGCCCTTAATGCATGGGAAAGTTCGACAATTAAATGAGAAATGCCTGTATTTATTATGCCACGTGTACTTTATAAGGAGTTTAAATGCATATAACATGAATCTTAAATTGTCAGTTAGTTGTATTTCAACCACCAGTTGATCGAGGATCGTATTTGAGAAATTAGAGAGCATGGAATTTATTTCAAGATGAAGTAAAAGTTTGTGTCTATCAAAACCGTCAGAAAAACCTAACATCATTTTTTAACATGGAAATCAATTCAAAAGCCTGTTGATGGAGGAATTAATGGTAGCTTTAAATCTAGACTATGATTCAAAAGACTGGAGATTTTATTGATTTCTCAAAAGTAAGTCTTAAAATGTGTTACTCCATAATGGAAATAAGTTGCCTTCAGATCCCCTTGGTCATGCAATCCACATGAAAGAAACGTATAGTAATTTGAAATTGTTACTGGAGACTTTATAATATGAAAGATATAAATGGCAAATTTGTGGGGATTTAAATGTTGTGACGAATTTGCTTGGAATGCAGCTAGGTTATTCCAAATACTACTGCTTCCTATGGCAATGGGACAGTCGAGTATAATTAAATGACCACACAAAGAAAATCTTTTGAGACAAGAAAGCGCCATTAGTTCCCCCTGAAAAGATTTTACTACGGCCGTTTTATATACAATTGGGACTTACAAAAATTTTGTGAAGGACATAGACAAATAAGGCCATGCTTTCAGTTATTTAAAAGAAAAGTTCCCTAGAACTAGTGCCGCTAAAATTAAAGACAGAATATTCGTGGATCCCCAGATTGGGGAACTTTTCCGATATGCGCAGTTCGACTCCATGCACAAAACATTTAAACATCGCACTAACTTCATTCAATTTTTTTTTTAACAAAAAACTATTTATCTCGATTTTGGAGGTTTTATGTAACGTAATGTAATTAATAATGTAATTTTTAAATATCGAATATTTTTTCGATCATTTCTTTTTATAGGAATATTCAGAAAAAAAATTAAAAAAACATGGATTTTTTTTAGTTTTGACTAATTATTAAACAAGAGCGTCAATTTTTATTCTATAACCCCCATATTCACTAAAAAGATTTAAGAGTTAGACCAGTCTAGTTGCCAAGGTACAATTATGTTTCGCTAATGTCACTGTCATTTTGTAATTGTGACATTTAGAAAAATTTATTTGTTCAATTGTTAAAAATGTCATCTTAAACCTATAACTGTCAAGTTGGACCTGGTCTAAATTTAAACCTGTTTAGTGAATACGGGTGTAAAAGTTTTAATGCTTCAAATTGTCCACATTAAAAAAGGATTATCAAAATCGGAGTAGAATTTTTGCCTAGCGGCTCCTCCACTAATTATGGTAAACATATCGCAAGTTTTCACTGGAAAAGGGGAAATGTAAATTTGCAGAAATTATGAAGGCGCATATTAACCTGGGGCTAACACATAGTGTAGAAGTTAAAATTGAACAAGCTTCCTCGTTGACCGATAATAGACAGTCATGCATTTTTAGCCATTGAATTATTCAAGTTATGAAGTTTTACCACTGTATTGCTTCGTGTAAATTTGGTGGAAAAACGTAACAAAGACTTTTACAAATTAACGGACATTTTTATTGGGCAGATATTCTTATTTATTTTTTTTATATTTATAATAGACAAAGAATAACAAACATTTTGTGTACAGCGTTAAACAGAATTTATATATGTAATAGTATGAGAAAAAAACTCTTATATACCTGAAGATCAAAACTTGATCTTATTTGTGTAAAAAATGGTAAGCGTTAAACTTATTTTGCTGTAACTAAACAAATGACAATTTTTTAAATTTATTTTGTTTTTCTTCTTCTTATTCAGTAGGCAGCTTTGCCTGTTTTTCTTCGCCCCCTTTAGTTATTCAGGAGTTATGTTATCACTTCATCGTTTTCTAGAACGTCCTATGCTTCTACGACCCGATGGCGATTTATCCCGTGCCACTCTAACCGCTCTTGTCTCATCCATTAGACTGATGTGTTCGTTCCATTCTCTTTTTCTATTAGGTACTTAATCATTTATGTTTTCCACCTTGCATGATCTTCTTATGTTCTCACTTCTTTCTGTATTCAGAAGTGTCTTTCCAGCAATCCTACGGAATATTTTCAACTCGGCTGTCTCCAGTTGACGTATGGTTTTGGATGCTTCGTGGCGAGTTTCAGCAGTGTAAGTCATTATTGGCCTTATTGCAGTCTTGTAGATGCTGCTCTTAGCTTCTGCCCCAATACATTTAGTTTTCCATATTGTGGTGTTTAGGCATGCCGCTATTCTTGTGGCTTTAGTTGCTTGCTCTCTGGCCTTGTTTTCAACGTCACCATATGAGGATAAACTGCAAGAAAGCGTCCATATTCTCTAAGAGACTTGGTTTCAAATGACTAAACTAGAAAGAAGACACAAAATCTCGGTCTCAGTCAAAAAGAATATAATGCGGTTACACGTGTTTCGCCTTTTCAGGCATCATCAGACCTACAATTAATATAACAATCAAAAACTATCACTATAAATATACAAAATTCAAACAATCCTTCGACATTAAATAAAATCGCAAGAACAAATCAAACAACTATACCGTCGCATGTTAAAATACACACTGAGATGAGGTTAAGAAACTAAGGTATTGACCAGCGCAGATAAAAGTTAAATCAAGTAAAAGACAAAAAATATAAATGAAAAATAAAAAAATAAAAAATATAAAAAAAAGTTATTAATATACCCAGGAATCGAACCCGAGCCTCCGGCGTGAGAGGCCGAAATACTGACCACCACTCTACCACCAGACACAATGAAAGGTCTATACATTATCTTCCTGCCGATTATTGTTAGTACCAAGATTGTTAAAAATTAGTTGAGGTTCGAAGTTGAAGACATCGTTAACACAATGTAAAACTGGGCTTCTCTACCAAACAATGATAAGATACTACACGAGTGTTCAAAGAGTAAAAAAACTGGATTTGTTAGAGAAGATGGAAATTACAGGGGCTAAGAGAAGACCAGTTCGGGTTCGATTTCTGGGTATATCAATAACTTTTTTTATGTTTCTCATTTTTTTATAACTTTATTCCAAGGTATTTGAACTTCATCTCTTGTTGGATAATTTTACCATCTATAACTAATTTGCATCTAAGAGGTGTTTTGGATGTTATCATGCATTTTATTTTAGAGACATATATTATCATGTTAAGGGATTCAGCTGTTCGATTAAATAAATTTAGAACTCTTTGCAAATCGTTTTCGTTCCCTGCCATCAGTACGGCATCGTCAGCATACATATATTTGGATCTGCTTGTCCCCCATTTTGTAGCCCTTTAGTTTTCGAACTCTCTTGATTATTTCATCCATAATAATATTAAACAATAAACATATATAATAATATAAAATAATATATTATTATTATGTAATAAAAACAATAAGAGCCTACCGGTATTGGTTCAGTGAACTCACCATTTATTTTTGCTTGTACTTCGTTGTTCAGGTATAAGTTTTCAATAGTTTTAATGAAGTTATAAGAAATTTCTTATAGTAGGTGCAGAATGTCCGCCAATTGGACGCGATCGAATGCTTTCTTCAAATCTATAAAACACAAAAATGCTGGTTTGTTGTATTCGATGGATTTTTCAACTATTTTTTGTCTTAAGATAAACACAAGTCCGTACAAGATCGCCCAGATCTAAATCCCTGCTGTTCACCTGATAAATTGATTAGATTGTTAATTTTGTTTGTTATCACTTTAGTTATCAGTTTCAGGGTGGTGCTAAGAAGGTTTTGCCGGCATTTTCTTGTCCCCTTTTTTGAACATAAGAATTCTAATGCTGGTTACCCATTCATTTGGGATTCTCTGTTGAGCGAGTATTCCACGGATTAGGGAAGTCAGTTGATGTTTGAGGTTCTGCCTACCATGCTTAAGAAGCTCATTTGTAATATCATCTAGGCCTGGGCTCTTCCGATTCCTCAGCTTTTTGAGGGCTAGCTCTATGTTTGATGCATCTATTTGTACTATCTCGTTCCATGTTATATCTGATGTGTTCATTACTATATTAGTGTCTTCATTTCTATATAGTTTAGTGAGATAGTCACCCAAGTTTTTTTACTTATCTGATGTTATTCGAGAAGTTCAAGTTCAAGGCTATTAATTTTTAATTCAGAAATTCAGGTTTTAGTTAGAGTAAAAAAAAATAAAATTATTTAAGTATTTAATGACCAATTAAGAAATAATGGTTCTTGGGATTAGACCGTGTCAAATTGGAATTACTATCCGACGTTTCGCCTTCGATTGCTCGAGGCATCTTCAGAGATCTTTACACTGAATGATGGGTGATGTTAATTTACAAGTTACGAAAAGAAGTTGTCTGTATTTTGTGCGTGAAGAGTTTAAGCTTGTGCTCCTTGCTAAAAGCAATTTTCGGACAAATATGAGTAGAAAAATAAATTCGCAATAAAAAACGGATTGGGCCTCCCTCCTATATGTATCTTCCGTACTTATCGTCAGCGTTTTTTCTTATTTTGCCCTTTTTCAAATATAGAATCCGGATGTCTCCAGTCTCTCAAATGCCGGATTTTAAGATTTGGGTTCGTAAGAAAGTGCTGTTTCACTTTATATTTACATTCATGTAAAAAACGTTGGGGTAAAATCATATATGATATTTACGTTTGCTTTTGATAATGAAATATTTGTGCAATAACTGTTAATGACAGATATATATATATATATATATATATATATATATATATATATATATATATATATATATATATATATATTCGAATCTAATATTAGTATTGCTCTTACTTGTAGGGGGCGCCACCTACATGTCTTTCTACTCCTTCGAACAATCACAACTTTTTGGTACAGTCTTGTATTACATTTTTAAGCAAAACAAATTATTCCATTGCCATTTCTACGTCAAAAAGGTATACTTGTTAAAAGTGGATACGAGCAACCGTTTTCGAGATATTTGGATTTAAAACAGTTTCGGCGCATGTGATTTTTTTATCAAATTCACATAAAGTATGCATGTATTGTAAAAAAATAGAAGTGTGCCTTGCCTGACAGAACAACTGCTAGTTGGTGTTCTCAGCGTTTTTCCTGTTACTTAGCAATAGTGATGTCAGTTAATTATAAGATCAAATTTTGTCACTGTCAATTTCTGTTCATAACTTTTATTATCTGACAATAATCATTTAAGAAACTTTGATATTCGTCTATGGCTTCTGCAATTCAAGCAGTCGCGGAGTACCAGCGTCGTTTTCCAGATAGAAGGGTGCCAGATAGAGTTTTTCAACAAGTTTTCACTACTGCTGGAGAACCTGGGATGTTTCCAAGTGCGAAAATTGTATCTGAAAGGGAATCGGGATCCAACGTTGAAGTAGAAGAGGCTATACTCAATGCCGTCGAAAATGATCCAAGCATAAGCACTAGGTGGATTGAAGATACTTATCAAATTACACAATCGTCTGCTTGGAGAAATCTTCACATTAATTGTTTATACCCATTTCATTCACAACGGGTTCAACTATTGCAGGAGGGTGATTTTGAGTTGAGAATACAATTCTGTAACTGGATTAATGAAGATCGAAGGTTGTATAGGTATGTTTTGTTCACTGATGAAGCACAGTTCACGCGTGATGGTATAAATAATCTTCACAATGAACACCGGTGGTCCTATGAAAATCCTCACGCTACAGTAGAACATAATTTCCAACATAAATTTAGCATTAATGAATGGTGTGGAATGTTAAATGGTCATTTATTTGGTCCATTTATAATCGACGGTAGTCTTACAGGAGAAAAATATTTAAACCTTATCGAAAATCACTTGCGAAATCTATTAGAAGATGTTCCCCTTAATGTAAGACAAAACATGTATTTGCAGCATGATGGAGCCCCTGCCCACTACAGTTTACTTGTAAGAGATTTTTTAAAACAAAACTTTCCAAACCGATGGATTGGTCGGGGAGGTCCGTTTAATTGGCCACCTAGATCACCAGAACCTAATCCTTTGGATTATTGTCTTTGGAGATGCTTCAAATTACTGGTATATTCCACTAAAGTAAATACAAGAGAAGCATTATTGGATCGGATAACAAACGCAGCACAAACACTGAGAAATGCGCCCTAATGTATCCACAGAGCAACCGGAGCTATACACCATAGCGGGTATAGGACAGAAATAAAAATCCCTTTTTCCTAAAAAAGAGCCGACGTCTTGACTATATATTTAGTCACCTTCAGGGCTAAAAAAATTGTTTTTTTTTTCTTATAAAAATAGACTGACGTACATTTTTGTCCCAATAATACATGAACTATATGAACAAATTATTTAAATAATTAATTACTAGTTAAAACACAATTGGTAATTTAAAAAAACTACAGAGATACACGAACTACCAGTACTTAGCGAAGACTAATAATAATTCCGCGTTCAAGACAAAATTTGCTGGTTTTCTTTGCCTCTGCAACGATTTTCTTCTTTGTGCGTGTTTTTTTACCATATGTGCAACAGTTTTTCATGAGGGAAGTTTTGCACCAGGATATAGCAGCCTGTATTGTCGCACTGCAATTGACGCATTATTAGCATTTGCGAAATAAAGTTGAAGAATTTTTAGTTTTTCTTCTTCGGTAAATTGCATTTTAGGTTTTATTAATTTTGTTTTCCGTAAAATCAATAAAATATTTCCTTGCGAATAAAAGAAAGTGTTTTGTTGAAGACCTTCCATGGGTAAAGCGATTTCATGGGTATCGCGATTTTAGTATGGCTGTATACCTGTGAAATTGTCATGTGGTAACTTTAAAGTGGAATAAGTCAAAAACTACTGTTCCGAATATAGACAAGTTATAATTTTTTGGAATGAGGAATATGAGGAGAATTCAAAAATTTTAAAAAATACATGGTGTCCCTTTTAAAATAACAAAGTTGATGGTGATTTAGTGATTTGCCAATCGCCGTTTGTTTTTAAAATTGCCGCCATGTAAATCCTTAGGAAATTCCCTATAACTTTCGTAGGAACCATTTCTGTGTATGTTGAAAAAATAAGCCTATCAGGGGGGCAAATTATAAAAAATAACCCTGTATCTAATCCACCATAAAAAATTTAAATAAAACATGTAGAAAAAACTACATTTATTTAAAAGTAAATCTAAATAGCCCCTAGCTGAATTAAAAGCTTAGTATTGGGAATGAATAGTAAACAGTTAAGAGGTTAATCAAATAATCAATCTTAAATACTTAAATATCTGATTAATTACATCTAGTTTTTAGAAATATTTAAATATTCGAATATTTGAGTATGTGAATATTCGAATAATCAAATATTTAAACAGTCTGAAATTTGGATATTCGAGTAGTCAAATATTTGAATATACAAATATCTTTGTAACTATTTGAATATTAGAAAATTAAAAACGAATGTTCGAATACTTAGACATTCAGAGTCCTAGCATTTTCAACTACATAATGGAAGCAATGGGAATTCATTGCTTTTTGTGACATGGTTTTCCTCAGATTTCTCTGATGTTTTTAAAGATAAAGGTATTAAAACTCGTCTATTTTTAATCAGCTAGAAGATGCTAAAATTAACACAATATAGGGATTTTCGAATTATAAGGAAATATCCCTATTGTCATCCAAAACAAAGGATGTAGTTCAACCTCTTTTCGCGGTCGAGTAACTCTAAAATATATTCTCCGAAATTCCTCTGACAAATACAATAAACTTTTTCCTGTGACTGGTAGGCAAATGCTATTCTTTTTGATTTATTTACTACGACTTTTACGACTTTTCACGTAGCATTATTGGAAATGCGATCTGTATTCAGACTGATGAAAAAATCGGGGTTGAAGTGTGATAAAAATTTTGATTAGGAGGATATCCACCCGCGATAAAAAGATTTTCGCCTTGTTTGTGAAAGAATTCGATAAGACAGCGACCCCGTTAGTTATTGACGTGTAAGATATGGAAATTGACTTTTGATATGTTCAACTATTTGTATTATTTCGATTCAAAATTCTAATTTTTTTACTTTTAGTGTCATTGTTAAACATGCATTTAATACTTTGGTGTCTTCAGGGTTTTAATAGGTTATATTAAGAAGAAAACACAATAGTGAAAGGCTGGAGAGTAGTTACAGGGATACAGTGACAATAATGTGGTCAAATGCCAATCTGGCCGTAGTATAAATAAACACCTATAATTTGCTTATCATAGAGGAGCTGCAACAATGCTATCCAAATGTTTATGTTATAGGATAAGATACGTTTTTATTCTTAATTTATATTGATCTACATTACAATCGAAACACAAAAATATATTGGTTTTATTAACTTTTTTTAATATCGTTTAGGATAGTATTGTGTGTCACATTGTGTTAGCTGAAATCTGAAATATATACAGGGTGTCCACGAACAACCCCTACAAAATGAAAGGGCTGATTCTACATAAAAAGACGTGACAAAAATTTTATATTATCCTAGGTTGCAGATAATAAAATTTTTCACGAAATGGGCATTCGGGGTATTTTTTGGGTGAGGAATCATAATTTGGTCTTAGATTTCATGTGACACTTAGAGGGCGCCACGTAAGTTACTATTATTTATGTAAATTTGCCATAATTTTTTGGTGATACTTTTTGGTTTTTTACGGATAAATATTATTCTTGTAGCTTTTCTAAGCAAAAAAGCTATACTTACTCAAAAACGCTAGAGGTAACCGTTCTCGAACAATTTACAAGTTTATGCGTCGATTCAAGGAAAGCAAATTTTTTAATGATAATAAACTAAGGTGTACTTATTTCAAGACAATACAAAATTAAAAGTAAGTATGAATTATTCTAAACTATAATAAATGCTCCACGTGATGACCGTTAGTTTGAAGGCATAATGTAATTCTTTTTTTTAGAGAACGTAGTCTACTTTTTTGTCTAGGAAGGTGTAAGTATTTATTCATAAATACCTGAAGTAGATGTCGACTTGTTTAATGATACCCGATGTTTTATTTCCTTTTAGATTTTGGGAAAAACGTCAAAACTTTTTTTATGTTCCATGTTCTATACTTATCATGAGTATTCTTGAGTAATTTTCGAGAAATTAACAAAGCAAATAACTTAAAACGGCTTTTTCATCTTAGAAAGGATGTATCTTTTAAACAGTTCAAGTTGCGTAAAATCTTTTACACTTTTTACCCTTTTCTTTTCGTTCCTATTGTTACCGTTTGATATGAATTTTCGGTTTGACCTGAAGTATTTGGTATAGTAATTGGAAACTGATGTCAGATGATATGATTATGAAAAATTAAACCATGCAGGAAAGAGAAAACGGTTACCGCTAAGTGAAACTACAATAAACTTCCATAACTCTTCAAAATAAAAATATTTTCGATCTGCTGTTTATTGCTTGGAAGTCACTCAAAATAAGTCAATTATACGTACTTATATAAGAGAAAAAAATTTATCGTAGAAACTAAAAAATCTAATAACTTACAGCGTTTCACATTGAATATAAACAAGCAGTATAACTGGAATTTAACGCTTTCCAATTTTTTTTTTTGCTGATTGGTCTCCGTTGACATAAATTGCAAATAAAATAAAAATTAGATTTTTTCCAGAAAAATTAGTTTTGAAAATTCAACAAATAGAAATTATTTTTCTATAAGTCTGTCGCGGTCTCAGTGTCGATAGGTCCGTCTCGGTCTCAATTCTAATTTTCAGGTCTCGGTGTCGGTCAAGACCGAGGCTGAGACCATCGTCTCGCGAACCCCTAGCATAAACTTTTTTGAGTAGCAGTCATTGTGTGTTAAGCCTGTTTCAAAAATATATTTTTGTAGCAACATTGTTTATAATAAACACTAAACACTAACTAATAAATAAGTCAATTAAACGTACTTATATAAGAGAAAAAAATTTATCGTTGAAACTAAAAATCTAATAACTTACAGCGCTTCACATTCAATATAAACAAGCGGTATAACCGGAATTTAACGCTTTCCAATTTTTTTTTGCTGCTTGGTCCCCGTTGGCATAAATTGAAAATAAAATAAAAATTAGATTTTTCCAGAAAAATTAGTTTTGAAAATTCAACAAATAGAAATTATTTTTCTATAAGTCTGTCGCGGTCTCGGTGTCGATAGGTCTGTCTCGGTCTCTATTCTAATTTTCAGGTCTCGGTGTCGGTCAAGAAAGAGGCTGAGACCATGGTCTCGCGAACCCTAGTACAAACTACTTTGAGTAGCAATCATTGTGTGTTAAAACTGTTTCAAAAATATATTTTTGTAGCAACATTGTTTTTAATAAACACCCTGTAAAATGAGTGTTCTATAGTTTTGTAACGCAAATTATCTGGGAACTGAAGTATAGTGTTCAATACTTACCATGGACAAATTTTTTGATAAGTTTTTTAATATTTTTATTTATTTGTTGATGGAAAACCTAAACATCGCTTTAGTGTTTGTCTAATTATGTAGTTGTATGTGCCAGTTTTATATATTTTACATGTTTTTGTTATTTTAAGGTAGGCTTTTTAATTCCTAGTTTATTAAATACGTTACTATTAGGGTCTTAATGCATTTTAGATCTGATGAAGCCTCTTTGTTTGGCGTAATCATAAATTTTTTACTGTATTAAACCACTTGACTGAGATCAAGACATTATTCTTTTTCTGCAATTACTAAGCTAGGTCTCTTAGAGATATATATGTTTATTATAGATAATTTCATCTTCTATTATATTTTATGAACGAATTCATATTCGGAAGAGAATATTTTACCTTTCATACTTTTCTATTATTATTGATTTTTGGAATAGTCATCGACAGAAGAATATGGCATCTAAAAAACATGTCTTTGATATTTACGTCGATTGATGACGCAGGGACCAATTGTATTTATTCAACACAAATTTTGCAACAAAATCAAGTGAAGCCATGAACTTGTAAGATTTAAATGCAAATCCAATATAATTAAATGTTCCTCTTTTTACTTATTGTAAATATACCATATTTAAAACCTTGATCTTTATATGAAACTGACAAAAATCCTGTCATAAGAAACACTGTTTTTTCGTGACTGGTTAGAATTTTGCTCTTTTTAACACATTGCGTCTGATAGCAGGGTTTTTGGAAATTTGGTTGGTTTTTTAAGAAAGAAAAGTACCACACCTAATATAGAACAAATGCATTTGATGAAGTAATATTATATAGAATGTCTCACTAAAAAAAGCAAATAATATTTAAAATAAAATTGTTATCGCCACTAGAAGTGTTTTTTGCTTCCAAGAACTGTTTGTTTCAAAATTATATCACCTACAGAGGCGAAGATTGTTTGATGGTAAATAGAGCTGTGATATCAAGTATGTAGTTTTTTTTACACATTTTAAGGATCGTTCGCTATAAGAGACGTTCCTTGTGTGGTAAATTTCGAGCATTATCTCTCTCGCATTGTTTTTTATCAAAAGGTTTTTGGAAGAATTCTCTGTTGTTTTAAAGATAAAAGTATAAAACCTGGTTAATTTTTTCTTCTCCTAATTTATGAGCGTATGATATACATGTTGTTTAACATAAAAGAAACGGATGATAATTTGTTCTTTTAAATAACGGGCTTTAAAAATGCATCAAACAGACCCCATTAATTATGTCTATAACTTCTTTTATACTTTGTAATATATATATATATATATATATATATATATATATATATATATATATATGTATATATATATATATATTGAAAGACTGTATATTTCGTGTAATATTTGTCACTGAAAAATATGGAATTTGTAAAAATACAACAAATTTAAAATTATGCCAACAAAAATTTAAATATCTGTTTTTTCTAGATTTTTGCCTATTTTCAGTTTAATATTTCTTAGTTGAATAATAATGATTTAAGCCTATCACGTATAATTTGGTTTTAATTATCACAGCATATTTATATCGATATTGTTGTCATGGTATTTATTAACTTCATATCTATCCACTATACTTCTGAGTGAATCCATTATTATTTAAAGCAAATGTTGCAGATAGTTTACAAGTATGATAAGATAAGTAACAATTTTTTAATTAGAGAAAAACAAAATATAGACAAATTTACTAGTTGAAACCCGTTTTCCATTAAGTATAGTATACAGATACTCCACCGATCACGGTTATATTTCCGGAACGGTCGCAGTTCTGCGTTTGTGTTGGCTTGGAATGAATAATGGAGGTTTCTCAGAGTTGCCGCTGGAATGGAAGCGTGCACGTGTATTAATAGTTCTTGTCGAGTATGCTAGCGCGCAGTTGGTTTTTGCTGGTGCGCGTATGTGTGGGTTATCCACTGCATTAAAAGTTGAAAAAAGTACATTTGTGGTTCCTATATTGTTTAAAAAGGCAACCAGATATTATAGATTTCGTAAAAAAAGCCTATTATGCCTGTTTTGATGTAAAGCTAGGCTATCAGGATAAACCATGGGCGCGACATCAAGTGTGTCGTACATGAGTTGAATCATTACGTAAATGGATCCATGGTAGGAAAAAAGCATTGCCGCCCGGAATACCCATGGTATGGCGTGAGCTTAGTAAAGACACAAAAGATTGTTATTGCTGCATGTTTGATGTAAAGGGTTAAAATACCAAACACAAGAAAGACATTTTTATCCGAATATTTCATCAACAATTAGACCTGTAGCACACGGACTTGATATTTCCTGCTGTACACGATAGCTTAAATATTTTCACTAGGGTAATAAATAAACAAACTATATTTGTTTAGTAGTTTCCACTAATTTGTGTCCGCTATTTTGACACACTGCGTCTTTTTCAAAAACCAACTTAAGACAAAAGACATAGTGTGTTGAAACAGTTGTCAAACAGAAATAAACTAGTGGAAATTACTAAACAAATATAGTTTGTTTATTTATTATACGAGTGATAATATTTTGTTGTCTAGTTCAGGTTTGGGGGGGGGGATGATCCCGACACCAAGATTTCGACTTACCAGAAATCGTGGTTTAGAAAACGCTAAATAGCATTTGTAGAATAAGAAGATTTACTCGTTTATTGTCATGATATTCCAGGATTAGTCGTCAAACTAGGTGATGCTGCTTAACAAGAAGCTAAGTGGAGCAACTAAAAGAAACTTAAAAAGTGTGTTGTTACATAATGGTAATGTGTATTCTCGGTTCCCGTGACTCATTTAATTCAGTTAAAGAAAACTTATGCAAATTTGGCAATCCTGTTGGACAAATGAAATATGCAGAGCAGTTAGGTTTGGCTTATGTCACTGTCGTTTTGTGTAATTGTGAATTTAGAAAAATTATTTGTTTAATTGTTAATAATATCATCTTAAACCTGTAACTGTCAAGTTAGAGCTGGTCTAAATTTAAACCTCTTTAGTGAATACGGGTATAAAATTGTATGCATGTTGTTAGGTCAATAGTCGGGTTATACGATACCGTCATGTTTTCTTTGTAAGTGAGATAGTAGAACTCAAGGTGAACACTGGACCAGAGGAACATGGCTACGGAGAATTAATTTGGTAACTTATTAAAAATATATTGTGTGGGAAAGTTTGACAGATCCGAACAAAATCTTATTGCCTCACCTGCCTATCAAGTTAGGATTATTGAAGCAATTTGTTAAAACCCTTGACCAATCTGGTAATTGTTTCAAATATATGTGATAAGGTTTCTTAGTTTATCAGTTGCGAAACTTAAAAAAAGGTATCTTTATAGGTCTTTAAATTAGACTTTTAATGAAGAGCACGGAGTTTGACAAAACAATGAACAACGTAGAAAAAGCAGCATGGGATGGTTTTAATTATGTAATTGGAGGATTTTTGGGAAATAATAGAGATCCAGATTTTAAGAATATGGCAATACAATGCTGGAAAACTTTAGGACATTAGGATGTAAAATTGCATGTTCTCCATTCACAACTTGACTATTTTTTCCTAAAATCTTGGAGCAGTGAGTGAAGAACAAGATGAAAGATTTCACCAGAATATTACAGAAATGGAGATAAGATATCAAGAAAGGTGAAATGTTTTCTCGATGGCGGACCCTTGTGGGGGCCTTCAAAAACCAACTTAAGACCAAAGACATAGTGTGTCGAAACAGTTGTCAAACAGAAATAAATTAGTGGAAAGAGACCAGAAGAACATGGCCACGGAGAATTAATTTAGTAACTTGTTAAAAAAATATTATGCGGGAAAGTTTGATAGATCCGAACAAAATCTTATTGCCTCCCCTGCATATCAAATTAGGTAATTGTTTTTTCCTAAAACTTTGAAGTAGTGACTGAAGAACAAGATGAAAGATTTCACCAGGATATTAAAGAAATGGGGATAAGATATCAAGAAAGGTGGAACGTTTCCATGATGGCGGACTCTTGTGGGGGGCTGCGAAGAAAACCTTCTGGTGGTGAAATTTCTTGTAAATGCGCTTTAAGTGAATGTTCTTTTCGTAGTAAGCGAGAGCGTTTTTGTTCAGCAAAGGACACTTAAACATTTTTTTTGTAACTCTGCTTTTTGATGAAAAGCTTGAATTAAGAGATAATCATTGTTCCACTGATAAAACATGTATTTACAACACTAATTTCTCCAATAAATTTTGTTACGAAATACCAATTTTTTTCATCATGAAGTTACATGATGGTCAAAAATACATATCAACTTTGAATTCAGCATATCTGAATAATAATCTAAAGAATATAGGCGGTTATAGCTAAATAGTTTTTAAGATTCATAATTTTATCAAAGTATTTATATTAAACGTCAGTTATACTAATGGGCAGATACCTCATCTATGCAAATGGTCATCATACTCCTATAGTTTTTATGATTTCAGAGGATTGTGCTGTTCTATTTATATAACATTCCCAAATTTATATTGCAAAAATGGGCAACGATGCCCAAACAAAGTCAATATAACAGAGCTCCCAAATCTGATTATATTTGCCTTGTTATTTCCGGCTTATAAACACAGCTTTCCCATATTTTGCACGTCAATAACTTATGAGAGCGATATATTATCACACTAAAATTCGAAACTAAGCTGCTGGACAGAGCAAACGGGCTAAGCGAATTTTTAGGTAAAATTTAAATTAGGATATTTTTAAAATGGCATGAGTGACATATTGGGATGCCGTTTTCAGCCATGTCTTGCGAATTTTATTGCATATTACCGACTTTAAGCGTACAACTTACCTAGCTTAAAAAGCTTTTTTTGTACATGGTGTTAAATAAGACTGCACATTTTCCAATATTTTATTTGTTCCTAAAATGTATATTACAATCAGATGAACAAGAAACACGGTGATGTTTCCTGGACCGTGCTGCCATATTACAAAAGTGTCGTCTACATATCTGAACCATGATTTTGGTTTTAGTGGAGACGACCCTAAGGCTTCCTTCTCAAAAGCTGTCATGAAGATATTGGCTACCACCGGTGACAGAGGAGATCCCATGGCTGCTCCTCAGGATTGTTCATAAAAAGTTCTTTGAAAAACAAAATATGTTAATATCTCAATTAGATCTAAAAGTGAGTTGCCAATATTATCATAGTGAAATAAGTCTCATATTATGAAAGGACTTCTGGATAACCAAAGACCAGTAAAACCGCCACAGAACACCGTAATAAATCTGTCTTACGGCCCTTACTGAAACAGAACAATCTGTCCCCTCCAAAGGCCAAAACTCTTCCATTATACCAAGACGAATACGTAAAAGTCATAGTGTCATCCGTTGAAGCGACAATTAGAAGACTTCCGGCAGAAGCTGACGTAATAAGGTATGAAACAGCCAGGATCATCAAAAATTTTGAGCCGCCTAGATCGAATCTAACAATTGCGGAAGAAACGGCGATAAGAAAATTAAACAATACACAGGAAATTACATTTTTTTCATAATTAGTTAAAGTATACTATGTCAATTTTGAAAATAATGGAGTTGGTTGGTTTATATCGAGAGCTTCGGAACAAACCAAATAATTTGTTTATTGTGAGCTCTATGGTTAGGATAATATCTGTTGTTCATTTAAGAAATAATTTTCTTGGGATTAGACCGTGTCCAAATGAAATCACTTTCCGACGTTTCGCCTTCGATTGCACGAGACATCTTCAGGGATCTTTACTTCACATCCAGGTCAGCTATTTATAGTCAGTTTCGATGTAATAATAATAATAATAATAATAAATGCTTTATTGTCAAAAGAATTTTACAATTTTGTGGACAAAGCTGTTGTAAAAAAATAGTTTACAAACATCAAAATTAGCAAACAAAACAAAACAAAAACACATCATAAATATTATAGAAAAATAATATTTAAATCAAGAATTTAGAATATTAATATTACAGAATCCTAAAAGAAGTACATTAGAAATGTACTTTGTCAGTCGTACTATGTTATAAACATTTTCATAAATATAATGTAAAAAAATAAAAAAGCAAAGTAAAAAATAAAAAAGTACGAAACAATTAAAAAAAAATACATATACAAAATTCGATAAAAATGGTTGGTAATGGCAACTATCACACTAGGGGTTCATAAGGATAAAATTATGTGTTGTAAAATTCGTTCACGGTGTAGAAGGCTCTTTCCGGTAAGAATGATTTCAAAGCCTTGCGAAATGAAGTCAGAGATATTATGGATTTGATGTTAAATGGCAGGTGATTATGCATTTTTTTTGCATTGTAGATTACTGATCTTTTAATTAACTCTGAGTGTGGGGTTGGAAGATAGAGATCGTGCTCAGTATTTCTGAGAGGGTAGTTGTGAGAAGGTCTCTCTAATAGAGCAGGTGCGTGCTTACGAATTAAGCAAACCGATTCCAAAATGAATAAGCAAGGAAAGGTTAGTATTTTATATCTTTTAAAGAAATCTCGGCAGTGAGTTCTACTGTTAAATCTCAGTAGGTAACGAACAGCTCTTTTTTGTAGTATAAAAATTCGATCAAATTGAGTCGCACAACATGTACCCCAGAATGGAATAGCATATCTGAGGTGCGACTCAACAAGAGAAAAATAAACAGTTCTAGAGGTAGAAAAGCTAAGCTCCTCGGAAACAGATCTTAACGCAAAGCAAGCAGAACCTAACTTCTTTGATAAAGCGTCGATATGTGGATCCCATTTTAAAGAATCATCTACAAGAAGCCCTAGAAATTTTACAGAGTTAACG
The DNA here is from genome assembly GCA_030620095.1 of Kuschelorhynchus macadamiae. NCBI lineage: Eukaryota > Metazoa > Arthropoda > Insecta > Coleoptera > Curculionidae > Kuschelorhynchus > Kuschelorhynchus macadamiae. The sequence goes on from JAUTXW010004366.1 coordinate 598,688, forward strand.
ACATCAATAGTGGTGCCATTAAGGTCAAAAGGTTGCAGCGTGTTTTTATAAGACAAGACTTTCGTTTTAGAGATGTTCAAACATAGGAGATTAGAATCGCACCAGGATTTAATGGTGATTAGGTCATTAGATACAATCCTATGTAGGTCCGTGACATCTGGGTGGCTCCACGTAAAGCTGGTATCGTCCGCAAAGAGACATATTTTTCCACTAATGTTTAAATTAGCCATATCGTTTATGAACAGAAGAAACAAGATAGGGCCTAGTACCGAGCCTTGAGGCACTCCACATTCCATTGGCCTACAAGAAGACATCCTGTTGTCAACTTTCACAACTTGATTTCTGTTGCTAAGATATGACTTAAACCAATTGAGAGGAGCCCCTCTAAATCCATAGTACTGCAGCTTGTTAGTTAATATATTATGATTCACACAATCGAAAGCTTTGGAAAAATCACAGAAAATTGTTGCCGTAGCGTGATGGTTATTTAGGCTGGAGTAAACTCTATTAAGAAGGGAAAACATGGCATCGCTTGTGCATTTGTTACTTAAAAATCCAAATTGATGTTTTGTAAGTATTTCATATCTAGACAGAAATGATAAAAGCCTTTTTTTAACCAGTCTTTCGATGATCTTAGATAGCGTAGGGAGAAGTGCAATTGGGCGATAGTTCGAAGCTTCTTCTGAAACACCTCCTTTGTGAAGAGGTATGATGTTGCAGTTTTAAGGCAGCTTGGAAAAGTACCATTTTGGAAAGACATATTTATCAAAGTAGTCAGATGCTCTAGTGTGCATTCCGGCAGACTTGAATACATTTTTAAAGTAAGCCCATCAGTTCCCGAAGAAGATTTATTTTTGATATCATTAATTGTACTACGAAGTTCTGATAAAACTACTGGTGAAAAGAAGAAACTGTGCAGGTTTACCCTATGATTAGAGAGATATGAAATTGGGTCATTAGATTGAGATACGGATTTAGTCAAATCTTTGGCTACATTTACAAAATAATTGTTTAGGTCCTCAGGAGAGGTAAGGATAGTGCTGGATAAAAGAGTTTTGTTTCTTAAATCATTTACGATAGACCAGGTTTCTTTAGCTACATTTTTGGCGTTAGAAAGTCTATTATTGTAATAAATATCTTTGGCGGCTTTAATAGTTTTATGATAAATTTTTCTGTATGATTTTACATAATTATGAAGAAAGACACTGTCCGAAAATTTCTTTAAATGAGATAGTGACCGCATGTTCTTAGAAGATATACGTAAACCTTTAGTGGACCAGGGTTTACTTCTTTTATTTTTGATAGGCCTAAGA